>JAWRVZ010000056.1:2915000-3310000 GCA_037043235.1 Rhodeus uyekii
CACTATTTATGCATATGTCCCCTCAACCAAACAGATTAGATTTCGATAATGACCGCCATGGCCCCATTAACAGGAGCTAGATGTACGGACATCTGAAAATAGGATGGAAATCAAACGCAGGTCAGTCGTGCACAACCTGTGTACAAAGCTAGCATTATCACAGGTGAGAGGTCCTGATGAATAAATGCACAAAGTACATGATAATGCCTAAATGGAGCAGAATGCCGCCCTGTGGGTCACTGTTACAGTGCTAACAAATTGTTCTGGCAACAAAAATGTAATCTGATAAACGCTACGGTTGTTTTGTCTCTGAGAGTATAATGCATGAATGGTTAGTTTTACCTCTAAAGTCACTAATTACGTTAACTTTTTTTGTTATTAAAATGTAATTTTGTTCTAATTAGTTCACTTTTTGTAATAAAAATGTAAAAAAATGTTATCATTTACTTGCCCTCGTGTTGTTACACATCTGTATGTTTTACTTTCTTCTGTGGAGCACAAAAGAAGAATATGTGTATGGCACATTAAACACAAAAGCATAATTACATATACGTAGACGTGCAAGTATCAGAAAAGCGGTCAAAATGGGTTTTGAATTCAGTTTAGTGGGATAAATAGTTATTTACTGGTTTTATTTAATTTGCTGTGACACTAAGTCAGAGAATCAGTGAGAGCTTGAGAATATTACCAGTTTAATTTGTAAATGATTTATTAAGACTCAAGATTCATTGAAAATATCAAACTCACAAGAACGAGTAGTTTTTGCAAATCGGAAATTTATATTTCTGTATTAACTCTCATGAAGATACCAAGGGGAATTAGTACAGACTTTTAAATTTGAGTGAATAATGACTTTGTCTAAATGTCTGTTCCTCACATAAAGCAATCACATTGAAATATACTTTTGTTATCATTTTAGTGGTTCTGCATCATTTTTTATGTCCATTTTTGATCAAGTTTGATAGTCTCAACAGTTATGTATATAAACTTTTAAAACTTCACACAGTCACACAGGTTTAGAATGGCACAAAGGTGAATACCGGTAGTACATTTCGGGTGAACTATCCCTTTAACCATCACAATCAATGAAAAGAAGGAGTTCATGAATGCATATTTTGTAATGGACATGAACACAGCAAAACCTATCCGTGTGGACCCACTATCAAAGTCACAATGAGACTAGATTAGAGACCTAGTATCTGTTTGACTGCAGTAAACAAACTGAAAAAGTGAGATTCACAGGCAGCAAAAGGGGAATATTGAGGAAAAACAAAATCCAAACAAAAGACACACTCTTACGACTCATCTTCTAGTTATGGTGGTATCGTCGTATCATATGATAGACTCTCAATGTTGCATTGCCAATAGAAAAGCAAACAGCGTTATACAATAAAAATTGACAGGTGGTTTGGCAAGGAAAGGTGGAAAGGAAAGTGATCTGAGATTTCTTCTTGTGTAAGGGAGAGGTAGACGACTAATGACCAAGCTCCCTATGAGCTTTGTTTCTAAAGATGGTGGCTAAGGAACTCTAACCAGTCCAAGGTTTTATTAATAAACAGAAAAAATCATGTTATTTAAAGGAACCATTTAAAAGATCATAGATTTAAAACCGTTCCCATCGCTCTATACCAGGCAATTCCATTCAATGTGGACTGAAGCTTTAAAGTTAAAAAAAGAACACAAAAGCATCAAAGCTTTTATAAAAATGGCCCATAATTGTGCTCGATATTCTCTTTATAGTCTTCTGAAGCCATACAATAGATTTGTGTGAGAATCAACCGAAAATTGGAATGTTATTATTTTTATTTTGTGAACAAATTAACTGAACTGATTCAAAATAATGATTCACTCACGATTTCCAGTTGTGGAAAATTCCATGTTCAAGTGGAAATTTCTTCTGAAAAAAGAAAGAAAGACTGTTCAACGTGAACATTTTTGGGTAACCTATTTCTTCATGTATTGGCTCAAGTGTTTTAACATGTCCACTCATGACTGTGTTGAAAAGATTATCTGTCAAACACAAAACAGAACCCCAAAACTTTAGCATAAAAGTTCCAAAGTGTCTCAGTGTGCGATGTGGCTTTGATGTGCTTTAAGTGGGCTGATGAATTTCAAGCATAACATCCTGCTTTCATGATGCTTAAGATCATCAATATTCATTCTGTTCTGACAGCCCCAGTCGACTTTGTGTAACAGTAAACGCTTTAAAGACTGCACGGAAAACATTTGAAGATGTCAGTACGTCTTTGAGATGTGTTCATCAACCAATGCTCGTATGCAGTGTACACATCTCGTGCTGGACACAGGTCCTGAGTCTCTTCTGGAGTGGCTAGATGGAAATTGGAGTTGACACCATTTGCAAAGTGGAAATGAGGATAGGCATTGCACAGAGCTGGAGTGGATGCCAGGGAACTGACGATCTCTCACCCCGAATGGAGAAACAGCCTTTGACACCCGCGTAGCACCGCCGTCTCTAATGACCACATGGCCATTTCAAAGAGATAAAGAAACACGCTCCGACAACCATCTGATGGGCCTAAAGCTGCAACGCAGGAAGAGGAAATGGATCGGAAGGGGTTACTTCATTATGCAGCAAATTAGAAAAATTCATAATTTATCATTACACCCAGCCGAAATGCCACCCGACTGAGCCTCACCCTGTGAAAAACATCACGCGGAAAGGGGGAAAAAAATGACTGTCAGAGGCCTGCAGCAGCCAACGGGCAAAATTAATATGCAAATGTATGCAAGAAATTAAAAAGCAGAATTACACAGGCAAATGAGGTAGCTACACTTGAATTGTTAGGATTATGAATAATTACTGCGAATTTCCTGCTCCTAATATAACTTGTTTTTTGATAAACAAAGACTTAATTATCGAGATGCGCTGGAGAATTTCCGCGGCACTCATTAATCTTGCAGAAAAAACAAGTCCCCGGTGGCCGGCGGTAATGAAGAGAGCGTGCCCTGAATCGGCAGAAAGATCAGAGGCACCAGGGTGCCAGGGTAGCAGGAATGAGATGACAGTGCCACTGTCCCTCACGCGTACCCAAGAGTGTCATAACTTCTTCCCCTAACTATCAAAGGGACTTATTTATGCTGGCAACCAAGCCATAAGTCCAATTTTACGAGGCCTGGAGCGCTTGAGGGATAGTATGTTGATGCGCTCTGGAAATGCCACTTTTGTCGGCCCCCCCAGCTTGGTCCCCACTGATAGCGAACGGTAATGGACCTGAAGGTTGTTGGCAGAGGAAGGGAGTTGGCACACCGTGGCGCCAACCTTTGGGGGGCCATCGGGGCCAGGCGCATTGGGGACACGTGCCATAGGTCTTTGGTAAGAAGCTGGAGTCCGTTGGTGCAGTGGTGTGGGGGTGGGGGGAATCTTCCCCAAGGATGGGGGACCAGATAAACATGGACGCATGCTACAGATGGCTTTAATGGGGCCTGCAGGTACCGTTTGCTCTTCGGGGAAATCAGCAATCTTCCAACCTTTCCAACCAGTCTGAAACAGACAGGACGTACACACAAAGCGGAACCTGCACATGATAAACAGAGGATGAGAGAGATGGAGAGAAACACACACACAAAAAAAGGCATAAACACAAGTCAAGGGCACACTCTTTCTTGGCTCACTTGGTGTCATCTGATCTGCTGCACTGGTCCCAAAAGTGAAATCTGAACCCAGAATGAAGATGAATCAAGGGCCTAAGTCTGGCAACAATGTTTCATTTATTTATTTATTTGACTGCTCTCTCTCTCTCTCTGAAGTATATACTTCCTTTATGTTTCTAAAGGCATACATGAAAGTAAGACAAATGTGCAGCATTTTGGGCATTAGGTGGGATGGCTGTCCATTTCCAAGACATCAAAATAAACCCAGAACAGTGTTAATAGAGGACAATGGATGACACCGGGAGATTGTGTAAATAGTCTTTCTCTGTGCATCTGCTTCCATCATGAAATATTGATATATTATAAAACAAATAGTTATGGTCTTGGATTATAATTGGTCAATACAGATGTCCACAAGTCATACAGTAAAAGCTATGATTTGAAATACTTGTTTATCTTCTGGCAGTTGCACCAAAATTGATGACTTTGCTTTTTATAAATTAAACTAAAAAAATCAAATACAAAATATTCAAAATATTCCTAGTATTTATATTTACTGAAACAAGTAAGAAAGTTATTATCAATGTAGTAATGGGTGACATCACACGTCATAGGTCATAAACTCCACCCTCTCAGTGTGATCGAATGTGACACGAGCCAAACAAACAAACAAACAAGCAAAAACATCGGGAGCAGGAGTAGGAGCAGGACCTTGATACCGCGGCTCCAGGTCAGGATCACTACAGTGCAAACTCTGGCTGAAAATCACGTAAACAGTACAAGATGTCAATGGCCATTTCTTCTACTGCAAAGTCTTTAGTTTTCTATAGTGGAAGGAAGCAGAGATACATTGTCCATCTTTTTTATGGTCTATTTGCAGAATGGACCCTATATTTTTCTGACTATATTATTGCCTACTTCAAGATGCCCATACTACATTTCACATACTAATTATGCACTAGTTGCCAGATTAAGGACCCGCAACAGGATGGAGTGCACTGGATAATGGAAGGCGATGAGCCTTACACAGTAAGTTGATGAGTTGATTCATCCACGTTTTAAAATGCCTCTGGAAATACAACTTTTTAGATAGATGCTGAGGCTTGTTACGTCAGGTAGAATCTGCAATCTTTAATCTAGTTTGTTTGCTTGCTTCTGTGGCTACAATATGTTGTGTTTTCCCCAAAATGGCAAGCCAGGGTGTCAAAATACTATTCGGTAAATTGGCAGTGGGCGGGATCACTCAGACCAAAACAAGAACAGACACTCCAACACGGAACGCACATTTCAAAGTTGAATAACTGACTATTTTTTTAGAAACAAGTATGTGTTTCCTAAATCTCTGCAAACATATTGTGGATAAAAGTAAATATAACCAAAAAAAAAAAAAGTAAGGCTAAAAAAGAAAGGCTAAAGTTAGGAAAATTATTTTGTGACCATGGGAAAGAAGATAAAAAAAGAAGAAATACTCTAAGAGTTAAATAAATTAAATTAAAACATTTAAAATATAATAAAACTAAAAGAAGAGAAAACAAAAGAAGAATTAAATATTTTCTCAAACAACGCTCACTCTTAACATCCCATAAAGTCTACCTACAAATATAAATTATATTTATAAAAAAATAATAATATAATAACATTTCCAGTTGTGAAATTTTGTAGGTCAACATCAGATACTTTTGTATCAATTAGCCAACACCAGCAGCTCCTGTCTGTTGTTTCAAAACAAAACCATCTATCCCAGTGATGTCTAGCTTTAAGCTGACAGGAGGCTTTGATGCCGCGATGCAGCTCTCCAACGGAACACTTCCACCCAACACTCACTTCTCACCACACAGCCAGCGCTGTCTGGAGCTGGCCCGATCGACATGAAAAGCAAAATATATCTTTAAGGAAGCCCTGCCATGCCCAATAAATTACCTCTGAAAAATATGAAAACAAGCCTTTTGACACTTGTCAAAGGTATCATTTCAGAAAAAGGGAGTATGAAAATTAATAGGCAACCGTTCCACACAGGTGATAGAGAGCAGGACGCAGACGGAAAAAAAGAGTAGAGGTTGTTTTAATCTTCAAAGGCTGTTGCTACCACATGCACTCCATAGGTGCTCTTAATCCATCTGAAATCAGCACAGTGGACAATTTGACTACATAATCAAGTCCTACTTCCTTAAAAATGAACAAAACATTTAAAGCAACAGAGATCCAAAAGTTATACAATCCCTCTCTTGTTTTACAGGGCCTCATGAATAATGCCAGTATATTGACAACAAAGTGGCCACAGGAGGTCATGGAACCTTCAGCATTAAGAGACCACTAAGACCCAATTAGAAGAATGGTGACCCAGAGGAACATGGCCCTTTCCCTTCAACCGCCCTCAGTGGAGCTTCATTACTGGAAAGATGCATGGATCTCATCTCCAAGGACGTTTTGGACAAACCAACAGGGCTCATCTTCCTCCCATCACATGCACACAAACACACCATTAACACAACAACCAACCAACCAACCAAAAAAAAGAAAGAAAAAAAAAGACCAACAACAACAAGCAGGGTTTATGTCCACAATGAATTGAGCATGCATGCAATTAGGCGCAGTGGGAAAAAGAAAAGACAACAGATGGTGAAGTGTTGAACATGCCATGATCTGGTCAAGCAAGGACACGGCAAACTGGTGATTACGCCAGCACCCAAAAACAACAACTGTATTAGAGCTGAAAATGAGGTGATAACTGTCGTGCTATATGACAGGTTACAAGACCAGCTAGCGGGAACAGATTACTGAACAACATGTTTCATCCTAGTCTATGATCAAAAAGGCATAATATTTGAGAGCAATTACTCACCCTTTGTTGTTCCAAAACTGTATGGCTTTCTCTCTTGCATTAATAAAACGAACAAAAAAATATATTTTCAGTATAACAAACATGAATGAGGACTGGACAGAACACAAAGTGTGTAACACTTAATTTTTATTGCAATTATTTGAAAATTCTATTTGAGAAACAAAACAAAATGTATGTTTTTGCTTTTTTTCACAGAAAATCTTGGGAAGAAGTGATTCAGATTTACATAATTTTTGAAAAAATCATGCTTTTTTTGTTTTTATTGAACCAATTGATGACGATCCCAAAAATGGTGTGATTCGGTGTTTTGCATTCGTTTGAAAGCTTAAAAGCTACTATCCTCATTTACTGTATTTTCTGTTAAAGGGAGAAAAAGTTTTTAAAAAATCGGACGTAATTGACTTTTTTTTGGGGGGGTGAAAATATTATTTAAAAACAAAATGGTATCTGTAAAATAGTACATACCCATTGCGTATCAAGTTAAGAGTCTTTAAAAACATTCTGAGGTTCTATGAATAAATGGTTGCAGAATGTATCTCTCTTGCCCAGGGCTTGCCAATAATGTCCATTTCTCCCTCAGTGTTTTATAGAAAGAACAGCCTTCTAACAGCTCAGGAGCCCTAAAGACATGCCTCTGGATATCCTGGCAGAGAGCTGGAAGTTAATGTGTTTGACCAAAGATCTGAGTGCCACAAGCCAGAAGTATCTTGTTTAATTGAAGCCCAGTCCAAACCAAAGCACCAGGATTTCTAACACATGGTTGGGAGTTATAAATGCAAATTTATAGCCCTCGTCTTGCCAGAAATGCGCCCCTCCTGATTTTTAAAAAGCAAAGATTTATATCCACGGTGCAGTGGACACTGTCTGATGCGATGCCAGTTACTGCAGGGCACAGGGGCATGTTTTTGGCATATGCAGAGGCAGGGTGGGTTCTTGCGGGTTGGAGTCGTGCTCCATTTGCACAAACAGCATGAGGGTGGCTGTTAACGGATGTGATTGCACTGTGAAGCGAGCGGTTTGTGTGAAGAGGTGATTAACATAGGTGGGTGATCACATATACGTGTCATCAAGAGGAGCTGTTGATTCTAGCCTGGGGACCAGAGGCAGAGGTTTCTTAACTCGTGTACTATATGTGTGCCTGTGTGTGTGTGTGTTTGTGAGAAAATGAGAGAGATAGCGAGAGTGTTTGATTGTTCTTAGCTGGTTAAGCAAGATTGCAAAATGCTTAGCCAGCCTTTTGGTTATCATTTGAAACGGGCAAAAATATATTAGGATTTATTAGGTCTTATTTATTCAAAGGATTAAAACAGTTTTGCTCTCTCATGCTACATTGTACATGCCGTCATGCCAACTTAGTGGTGCAAGATGACATCAAAACCCAAAAGACTAATTCACCACCGTTTTATAATGGGGGTTTTTCGATTTTGGGTTCTGATGCCATCCCTGCATAACTGACTTCCTAACTTGTTTTTTTTTTTTTTTTACATTTACTAACATGTACTTTTTTACCTTTAAATTTCCTTTTTCGTTCAGCTAATGTTAACTAACTTAGATTAATCATTTATTAACACTTTGAAATTAAATCTTAAGCAAATCCCAAAATATAATTTTTTCACATTGTAAATTGTAGGCTATATATGATAATGTGGTTTAGTATAATTTTTTGTGTTTTACTTCTAATTTATATAGAAACAATTTTATACTTCAGTTTTATTTATTTTTGTTAGCAATTCTAGCACCACAAAATGTCCATAAAAATCTAAGTTCAAATTTTCCATCTAATATTTATATTTTATTTCAGCTTTATAAAAAATAAAAATAAACGTTAACAATAACAACACTCTTGTACCCATTCAGAGTGCCTTGCCAATAGACTTCCAATAGGTTATGTTACAATTAATGCAATTGTCTGTTTTTACAATCTGAGGGACAAGTCAAAATTACTGTCTGTGGTAATCAACAGCATGCCACTGAGCTTAACTTGTTTTGAACTTGAACAATCAAATTTAAAATCTAAAAGGATAACGCAGTTAACTACTCCTTTTCCTTTGTGAAAATGTGCTTTCCGGCTTTTTCACTTCATTAAAATTAAAACCGAGCCAATACACCCACTCGCATTTCTACCAATTTCAGAGAAACATCTTCCAAAGCGGTTAGCCAGGCTAGCGTAGTTGCTCGAAGCCGATTGGCTGCTGTGGGGTGAAGGGAGGGAAGTTCAGTAGGCCCATGGCCTCCTCTGAGGAGTTCCCCTTAAGGCAGTCTTCAGGCAAGCTTCAGGACAACACCAACATGCTATCACCACCCTGTGGAAAAACAGTCTGGAGAAGACGACACTATCCACAGCTAAGAATCCATTTAATTGTACATTTATAGATGCATTAAAAGTTAACTATTTTCATGCTAACCACAGGGAACAACAGCCATTCTGTTAATAGACATTTCAATACCTGTAAAAAGAGACTAAATTAGACTAAATAATACCTCTCTGAACAAAGCACACATGGCTTTCCAACGTTCACTGAGGAACTTAACATTGCTATACACGCACAAACACAAAATCAAAATCTAGAGAGCTCTGATTCGACTGAATCGCTTCATGCTCACTGCCATCACTTTTAGCTGGAGCTTCCAGTCAAAATAAATAGCGACTGATTGGCGGGGTGGGCTGGTCTTTGTGATTAGCCTGCCTTTTATCCTGTGTGGCAGCAACATTAAAAAATCAACTTCATTACAGTATACAGCATGCTGTTTTGCGGCGATGTCCGTGTCCTACTATCCCTAAAATGAAAAGACACACAAGTCACAATTTGTTACATGCAAACCTTGTGCTTGATGAATTTATGAGTAAACTACAACCCCCTTCTCATGGAAAGAGATGAAGAGAGGGGGATGTGAGTTTGAGGCCAGATATCCATCCGCAGAAGGCACATTTAACATTTTAACTTAAAATTTAAAGGGATAGTTACCCAAAAAATGAAAATCCTGTCATCATTTACTCAACCTCATGTTGTTTCAAACTTGTAGGACTGTGAAAATACATTTTGCTCTTTTCCACGTAACAATGAATCAGAAAATACTCTGTTACTTAAACACTATATGCCATATTATAGTTTTATGTGAATAAATATCTAATATTAATGTAATTTAAATATTATGTTAATTTGATGGGACCAAATCAGTGAATCTGTGAGATCCATATGCACAAACGAAACAGGATCAAGTGAATCCCTAAAAAGATCTGATTTAAAGCAACGATTTGTTCAGTAATCTCTCATAAACCTATTTTTGTTCGTAAACAAAGCAAATAATTTGACTTTTGAATTCATGGAACATGCAACCCATTCTCATTTCCAAAGTGTCAAAACTGAGTCATGATCAAGCATCTTGGACTTGCTTGCTGTGTTAATATTGTTGTGAAGTGGTTTGGATTAGGGTAGTGGTAGATTAGGTACACAAACATGTCCATTAAAGTAGTACAAACTTCTACTTTTACAGATGAATGTAATGACCTGATCAATTACACACACAAAAAAAAAAAAAAAAAAAACCCACACGTGTGGAGACATTTTTAAAAGCAATGGCATTCCTAGTTCTTCGATACAGCGATACTTTCAGAGTGAGAATGGGTTGAGTCATAGGAACCACTTTTAGCATTCTTTTCTGGTTCATTTTTGTGCTTGAAAATGTTCTTCAGTCTTCATTCAATTGCATTATATTAAAAAAAAAGTAAAAAATATATCACGTGTGTTTCACGGAGGATAGAAAGTCACGCGTTCAGAATGCCTCGAAGATGAATGAGTAAACGATGACAACTTTTATATTTAGACGAACAACACACTCTATGTTTCTGTGTGGATATCGAAAGCATATTGATTTTGCTAATGAATTCCAAATATTTCAGGCGAGTGAGAAACACACAGTGTGTGTAATTAACTTCTCTCCAGCCTCACTCTCCCAACGCTCTAGCCCCTTCACTTGAGCTGTGTCACCGGGCTATTGTGTTTACCGTGCAAGAGTGTGTGCGTGCGTACAGCACTGTCCTCTCTCTCTCCCAAAGGATGTTGCAGCAGTAGCCGTCTAATGAAGTCCCACAGAAGGGAGCTAAACCTGTCTTGTTTTTTCATGCTCTCCTTTTGGGCCAAGAACTTAATTGGGGACTGAGTATCCAATTAACGCTGAACGATTGAGGGGACTCATGTGGAGAGCATAAGGTGGCTCGGCTAATATTGTTTGGTGCTGCCTTGTACGGGAGAAGGAGTCGATGGAGGCGGGGGCTTTAAGTGGGAAGGAGGGAGCTTTGGGGAGGGTCTAAATGGAACCATCGTTTAGCCTAGTGGCCGGAGGGACGTTTAATATCGAGGGACACTGATCGTTTACTGTAAGTGCTCACTCCTTCTCCACCCCTGTCCAGCTGCCGCTGTGAAAAACCCATTAGTGTGTTTATGAGCACGGAGGACACTGGATGTTCACGCAAACAAAGCCGGATGTCCTTTCCGGAGACCAGCACAACTAGGTCACAAACAAATGCGAGGACAGGCAAGCGCTTCTTTGGAAAGGGGGGAGAGAAAAAAAATCACATTAATGCCACCGGGACAGGGAGTCCCTCAATCCCTTCTTCATTAAAACTAAATAAAAAAGCCAGGTCATTTATCTCTTTCCCTCTAAAGCCATAAACACAAATAGGTTCACTCTCCTATTTTTCTCTCACTCTGTTCTACGGCATATATCATTGACAATAAAAGTCCGCTTCTCGTGATTCACTGTACTAAATTGGAATGTAAAGAAAGAGAGAGATAACAGAGGTAATTGGAAGAAATATGGTAAGGATAATAACACCAGGGTTGCCATTACATTGTCCCCTTTGAAGAAGTGAGAAGGCCACTGGCATTGCAGCCTAACATTGGCGCTAGTCAAAGGATTTAATAAAATCTTGCCTTGCATACTGAGTAAGCCAACAATGGTGGGCAAACCCTGGGGGGCATGAACCCTCAAAAGCATTTCAGCTGGGTCCTGAAATCACAAACGGACGCTAGATCATTGTGTCTCTTATTAATTGGATTACAATTAGCCAGATTTAACCCTTATTAATATGGCTCCCACATAGATGACGTGGCAGTCCCCTGTACACCCCAGCCAGAGAGGGGGCCCAGGATACAGCGAGTCTCGGGATACAGCGGGAACCTGGAGGATGACAATGACAAATCATCACTAAATTACAATAACTTCACGCCATCCCATGGAAGGTGCAGAGAGAGAGGAAAGAGAGAGCATGACTACATAAATCAAGACATTCATCTACAAAAGAAGCATATAAGGTGGAGGTGCTTATGTAAAGAAAACATATTAAAGAATAGGGAAACAGGTATTTTAAAGAGGAAAAAATAAAACAAATCATACCATTAACTGTTTACGTGAACTAAAATTAGGAAGGTCAGTATTTGGGTGAATCCTTAAAAAGAAAAAAGAAAGTGACATTCATTTCATGAAAATTAAGCATATTTATTCCCAGAATCCTTATTCGATGTTTTACAATTTTGCAAATAATTTCAACATTTATATAATATGTACACTAAATTAATATTTTATATAGATATATATATATATAGAGAGAGAGAGAAAAAGAAAGAGAGAGAGAGAGAAAGAAAAAGAGAGAGAGAGAGAGAGAGAGAGAGAGAGAAAGAAAGAGAGAGAGAAAAAGAAAGAGAGAGAGAGAGAGAGAAAAAGAAAGAGAGAGAAAATAGATAGATAGATAGATAGATAGATAGATAGATAGATAGATAGATAGATAGATAGATAGATAGATAGATAGATAGATAGATAGATAGATAGATAGATAGATAGATAGATGATAAGAGTTGGGGAGTACATTTTGCCATGGGGGTAAATGTTGCTTCATGTACTTTTTTTTTCTTCTTTTTATTTTGATATTAGTGTGAAACAACAACCAGAGATTAACCCATGTGAATATCATGACACAATGCTCTGAATTTTTTCATCTGATAAACAAAACTTTGATATTATTTAATTAGTTGCTTCATACCAACATGATCACAGCAAGTGTGTATGTAAGGCTTTCTAAATGTGTGCATGTTACCAAGGGGACAGTAACCAGGGCACAGTCAAGAGCACCATGGGAGAAGGGGAACATTATTACTGTGTATTTGGCTCAAAGCCACCACAGGAGGCCACCGTACCACATGCAGGCAGACTTATCATCAAAAGTGTTCAAAATGGCTCATTCATTACATTTGGTGATGAGGTTAGTCGATCACACAAAGCAATTTTTGCTTCACATTTGGACAGTTTTCCGTTGTTTCGCTTTTTCCATAATACCTTAATACAAACTCCATATAGCAAATGGACAGCACTAAGACATGAGACATTTGAATGGCTTTGCACCTTATCTTACTCACGCTGATCCTGCTCACGTTCCCAAAGCAAGCCTCGGTCCTCCGGCCTCTCCCACCTTGCACCATTTATGTATAAATGGTTTACGTCTTAGTATCTATAACTGCCTCCACTTTTTGTCCTCCCAGCAAAGATCCAGCAATGTTAAAGATGTCCTATTTTAATGACACCTCTATTCTATCAGGCAGAGGGGGCAGAGACAGCGGTCCTTTGGACTTGAACTTCAACTTGACCTCCTCGCCTGGATTGGATATCAAAACACAGTGCCATCTGGCCCAAGTTCTGCCCCCAGTGTGGGCTCAGGAGAGCAAGGTTAATATCATACGGTTAGGGAGCGGAATAGAGACTGCAATTATCTTCAATTCCAGGACAGAAAATCCTATTATTTGATCCTCAGTCTGACAGATGGAGTGGCAGACACATCCTCTCCCATTCCTGAGCAAACCAATCTGGTGACTGGAGCCACAGCAACAGAGAAAGAACACAATGGTGGGAGAGGGCAGAGGGTCTGCAAGGTTGGCCCTTTTTTGTGTCAAGGAGGAGTGGTGCTTCATGAAACCTGAGCTGGTCGTTTCTTCTCCTCCCCACAAGCCGGACACCACAATAGAACCCGCAGGGCTATTTGAAGCCCACAAGCATTAGCTGCTGCTGGGAGCTGGAGAAGCTGATGACGTTATCTTATGGGAACCACTCTCTCAGAAGGGTCTCGCAACCTCATGGTTCATCATCATCATAATGCTGCAAAAATACATTTTTTAACCTGCAAAAACTTAAAATATTTGCACTATAAAGAGAAAGTAAGAGTAAGTAAGATGCCCAACCAGTGGAAGATGACCCCACCACCCTAATTTTTTCCTCCTGACCATAGATGACACAAAATCTCATCTCTGCACTTTTGATGAACGGCTACACTATAAAAAAATGGCGTTTCATCATAATATCACCATTTGTAAGATTTAATCACCCGAAACCCATGTTGAGGTTAATTTATCAAAATTTTAATTATATTGTATTACGTTTATTTGTCAATTTTGAATTAAAAAGATAAAATTAGATCATTCATGGGAGTTAAATAAATAAAGTTAAAGCACGATAAATCCAGCCACAAAATGACCACAGTAGTGGTATACGATTGCCCCAAAATAGGCACGCCATGTTCCATAAGCCACATGCAAGACATTGCCCCGGGCATCCCATGGGCCCTGTGTGTTCAAGGAAAGATCTCAGCTCCCTGCTGAACCGTTGCCTACAGTTACTGTAGCAACACTGTTGGTCCAGGACAAAACTACCTACTAAGGTGGACCGAATGTATTAATTGCACTTGGGCAACCAAACCCTACATCACTGATGTCCATCCATAAAGAAAGATAATTGACTCCCTGCTAATAAAATTATGTTCAGCGTCCCATAATTTGCTTAAATACATACGTTTTGTTTCTTTAAACGACACACCCAGTGTGAAGACCATTAGACAGCGAGACCCAATCGAAGGCCCGGAGCTCACAAGCAGGCATCCAGGCGTATTTTTTAAGCAGTGTGATTCTGATATCGCTCACGGGCAATCGCGGTCTAACGGGGCGGAACGCAAGTTTGAACATCCTCTTTAGGACCCCTTCAGAGTTCATTAGAACATCTACTAGCACTTCATTAGATATCTTTCAGTGGGCATGAGATACGTGTCCATGTCACATTAATTAAGACTCCCGCCTCTTCTATTTTCTCGCCGATGTCACCAGCAGTTATTGGACCTGTGCTTGGCACTCATCACTTGTCTGAGACATGGAGAGAATGAGGGAGTCGTCTGAGAGAGCCCTGATGAACGGCATGGACAGTTCAGAGTAAGAGAGCTCGCCTCACGCTGATGAACATGTCTTTTTGATGACCACTAAACCCAGTCAATGCTGCTGCCAAGGGTAAATCGAATTAAAGATTGCAATTTGGCCCGCAGACTTGGACTTGGCACTTTCGTTTTGGACAAGTCTTTCGCCTGGAGGATCAACGGCTTACGAGACACAGCTTTTTCAACTTACAAATAGTAAAAGCACACAGACTACACTGGCTGAATCCAGTTCCTAATACAGAAAAGTCAGAGACAAATCAGTTAATTTTTATTTTTTTGGAGTTTCTCCCGTTTCCCCAAAACAGAAATTAAACGTGTATCTACATTTTATCATGTGTAGTATCACCTTTGAAAATTGCAGGTAGTGGAGTGTTTAACATTCTCTTGTCAAGCATACCCCTGCTGGGACAATAAATGCCTGTCCAGTTTTGCTCACAGCGGCGGCGGCAGATTAGAAACAGCAGGAGGACGGTGTAGTGTGAATACAATACCGATAAGAACGCGCGTCTTAGCCCCATTGCTATGCCTTTCCTCGGTGAATGTGAGAGCCTGCTGTTTTCTAATATTTACACACAACTAGAATCGCAAATGTACCATAACTGCATTGAAAGAGCTCTTTCTCTCTCTGCCATGTAAAATCAGTATATTTCTTTTTCCATGTGTGGGTATTTCAGCACATGGGGATGGGAATAAATACAAACACAATAACAGTGAAATCTTAAAGAGCAAAAGATAGAGGAAAAAAAAAAAAAACACAGAGCCGCTGTTGATAAATCAGACAGAAGAATCTATTCTTTTATGCCCCCAAAACACAAATTAAGATAAATTTAGTATGACCACAATAACAAAGTATGAAGTCTGTAATTATAATTAGCTTGGAACCATCATTGAAGAACTTTAGTTTCTCCATTCCATCACTGCCAACTACCCCATCCTCTTATTCTGATACAAACCTGTGGCTCTGAACGTTGGACAGAAAAATGCCACACTCCCACTCACACAATCGCATACTGCCATTCAAAAGTTTGGATTGGCAAATTTTGTATATATATTTTTCAAAGAAGCCTCTTATGCTTACCAAGGCTACAGTTATTTATTTAAAAAAAGAAATGCAGTAGAAACCGTAACATTGTTCATTATTATTAAAATTTAAAATAAATAATAATAATGCCTCCTTGCTGTTTTTTTTAAATAATCTTAATAACCACAAAAGTCTGAACAGCAGTGTAGCCCTATTAATTAATTACCTAAAAAATATGTCCAGCCCCTGAATTAGTGTAATAAACGGAGAACCATCCTGCCATTCTCTCATTCATAAAGTTTCAAAAGTGCAGAAAGCAAATAAAAGCCTAAGTTTCTAAACAAGAGCACTAGTTACCGCTAATAACCAATCCCGTTCCGAAACGTAGAGGAAAGCCGAGAGTTAGTGAAACCTCTGCAAGGAGAAATTATTTTCCAGCATGCAGCTCTCCAGCAAACCCCAACAGCCCAAGACAAACTCTTAGAAACTAAGAGAGTGGATATAAACACAGGTCAATCAATGGCCACAGTCAGGCCTATCAAAGCAGCGTGTCCTCCGGTGAGGTACAGGTGGTAATGTTGTGTTTAAGGTTTTTCTCCCCCACCCACCTTCCTCCCCCCAGCTGTGCAATCATTATGTACTACTGCCCCCTACTGCGGAGCAATGGCTGTGCGCCCTGAAGGTCAGTGGTGAGGAAGGGGAAGAAAGCGCACAGGGGTGCACTTTAGTCCTCACTGCTGGAACAATCGATGCCGGCATCAACTCAGAGCTCACGCGGCTCCACTCTGAAAACAAACATTAGGAGAAACATCTTCCCCTTCACTGTTCTTGCTGGGCCAACTGAGTCTAACTAGAGTTAACAAGGCAACCAAGGCCGTGGTCCCCCCTCAACAACGAAACTTGAGAGGGTGAAAGGTGGGAGATTGGCCTCAGAGGAGCTATGAAATGGGCAAATTGGGTATAACAGCATCAACGATGGTTTTTGTGTACATGAGAGATCTGCCCTAGAGCAGATGATGATGGACAACTGCAATCAGTTTAGTGTTAAAAAAAAAAACCTACACAGCTTGCAATGGTTTGGCAATTTACCATGCCTTATCCAGGTTGATTACTCAAAATTCAACTAAAACTTTCCTTTTTTCATATTACCGGTAATAATACTTTTTCCACTTAATTTCTAATTAATTATCTATTTTCAATTGCACAAAAAAAAAAAAAATGCAACTTGACTAGCGTGGTCCAACTCACAAATGGCTAAAATTAAATTATTGTTCTAACTGAACAGCAAATAAATAATTTTTAAATCAAATCAGTATCAAATATGAACGACACCAGGTGATTCAGAATTGAATCAGCAAATCAATATTTAGAAGTGCATCAAACCTTTCTTAAATTGTGGTGGCAACTTTCTAGTGCTAAAATAAAAAAAAAAAAAACATGCCTGAGTTTGGTATTGTTACAAGTGCATTTCCCCAAACTCCTGGAAAATATAATCTGCTCTTCCAGTCACGACCCTGTATACATACCATATCTATTATTCATGTATTCTAACCTGTCCTCATCAAATTATTCCTGTCCCCTCAATGTCATATAAATTTTACTGCGATTACAAAGCAAACAATTCAAGATGACATTTGGACCTAAAAATATGCCTGCGAATGCTGTCGTACGTTATCAAACCCGGCGATAAAGTTACAATGCATAACAAGTGGTGCAGCCACAACTAACTTTTAATGATAGCTCTTTGAAGCCATTTCCTAGCGGAGAACAGGAAGTTAAGAAAGACTCAAGCGAGAGTGACATGGAAAGTAGGACCCAAGTGCTAGTCTTTTGTCTCCACCTGATCAAATGGCAGTCGAGCAGAAAGGCGCGGAGCCCCCTTCTCCAAACGCACGTACCCGGCTCAGTGGCGTCTGCCACACGTTTGCCTGCCTCGATGCAGGTATCAAAGACCAGCTCGCCTCTCCCACAGACGTCTGAGTGCCAGCCGCACGGCGGCTTTCATAGCACAACAACAAGGGGAAAATGTGGCGGGGGAAGAGTCGGGACTCTGAGCTCCTTCAGGGATTTCCTTATCGGGGGCAAAGCAATCCCCTCTGGACCTCATCCGCATAGGCTTGATTATTCAAGGCATTACAAAGGAATGAAAATAACTCACAACTCAAAGCCATACTTTTTTTTTACCTCTTATTTATTATCATTTCACTGTGAGACAGTGTGCCCAACACTCTGCTAAAGTTTAAGAAAAAGCAACCACAGAGAACAAATACAGACCAGACAATTTAAAAGATACAAAAAGGAAACAACTTGAACTAGAGTTCGAAGAGGATTAAGAGTTCTTCTTAGGCCTTCCTCGGCTTTTCTTCACCGCTGGCTCAGAGGCGGCCTGAGCTTCTTTCTTTGCTGGCCGCTTTGCAGGACTTGCCGTCTTTTTAGCCCCATTCACTTCTAAACAGGTTACATGTTCATTTCAAAACGTTTATCACACGTATTATTACTAAATTTGATGAAGATAGCTAAAAAGTTCACCTAGAGGTTCTCTAAAGTCCATAAACATGGCTTACCCTTCTTCTGAGGAGCTCGCCTCTTCTTTGCAGGGGCGTCTTCGGTTTCATCGTCCGCCTGGACTTTTTCCTCCACTTTTTTACGCTTGGGAGTCTTCCAGTCAAAAATAAAGACAAACATGGGGATGGAAAAGATGGAAGATCAGTGGTCAACTCACTTGCCTACAGCAACCTTGAAGGAAGTTCAAATAAAATATTGAGAAGGGACCCTTTGCTCTATATACACATGGAAAAAAAATAATAATCAGCTGTCCCACCACAGAAATATGTTAAACGTTAAAATAGATGTTAAACAGTTATTTAAATTATCAAATAAATACTGCCTAGTGAGCAAAGAGATTTGCTGAATCCAAACTTTTGAATTCAATATTGAGAATTTTTTAGACCTCCAAACAATAAAACCTACTATGAGTTAATCTATTTTAACAATTTCATCAATCAAAAATCTTTTTTTTCCCTCCTGAAATGAAAACTGTAGAACAGAAGCTCAAGTCCTCAATTCAAGGAAATCGTGCTAACCGAGCCAGGGGTTATGAAGAAGATGCACTTAACGACAGCAATCAAATTTTCCCTTTTCTTCACTCAGACTGCATAATGAATGCTCACCCCTCTCTCGGACTTGAACTATCATCCTTACTAGCCCCCCCACACCCCCTCACATTTCCCTTCCATTTTGCCAATTGCTGCCTCATGATTACCATCCAGACCCTGCTGAGCTGAACAGATTGGCTCGATAATTACATACAATAACGGCAGTGGGCAGGTAACCCTCAGCTGGCATGGGCCAGCTCCCTGGTGGCACCTTCCATATGCAAACTGCATTGTGGGAAGCGAGGAGAGTCCGTCCCCTCCCGTCGTAAGTGCGGCTCGCTGATTGCCGGCCCGCGCCGACTCCAAGGTTACCGTGTCAGCAAATTTGTGATACATTAGCAGGGAATAAACACAGGCACTCAGGACCTGTTTGTGGGAGGAAGAGGAGGGGCCACATGGATAAACACCCGGGCGCTGGAGAGAACCTGAGATGCAGACGGCTTTGTTGCCAAGAGCTCTTTGTGCCGGACCCTATGAATGAAGCCGCAGTCTTATTTTCACAAAGTATATGCCATCAAGGGCATCTTTGTGGGCTCGGACAGTTTGTTTTACACAAAATACTCATGACAGCTGAGAAATTCAATTCTAAAGATTATTTTGCTTGAAATCCAAATAAAACCAATTCAACGATTAGCAACATCTTTTGTAGGCATTCAGAGATGAGGTATTAAGGTCAAATTGCATTCTTCCTTTTGAAATGCAGAGATAAATGCTACAAATGAAGATTTTAAACTAATAATTCATTAAAATATTAACATCATGACACTTTCGAGGTAAAACGAGGTGAGCAAGGGGCATCCAAATAAGCTCAAGAAACGTTTGTTAAAAGCATTGCACTTTAATCATATTTGAAAATCAATGCGCTCAAAAGCGTTCGCTACTAACCCGAGCAATTAGTTTTGGATCGTGTGTGGGCATTTTGAAATTTGAATCTCCTTTCAACATGTAAACAAATTATAGGATGTTGAATTGGCTCGTTTTTACGTCGAGTTTCAAAAAGGGACCATCAGAGCATTTTCAATGCACTAGGAAAGAGGGAGTGCGACAGAGGTCAGTTTTTTTGATGTTTTACTGAAGGTGGCTCTCACCTTCACACGAGGTGGACCCGTGCCATTAGCCGACATGGTGAAGTCCAGCTTTTTGTCATCTGTTGCCCCGATAGCCTTCAGTCCTTGCTGGAAAATACCTCGCAATTTTGCATAATCTGGCTTGTCTGTGTATCCGAGAGCCTTGACCTCTTGCATGAACTTCCCTATTTCCTCTGTAAATGGAAAAAGACATTAAGCACAACATTTAAATCTTAATGCAGATGGATTTATTCAAACATAGCGATACAGCTGCACACTGTTAAAGACACTTCTGGGTCAATAAACAAACGAAAAGCAATTATGTGTGTGATTAAACTGAAGTTACTTGGACCCGTCTCAAAGTTCATCTCAAACGAACACGAAGTAGTACGACATTAATAAGGTGCATGTGCACCTATGTTTGTGCGTTTAGCAGACAGAACAGTCCCTGTAGGGCAGTGTCTTCACAGCAGACGCTCACACTTTAACCTTCAGGCTAAGTTTAGAGGAGAGGGGCTGACATTTGTCACTTTGTTCCTTATACTTCTCCGCTCACAAACTGTTGTTTACTGTCGGCTGCTAAAATAGTCACACCAAACAGAATTAGTCGTGATGGCCGTGCTAACAGTGCCGCCTCCCATCACCTCGGTGTTATGATGCGCCGTGTACGCACAAGACAACAGCCTGAGGAGGGATCTCGCCGTCTGCCGCGCGGCTGTCACAGGGCTTAAGAACTGCCATCACATCAGCGACTGAGCAAAGGGAGCCAATGACATCTTTGATTTTTAAATGACACAAAGAAAGAACACCCTAAAGTTGTGCAAAAGTACAGAATGCCACACACTGACAGCAAAACTAGGCAATGCAGAGGTCGAGAACGAAGGGTGAAAAATAAGTTTGTTTAAAAACTTATTAATTTCACTTTTTTGTGATTGAGCGAGGTAGCTGATACAATGGTTACATGGACTTTTTTTTTGTTTTTGATTTACAAAAAAATGTCAGTAATTTGTTGAAAGATAATGTGCGTATACATACACACACACACACACAAATATATATACACATCTGCTCCAGTTTAAAGTTAGTGTGAGAAGTTACAGAAATTAGCACAGAGTTAATAGATTAGCTCTAATTAAGTCTAAATCACCAGGTCCACACTAATTAACACGAGAAGAAGCCCTTGCGCTCTTGTTTGCGAATCAGAGCTCGAAAGTGCGTCATTCCAATTACAGCTTGGCAGACAAACAAAAAGTATTACTGCAGAATTTACAGGTGCTTCTGCGGTCGTGACATGGCAAAACAAAAACAAAAAAGCTTAAATGCCATTTAGTTGTGAGAAACTGCTTAAGATTCAAGACTATTAACCTACTGTAATACAAATTATTGAATAGATTTTTAACAACCAGAGCGCTTTCATCTTTTTATATATATAAAAGCTTCTCCTATGAACTTGCTGTTTTTTCTCACCTGGTTTATTTTCTGAAGTGAAACAGCTTTTCAAGAACTCATCAATATTGTCTCTACACCTGAGGAGAAGCATATTTAAAAATGAATCAAACAACATCCTGGAAATAAATCGATTAGGATTAAATCTAACCCATTATTATTTGAATCCTTAAATTTGTTCCAAGTCAATTAAAATGAATTGGTTATATTGAAGAGAGACTTTCTTTTTTTGTGCAAGTTAATATTCATTATAGCCAAAGGTAAAAAAAAAAAAAGGTAGATAACATCTTGGTTCAGAAAAGTAAAAAGTGAGGTTAAAGATACACACTTGAGTTTGGAGTCTCTGACATACAGTGGGTCCTGAAGTTTGTCCTCCCAGGGCAGACGGCCACAAAGCCACTGGATCATGCAGTAGCCCATGATTTCCAGGTCTGCTCTTCTTGACGGGGCTGAAATGTAATATTTTCCCCCACAGAGAGGAGCTCTTAAAAACATTAACAGCTACCTTTATAGTATTGTATGCAAAGCATCATTACATCAACATTTACGTTATTTCTCTTCAGAATTTTCATGGCCATAGGAATTTGTCTAGTCTAAACTTAAAAGTGATGGTTGTTCAATTTTTTTACCGACTCCTTTGTGGGCATCAATACTAGTGAACTCAATGGTCCCATCATGACATCTCTTTGGGTCTTCTTTGTACTCCTTTGGCACTCCTTCAGGAGAATATCTATAGGCCAATCCATAATCCACTAAATACACCTGAGTATAAAAAAATAAAAGTCAGTATCAAATACTTTCAGTATGAGTTGCATATAAAGTGACACCAACAGCGACAAACATCTCTAACTATTAAGAAAAACTACTTAAACTAAAATCATAATTTTTGTTTGTGCATTTATGCTTTGTACACTGCATGACATAAATATCTGGACATGTTTACGTTTGGAGATCAAAATGTCTTATGTCTCGAAATGTCTGACAACTGTTTAACAGTTTGTAGTATGTTCAGCTATTTCACAGGAGTCCTTATTACTGTTTGTAGAGATGGTGTACAAATATAACACCACTTTAATGTTATGATATTAACATTCTTCCTTAATCTTCAAATATTGCATATGTCCTGACACAAACAGAACAACAGAGCAGTTTGATTTATACTAGGATAGATCTGCATGATTAATTGTTAAAAGATTGCGCTTTCAATTGAAACACCCACACAATCTCATTCCTAACTGACAGCGATTTAACGGAGTCTATCAATTCTTTAACAAAATCACACTGGAATGTCTGTTTGTGCTGCCGCTGAGGTTGAGAGAGCAGTTATCATGCACAGTATAAGTATGAAACAGCTTCACTGTCTTTTCAGCCATACAGTTTCATTATATCGCTTACAAATATTTATATTAGTCTCAGAAGAACTGCGATAAAAGTTTATAGTTCGGATGTAAATACTGATATACCTGGGTCAGCCTTTCCCCTTTTATTTTTTTATATCTTTGCTCTTTTTATTATTTATACATTTATCGTATTTTTATTTTTTATTTGTGTGACATGTATTGTGGACGGCAAAGTATGAATTTCATTGTACAGGGAAACATGCTTTCTGTCTGTACATATGACAATAAACACTTTAAATCTGATGTCTATGGTAAATAGACAAAATGGACCAAATCACCTTTAGAAAGTAACTCGGTACTTCAAATAACAATTGTATAGATTAAATCGTTATAATCGCCACCTGGTGGCAGCAAGTGACCATTAAAAAAAATGTCATTGAATCACTCATTCAAACAGTTTTTTAAATAATTCATTCAGATTAAATATGTTTTAAATAGAGTGCAGCATTAACATTTTGTCAGAATCTCAAGTACTTTTGTTTAGTGTCTGTTCAAAATCATGAAAGAAAAGTGATCTCAGTTTGAAACAAAATAATCATAATAAATTCTGTGACTTTCAACTTAACCAGAATCATGAACAAGAATGAGACAAAGCCTTTTATTTCCAGTCTAATCTAAAGATCTGCATTTTATTGAACTTTCTTTTCAGGACGCTGGACAGAATTTGGTTTTTGCACCCTTGTCCATCCTTCACTTATGATGTGCATGTGTAATAAATATACCAGAAAACATTTTAAAAAGCTGCAAATGTCTTAAATTGTACATTCACAAAATAAAAAAATAAAAATCACAAAATCTTTTCCAAAATTTAAATTTGGAAAAGAAACTCAAAACCATTTAAGTGGTTACTGGTTGAACACCTGACTCGCAAAACTGTGTTAACGTTACTTTAGTAACAACTTGTGAGTGAAAGATTGATTTGAGTTTGAGTTTTTTGGAATCATTTGTTACACAAACCAGTTCATAAGAGTCACTTACATTCAGTGTCAATGGACTGGCCTATTATTATTTAAAAAAAAAAAAACATGTTCCCATCACACAACAATACTTCAAATCTTTCCTATATTACCAGGCATTTCTATTATTTAGTTTACATCCGGTTCATTTCAGCGTCTGTATTTTTCCACACATTTATAACACAGAAATACACATTCAGAAGCAAAAAGAGAAAACTCAAGCAATTTAAAAAAAAAGATGCTCAGACTCACCAAGTAAGCAGCGACTAATCCCAAGAGGCCGAGTTTTAAATTGTGACTTTAAAAATAGCAGCTTAATAATACACCACTGATACATTATTAATCTTCAAATTAAATATTTGCCCCTGCCCAGCCCCCCAACCTTATTTGCTAGAGACAGCTTCAATACGGTCTCTAATCTCTCCAGTTTATGAGCCGCATTAAAAGCTTAAATTGTTTAGCTTTTTTTACCACCCAAATCTCATTAACAGATGGTAAAAAATAAGACAAGTAGTTTCTTACATTGCAAATCACTGCTACTCCAATTAAAAGAAGTAGGAGCTCTGTATAGTCCTGCAGTCTACATCTCTACAGTTAGAGCTGTACAGCCATGGCAACAGAGATCTGCTAAACATGCGGAAGGCTTGAAACAAACCTGATTGGGGTTGGTGTAGGACAGAAGAAGGTTGGAGGCTTTGATGTCTGCATGCACATATTCATGGTCATGGATGTACTCCAGAATGTCAAGCTAGAGATGAAAGATTTGTTAGGATGTGAGATTTCAGAATATAAGATTTCCTCCCACAGACTGCAATGCCACAGCTATAAAAACGGATTGCGCTTATTGACAAATGTTGAATAATTATTAGCATATTTTCCTACAGAAGAGTAATCCCACCTATTTTAGAAATCCCAGCTATTATTATTTTGGTTGTGAAATAAATTGATCATGAAATATTAAAAAATGTCAAAGTAAAGTCCAAGACACTGTCATTTCAGCCAGCGAAACAAACATAACCAAGGTCAACTTGGAAGAAACCTACAAGTCTGAGGCCCAGCTGAAGAACCAGCTTCCTTGGAAATTTCTTTCCATTTCCCTCAAATGTCTTCTGCAGATCTGTTCCAAATCGATCCATGACCATAAATCTGTACCTGTCATGAAGATTAATGTGAAATCATTACATTTAAGAGGCTTTCTTGTGTGTTCAAAACATCAAAAACTTCATGAACATTTTACTAAAAACAAAATAACATCTCACAAATGATTACATTATGTAATATTCCTACCTCTTACCACCTTTCTCATGAAAACCAGAGCCCCAATATTTTGGAACTCCCAAATAGTCAATTTTCCTTGACTTCATCCAAGCCCCAACTGAATCGACATATAAAACATTCTGTCACAAAAATGATTCGCAACACAAAAACTATTCCACTTCACAGAGAAATGAAGAAACACTACAAAGAGACATCAGCTCTAAAATTGAACGATTAAAGACGATCACACTAACAGTTAAACGCAATCACATGATCGATTCATAAAGTGGTTAAATTATTCCAAAATGTATTCTTTAAACTTGTTGGTGCTCAAAGTAATATAAGAGTATTCATCGGGGACCAAACTGTGAGTGTGCCGCAAGGTAATCTGCTGGTGGGACAAATATTTACCAACATTACAATTTTCAAATGAATAAAACATGAGCATCCCTTAGTAATATAGCAGTTAATTGTCAAGGGAGACTGACATTTCGATTGTTATTAAATAAAGCGCAATACTGTGGCCTTGGGGCAGCCATAAGAACCACCAAAGGCAGAGAGTTCTAGTTTGTCTGTCTCCATAAGGCACTCAATGGTGAGCTCAGAACTTTCTTTAATTAAAAGAGCTGCTCTTCGACTTTTTGTCAGTCTGGCTCATCATGCATATGAGAGCGTGTCTGCAGTCACAAGGGCATACTTAGATCGGGTTTGGCAGCTCGCATGTAGAACTTCAGTTCAGAGAAGAGAGGGCCATTGTCACTTGGCTCCTGCAAGACAGTACAAAAAAAATTTATCACTTTTGCAAAAATCTGTAAAATAATCTTTACATTATTTGTAAAATAATAGTGATGCTACTGATAAAATCGATCGATCCCCTAAAAAATAAGCACAAATATAGCTGACATTTTAAAAACCCTGCAGAGGAAGAAAAAAATATATAATTGTCAAACGTATGTTATTTTGATTGATTTGTACACTTTCCTCAAAAAAACGTAATTGGTACATAACTAGGGACCAACCAAATTCACGGGTAAAAATTCGCAATTTCACGGAAGGTTTTTTAAAAAACATTCGATTTCACGGAAAATTCACGGGTACAATTTTTACTAGGCACCAATCACTGCAATCAGTCCATCTGCTGTCGCATCCGCTGTTTTGTATTCTAAAATACCACTTTTCGACTGTTCACATGTATTAAAAAACAACAAAAGAAAAAACAAAATACAACTACAACGCACGTAGCCACAGACTCCGCAATGCCACGTGACATTAATGAAATAGTTTACAGTTTTTCGTGGCCAAAACTTGGCCGACCAACGTGGTTGCTGACATATTCTGTAATTTTCTATATTTTCCGTTATTCCGGAAACGGAAATGAGATAGAAAAAAAGGCAAAACAAAACTTGAACAAATAAATAAAGAAGTAAATGAATTGCCCTAAGTACGTTCAGCAAAACGTGCAAAGAAAATGAGTTTAAATGAAACAATTAGCATAAAAAGTTATCACAGTACTTCTGAACTCCCCCTTCAACAAAAATTAACACTATTTCACGCTTGTTGGGTGTTTTCACGGAAAGGGGCCGATTTCATGGAAAATGTCACGGCCGTGAAATCGTGAATTTGGTTGGTCCCTATACATAACCATCCAAAAAAGCATGGTCATAAGTGTATGGCACATTTTTGTTATCCATCAGGCAATAATTGTATTGTTTAGTTTACTTAATAAATGTAATAATTGTCAAAAATAATATATTTATTTTTTATTATTCTCAGCCACCCAAATTCTTCTATTGATAAATAAAATGACACAAAAAATGCTGACCACCCAAACATCACAGGTATTCAAAAAAATTCAAACTATGGACATATACCTGCCACCAGCAAATGCAAAAAGATACAGTGTTCCTTACCACTTTAATGACATAAGGTGCATCAGCGCCAACAGATCCTGAAGAGTCTTCATCAGCTACAAGGATACATGACACATTTACATTTGAACAACTGATAAATAAGTCCAAATAAAGCATTAGAATGTCAGACATTTTTTAATCTTACCAAGATATAGCAGGCCAAAACCTCCCTGCCCAACGGACGACCCAAGCTTCCATTTTTTCTTTGCGTTATCCGTCAGGATTTCTCCAGGTGGGAATTCTTCAGCCAGTTTCCTCTTGGCTGGAGCTCTCGCTTTCTTCACCACAGCTGCCTTGGCCTTGGGTGGCATTTTGCTAAAGTATCAAACAAGAGAAACCCAAGCTTCATTACAACTGAATTTAAAACTAGTATTCAAGTTTGTACAACATATCGTTCAAATTTGTATAATATATATTAATATTATATTTTAATATTATACAAAATAGTTTATATATAGTAATTTTTTTCTCGCATACTTGTGCTGTTTAAATGCGTTTGCGATGTTGCCTGCCTCAGTGCATAACTTACACTTCACAGGTATATTCTCCATCAGTAAATGTCAGAAGGTGATGTAAATATTTCAATTTTTGCTGTCAGGAATGGATGATCTTTATGCAAGCGTGTCTCCGCTAAACTTGAAGTGAACGAGCGCCAACGCATGCATTGCATAAACTACATGGTTACATTCACCATATTCATTTTCATAGCCTTCAAAACGAGGACAACATTGGGCAGGATGTGAAATTATTACTTTTAAATAAATACAGAATCTATTTGTAGTCAGATAAATAAAAAAAATAAAAAGTAGAAAACACCAAGCTATACTATTTATCATCATGCAGACAACAAAAACTTTTCTTGGTCTGTATCGCCCACCCCTACTAATGGATATTGCTTTTATTGCTTTATTTCTCATTTTTCACTACATTGTTATACAGAGATAGTGAATCGTTGAAGACTAAAGATCTAAATAAATATTTAATTCTATGACTTTCACAGACCTGGAAATTAAACTGACATGTCTATATTTCTTATGAGTCTCTTCATCTCCTCATAAGATCACGGACATGGACATTTTAGTAACACTGAGCTACTTTACTTACTTTCAGAGATACAGGCCTAATAATTCCAGTACATGTATATAAAAAAAACAAACAAAAAAAAAAACAAGCCTAGGGTGTGACTGACATAAAGGAGAGGGTTTCTGTCGTAATTACCGACTTATAAACTTTAGCTATATTGAATAGCCAGACTTTAAACATGACAGATTCATATAAGCACTATAAATAAATTAAGTTAAATAAATAAAAAAGATCAGTGACGACGTGTGTGTTATGTAGTTTCAATCTGTAGCCACTGATGTTGTTTGTTTCACTTTTATATTTAGAGGAAATACAGTCATTAATATCTTTCCGTGGTTTTATTTATTTTATTTTTTTACAAGTATTTAAGAGTGATAAAACATGAGGTTAATGTCCCACAGTATTATCAAAGTAAGTGACGCTAAGTTATTTATATTGTATTCGGGGGAAACTGCGACTTAACAATTTCAACTCGCTATGCTAGCAGACTTAGCTGCTTTATTACGGCTTTGTATCACAGCAGAGACAATGATTTGTACTCGTGATCTGCTAGAAAACACATTCCGATATGACGGTTTGTCAAAGCAGATCGAGAATATTCCACTAACCTTTCCGTGAGTAAGTGGCAGGTTGTAACAGCTCTTCCTCTCCAAAGTTCCCGCAAAACGGCTCTTCAGAGTGAAGTTCAGCGAACGCGATTGGCTAGAAAGAGAACTGCGCGCTTCATGGGTTTGCAATGCCTTTTGGGATACGTAGTTTTATTGAAAAATTGTTATGACTGCAAAATATTGTATCTATTGATTGCAGTGTTTCTTTTAATTTACCGAATGACTGTATTATATTGTCACTGTTAATGGTTTTGGAGGTGGCAAATGTATATATATTTATTGTCAATATGTAAAATATATATTTTAATGCATTTACAATTATGTTTTAATTTGTATGGTATAATGTAATTTCATATTATATAAATAAAATACATATGAGTTTATCAAAACTAAAATATTTTTAAAATAAGTTTTTAAATATTTTTAATAAACTTATTTTGTTTTAGTTGTTGTTGTTTATAGAGCATTTTTCATATATCTATTAGACCAATTTATGTAGTGTAAACTTTGAGTTTGTCGTATTTTCCCATACTCTTACACATTTAATCTACAGTATATTTACAAGAACAGTATGTAACCATCAAAAAATATTTTACCCTCTGTTTCCCCCTGTGCATATTTGATGTTGACTTATATAGAGTTCTACTAGCGTTGAGAGGCACATAATTCATGAATAATTGAGTATGTAATGTGGTATCCTGTAACTGTTTTGTAGAAGTGCTATGCTGCGAGTTTAGGTTTTCTTTTGCCTAGTGACTATTAGGCTACAGAATAACGACGCAAGAATTGACAGAAGCAGATTTCAGAGGACATTTTATGGTTTGGTTTCTGCAGCAATAAGGGAAACATGATGTGTCCAGAGATGTTATCATATATGATGGATTTTATAGTTCAGAAGCCTGACGTCTGAGCTAATGGGATGTCTGACATAGAAGTACATGACATCAGAGCTACATATTGATGGAAATTTTGGTTAGTCAACTTTGTGGGACATCGCTCAATCCAGAACAATGACAGGGCACTCAGAGGAAGAGACAATATCTCTGTCTGTGAAGGAGGGCAGAGAAAAACGTGTATCATTTCCCCCAGATGAAGAGATGGTGTCTGACTTTGTGGAGAGCAGGGTTCAACTTCAAGAGGGTGAGATGGCGACGATGTTGATGGCCTGTGCTTGTCTTTGTTCATGTTACATCATACATTTGTCACAAAAGCAACATTAATAGTTATATGGTCAGTTTGGGGTCAATAAGATTAAAAAAAAATACATGTTTTTTTAGCAAATCTCGTATGCTCACCAAAGCTAAATGTTTTTTAAATACATAGAAAATAGTAATATTGTAACATTTTAATTTATTAATGACTGTCAATATATTATAAAATGTAGTTGAATCAAATGCAGAAATGAATTTTCAGCAGTCATTACTCAGTCTTCAGAAATCACTCTAATATGATGATTTAGTGCAGAATAAACATTTCTTATTATTATCAGAGTTGAAAACAGTTGTGCTGCTGCTTAATACTTTCAGTGGAAATGTGATAGAAAGGACTCTGATGACTAGAAAGTTCAAAAGTACAGCATTTTGTGAAATTTAAATATTTGTGTAGCAATGTAGCAAAGTCTTTATACTGTCATTGTTAATGAATTTACTGTCACAATTGATCAATTATTGATGAATAAAAGAATTTAAAAAAAAAATTAAATCGTACTTGCAAATACACTTATCTTGAGTTAAAAGGTCAACAAAAAGAAATGAAATTCATGTACAACAAAAATACTTTTCTAATTCCTAAGCAAATTCATTTAATTTTAATTTTATTTAGGATTAAAAACCGAATGTTGTTGTTGTGGCTCTAATACGTTTGTTCTGTTTTAGCTGACAGTCTCAGTCTGACAGATATAATTCTGGCCTACAAGCAGAGCTGTGAAAAGCACCATGTGAAACCAAATCCAAAGGCTCTTGATCAATTAAAGGTACAGTGGAATAATGTGCATTAAAACACACAGCACTTCTCACGCTTTCATTTCTTGCTAATATTAGGTTATTTGTGCAGAAGATTGGGTTTGAAATAGCTATGTGTAATGAACATTGTTTGGTGAAAACATCTTTGAAATAAAAGAAAGAAAGGGGATGAAAAGAAAAATAAACACATTTTAATCCCTCTTAGGGAGCAGGTTAATTAGACAACCATGTTTTATTGAACTAAAAAAGCAAGACAATAACAAACAGGTAAATGAAAGGAAATGAGAAGCAAACACACACACACACACAAACACAAACACAAACACACACACACACACACACACACACACACACACGAGTATGCATGCATAATTCAAGCTCTGCACTTATTTTACATTGACCAGCAACGTTAAGAGCATCAGTTTCTCTTCTGCATAAATTACGATTAGATCAAGGAGAATTATTTGTGGAAAATGAGGGACTTAGCAGTGCTTACATTAAACACACTCTCGGCATTATCTGCATGCCGCTAATGAACCCTACTGCATTTGAAAGGAATGTAGGTGGTCCCCCTAAAAGGGTAAAATATGTATGCTTAAGCAGAAGCTAAAAGGAAGGATATTTAGTTGAGATCTGCGTGTGAATTTCTAATAAGAGAATGCTAAATGAAATTTGCTGCTTAAAGAGCATATTTATCAAATTAGGTACTTTTTTCAGGCAGGATTGTCCCAAGAGGATGGCTGCTGAAATCTATTTAAAGCTTTTATTGTACCCGTGGGCTTTCTCTATTCTTTGATTTTTTCTATATATAAAGTGGGTAAAAGAGCATTGCTTTTGGTTACGTCTTCATAGAAGTGGTAAACAAACAAAAGGCCTGTGTGAAGGACCCCTGGCCCCCTTAGTTCAACAAAGGCTTAAATGCTTCATACTTTTTCCACCCTACCCTCACATACAACCCGTTTTCTTTGTTTAGCGTCGTAAGCTCGGGCTTGAAGTTTCTCATTCAAAGTTTTCTCTGTCCACTCCGTCTCCGAACACACAGAAACTTCTTGATACGAGTTACTATCCCAGGGGCTTGTAAATGAGTAACGTTTGTTGAAGTGTCACCGCCACTGAAGTGCAAATCCTGTCGGAAGTTGGTGGCAATTGTAGTAACAGAAAATAACAAAGAGAAAAGACTTACAGAAGCGCCCCATACAGTATGAGTGCTAGCCTCAGAAGCATCATCAAACGATTCAGCATTTCACATCTCCCTGCAGGATAAGGCATAGATTTTGTGAGAAGTTTGTATTTCAGACTGAACCGTCCTCCCATTAGAGCGAATGCAGAGCTGCAGAGCTCCCCAAAAACATCCTTGCTCCCAGCCTGACTCTGTTGAGCTGCGTAGCTCTGAGCGTTGAACATTCATCAGAAAGCCACAGAGTGTCTGAAGTGAAATAACTGTCCCCCCCTCCCGCCCCAATACGGAGTAGAATTTCACAATCTCTCACATCTAAACACCGTCGAGTATAAATAACTTTCACACTTTTAATCTTTAATGTCCATTGCACTCTCTAGACTGAGGATTCGCAATGATTTCTTTGTTTACTGCATGAAATGGGCATGTTTATTTCCTTCCCAGTTATCTGAAGATGCAACACTGCAGTCACCGTCCATGTAGCCAATCATGTTGTTTTTTTAGGCTAGTTATTTATCATTTTCTATGACAAGCACCAAATTGTTCTATTAAATGTGTTTTTTTCCCCGGCTCTGGTGCTGATGAAGAGCCGGGGAGACAGCGTAACATTTTTAAAAATAAAAAAAAATTGTGTACATTTTCATTTTGTTAATGATAAATTAAGTTATTAATTTGGTCTATGCTCTTTCTAGACACTGCAGGTTTAATTGCTAATTGTTAACTGGGAATGAATATATTTGCATATTAATTAGATCCCAATTTACATTTTTAATTTGCTGCCTTCAAAGGGTGTGAGATAAAAGGTCGTGTTATTTTAAATAATTTATCCTTTATTGCAGAAAAGATGCTGAAAGGAAAATGTGCGGCTGATTTTAATCCCTGAGAGCTTTTACTGTATAAAATGTTTCGAAATCATTTTTTCAACTAATTAAATGAAGAAAAAAGGAGAAATATATGCTCTCAAACAGTTGCTAATACAAAGCCACCCAGACTGCAGAGCGCTGGAGTGGGTCTCCAGGAGTCTTTGAGTGAAGAATTGGAAATGCACTTGAGATGCCGTCTGTGGAAGTCAAGTTTGTAAGCGGTGTCCCGTTCTGCCTGGAGGAAGCAAAGCTCTTTTTATCACTTCATTTTGTCCTCTCCCTCCTGACACATCAATGCATTTTATACTTTGTCATTTCATTTTCCTCAATACACAGCACAGAACATTGCTTAGCAGCAAAGGGCTTGAGAAGTTTCCACATTTATTAAGATGGAAAACATCAAACAAAGAAGGAGAGGTACAAATCCATGGCCTTAAGTCATCCTTTTTGAGACTTTTCTTTCAGAATAACATTAAACCATGAGAGTGTTCGTTCGCACATTGCGCCGCTTAATTTGTTTTGCTCGAAACGCAAAATCCCATATGACGTCCTGTTTGTGTTTACAGCAGGTTGACTGAGGGACTTCATCAGTCCGCTGCCTGATAGATGCTAACTGCCATCTGCTAGCTACAGTCTAGCGGCTAGATTGCCAGATTGAGCTAAAATGATCTGTGCTGTGACGTACTTGAAATTAACATAAGCCGTTCGTGTCACTTTCAAATGTTGATGATTACATTTTGTTTGAGGTATAATGGTGTTTGTAACTACAAACTCTACAAAATACTTAAAGATCAGCTCATTGGTAGTCTATCACACATACACAATAACATGAACCTTGTAATATAAATTGGGACTGTTTTTTTCACATACAGTAAAAGCCTTGCATAATTTGTATTGAATAGAAACCATTGAATTATGTATTTTGAACAATTCTAAATGTGACTTTTGGTCAGTGTAGTCAGGTTGATAAAGTTTTGTTATAGAGGACCTATTATGCAAAATTCACTTTTATAAGGTATGAACACTAATGTGTGTTTGCAGTATGTGAGAACAACCAGCCTATAATAGTAAAAATCCACAAAAAAATGTTTCAATAAATCAAAAGAAGTCTCTTTCAAATGTGCTGATTCAGATTCCCTTCATACACTGACATCATTGTAGGGAGAAACCCGGCCCATGGCCTGTGACGATTTTACCCTATTAGCATAGACACTGCCCAGATAAGCAAATTTCTGACAGAAAGAAGAAAAAAAGAAAAAAAAACTAAACTAAACTAAACTACACCGGTTCAGCATTTTCTCTAGTTCTGTAGGCATCTTGAAACAGCACCTGTAGAGCAATTCATAGATTATCATGACGGAACATACTAATCGATGACTTGAAGATCTTCACGTATACACTGTGGGGACATTAGAGACTTATTTTATTTTATATTATTTAAAAAAGTCAGTGCTTGTCACCTGACATACCGCAGTCACAAAAAGCGCTGTATAATAGATAATTCAAAATAGTCACCAACTTGTTTGCTCAACTTGTTGAAACCTAAAAGAAATCTTATGTGGTTGAAAAGACTGAATTGTTGTGATAAATGACAAGCTCTGAGGGCCTCTTTTTTTTGGATCAGTGCCAGATATCGCGAGAAAACACGTGTGAATTTAGTGATTGATCACGTGACACATATGAACACCGGTGTGACCGTACACGTCAAAGGATGAGGGGATGGTTATCTGAACTTCATATATGCTGCTCTTGTTCAGTGCAAGAAAACCTACTACCTGGCAAAAAAAGAAAAAAAAAAAAAAACATGTACCCCAGGGTAACCAACTATTTGAGAACCACTGCTTTATACAAAGAATAACGAATAGAACAGACTCTTTATAGTTGCTCTTTTGTTTTGCATCGGTAGTGATAGGGTTAACACGGGGAGTTAAGAAGTGCGGCAAAAGTGTGTTAGACGGGTGCGCTTGTTACAGTGTGTTCTTCTGCGGTCCGATTAAAGTTCATAAACAGAGCCTCCCTTAACCTGTCATAGAACTACTTCAGACATTACAATATTTTACCTAATGCAGAAGAAGCCGCCTCTTTTTCCGAGATGCGTAGATGTCCACTGTCTTCTCTTCTGATAGATTTGACACTTTTAGTAGTGGATTTATTAAACAAACGACGAATGTCCATTTTGTTTATTCAGCGCGTAAAACAGAACGAGAAGAGCGTCCATTCAAGTACCGCGATACTTTGAGATTCGCAAATCGCGGGAGAATGTAATAAAGCTACAGTAATAAAAAATTAAATACAGTAATACAAAATTAATTAGCCATATCTTACTCATTCTATACACAGAACTAATAAGATAAGACAAATAAAACGAGAAAATATTAATTCTGTAATAACAAAAAAATATTCAAAGCACAAGGCAGGCATTAATTGGCTCTGGTCTGGGGGGGCAGTGCCCCCCCCCCCCCCCCCCCCAAACTCCGCCTATGATATGAATCCATTTTATTTAGATGCTACTGTACGAATCATATTTTACATGTTAGACTCCAAACATTTTATAAGCATTAGTGAAATTCATAATTCTTGCTTTCAATTTTGAAACATTCAATATTGGCAAATACTGAAACCCTGAAAATCTTTACTCAGTTCAGAAATCTCTTTATTTTGATCTGTCTGTCTCTTTTTCATGCAGCAAATTACCTGTGTTACAGACAGAGCTAGGTGTTTTGACATGTCAGGTAAGTTAAATAATTCACTATTTATTATTTTGCTATCCCTCTTGAACAGCATTATTGTTTTTTTAAAGCTAAACACCACCAGAAAACTCCCCAAGTGCTTTCATTTCACCTGAGATGTTCGTCCCTTCATTCATCCAGGTGTTCCAGCTTTATTCTTCTTTCCATCAGCACGTATTTGGAATCACTAGTCTGACCTGCTATAAAAGCTCTACCGCGTGATCCTAAAACAAACAGAGAATCTTTCAAATTCATAGACACAACTCTGGGAGGAAATGCACACCAACCGTGACAACATAATGGAAGGTTCAAACATGCATTTTAGCAATCAGATGTTTTGTTTATCTTTTCTTCAGTTGTAAAACTCAGGTAATTTACCCCTTTGTGCTGCACTAAAATGTGGAAGACATAGCCTATAAGGGTATTTGTTCCAGGAATCTATTGAAATTATGGGGCCATAAGAATATGTAGCCATAACTGCTTTCATTCTTTCAGAATTGTAAACATAATAAGTAAAACACTGCCTCAAAAACCCTTTACTTTTGGAACTGAGACAAAAAAGAAAAGATATAGCAGTAATGAACATCCTGTGACATTGTCTTAATCAATGGCGCAAGTTTGAGGCAAAAGGCAAAGTCTAATAGTGCTCCCCAAAAATTGGTTGAGAGATTGTTTGACCCAAAATAATGTCATTTGAATTTCACAAATAAAATGGTGACTGACTGAGCCAAATTAAGCTTCCTCTAATAATAAATAAATAAAACGTTTAACCAGATCGTTTGAGAAAATAACTATTTTATGAGTAGTGATTTCGTAAGAACTCGTTCCATGTAATTGAAACATACGATTTTGAAGCTCCGCACATTAAAACAACCATCATTGGTGCGTATGCAGAATGTACGAAAATGAACAAATGTAATTGTGCGTAATCATACAATTTAGCTAACATCAAAATAGTTATGAATGTCCGTTAGAGTCCATTATATTTACATTGTGCATATTTTAAACTATTTTGTATTATTTTAAGTTGCTTAGCTGTAGAAAGATTATCCCTGAAGTGTGGTTTAAGAGAGCCGCAACTGAACTTTTTAGCTACCACGCTTTGATAAGATCAGAACTTTGACGAGCTTGTTAATTGAAATGTACATGCCGATGCTGAAGGGCATTAGTTTGGGATTAAAATACTGTCCCTTTGATGACTGAAACAGCGGCTATTGATACCAGTAGAAGTGAGCTTGAAGTGCAGGTCAGCATGTTCTGGCTCCCTGCGCCCTGTCACACACTGATGGCATCTAACTCCAAGTCTCAGTGTCATTATCTGCACATGGCAGAGGGGATTAGAAAAATGGGATTTCTGATCCCCCCTTCCTATGGTACAGTTAAGTGATTATTGTTAAAAAAAATTACAAATGATTATGCTAATGATGAATAAATTATTATCTCCCCAACATGTAGCTTTGAGCAATCTGGCTTCTCCCCGACCAGGAAGATAAGAGTTTATGAGGGGAAGGGGGCCTTTGCAACGCGTGTCTAATAAAGACGGACTGCTGTGGCCATCAAAGTATTTCTCAAGGCTTTGTTTAAAAGTCATCTGTTCCTGCATAATCAGAATCTCTTTGATTGTCTCCTCCACTGAAGGGAGGGGATCAGACGTGATCGTGTTATGTGTGTTAGTGTCTAATATGTCTCTCTATTCGGAGGGGAAGTGGTATAGGTTTATGTTTATGTTAGTTTGTCCAGTGCTGAACAAAATTAGTCACAGCAAATGCACTTGACATTCGGTCCCGGGTCACCTAAAGAGTAAAGAGTGGTATCTCCATCTTGATTGCTTTTCCAGGTGAACGGTTAGATTATTGCTCCTGTGAATCTCTTGAAGAGATCCTGAAATCAGTGCAATTTGATTTTATCAGTCTGCGGGGGGCCGAGCTGGAGGAAAATGTAAGTATATTAACAAATGCTTTTAAGGCTGTTTTCATACTTGGTTCTATTGCTGGGTCACATGTCAGTTTCAAATTTCAACTGAAGTTTTCAGTGTGGCGTCACTAGCTCAGCTAAGTACTATACTTTAAAATAAATAAATACAACAGAATTGACCCTTTTCACAAAGTATAATTTTTTTTATGTTTCTGTTTAATTGTTGATATTGATTTATTTTCTCTCATATTAGGGAGCATCATCTTTGCTGGATATGTTTTTGTATTACGAATCTGCTACACACCTCGACATGTCCTCAAACTCAGGCATGGGATTCACAGGTTGGCTTTCACTGTCACACCTCCTCAGACGGGTAAGATTTATGGTGCGTTCAAATCCTCCTTAGAAGTTTGTATTTACAAGTTGAGAAGTCATATTTACAACATCAGGAGGAGCATTCAGGTGCATTTCGTCTAAGCAAGATGGCGGAGTACCTTTTAGTTTACCTTTTAGTAGATGTTTAATTTATGAAGTTAGTGTAAACTTTATCAATACATATAATATTGTCATATTACAATGACATTGTATGTTGTGCCGGGAATTAGCTTATTTTGTTGAAAATAAAAAAGCCCGACAATGGCAATAGTGTAATACATGTGTTTCACCACGTTTCGCATTGTACGGCCCCAACTCGTAAGCTGAGGCTTAAAGAAAATCCAGAGATTGCGAATCGTATTTATGGCCTCTGTGTACATTCAGCTCGTAAATATGATCTTTTAGACACGACTTGAACACCCTATGAAATATCTTCACTGCACATGTAATCCTACTGCTCAATGGGTCATGGAATATGTAATTAAGTTATTATATGCTAAAATGTTTTAACATTTTATTAGTATGATACAATGTAAAACTGAACCCTCATCCTTCCCGCACTGATCAAAAGGACCCGAAGCCCTAAAATTATCATTTTCTTTTTTGTCCAGAAGGCTTATTTCATTTTATTTTTTTCTTTCTTTTTTCTTTTTTTTATGCAATTTAGGTAGATTTTTTATTTTATTTTTTTTTTATTGAATTTAAATTACTAGATTTTATCAATAAATAATAAATTAATAATAATTTTAGCAAATTTTTCACATTCTTTCAACTTACAAGTATTTTATGCATAAACATATGTAATTTCAGCTTAATATATATATATATATATATATATATATATATATATATATATATATATATATATATATATATATATATATATATATATATATATATATATATATAAGATAAAAATATTTATTTCATTTTAATTTTTAATCTATTAAATTCTATTTTAAATGTTATTAAATTTATTAACTAATGTGTCACAAATGCTGATGAGGTTCCCACCAACGGCCACCAGAGGTCGCACTCACCAGAGTACTAGCTCTGTAGGACTACATTTCCCATGCACCCACTTCCATGGACTGATTACCACACACCTGCTGTACATCATCACTACTATTTAAACACTGGAATCCCAACAGCTCAGTGCGAAGTTTTGTTTGCCCCGGCTACATTTCTGAGCGTTATTTCCCCTGTGTTAACCTTGCCTGTGTTCTGACTCTGCCTTGTTCATCGTGTTTGATTCTGTGCCGCCTGCCCCTTGTTCATTGTTTATCTGGATTCTGGACTCTGATCGTTTGCTGCCTATCCTGACCTACTGCCTGTTATGACCATTCTCTCTGCCTTGCCCTTGACATTGCTGTTCTGCCTGGTGATTCGACCTAAGCCTGTTTGTACCCTGATACTGTCTGATCTTAATAAACTGCAGATGGATCTTAACCTGCCTGAGTCGGTGTTACAGAAAACTTCGCCGCCAACAGATCCAGCGGTTTATCAACACTTCTCCAATGAACTATCAGTCCAGGCCAATCAACTGGTGAGTCATCAACAACAGCTTGAGCGATTAACTACCATGACAGAGGAACTGATAAAGGTAGTGCGCTACCTCCATCAGCCCTCACCAGAGGCTAATGCAACCAAAAATTCTGTGAGTCAATTTACCAGGCCACTGAATGCTCAACCCATGACCAGTAATCCCATTTTAGCATTTCCAGAAAAGTTTGATGGAACTCCGAACAAATGTAAAGGCTTCCTCATGCAATGCTCTCTCTTCTTGGGCCAACAACACACTCGTTACCCATCTGAGCAAGGCAAGATCTCACTAGTATGCTCACTACTCACAGGAAAGGCTCTAGACTGGGCAACAGCGGTCTGGGACGGTCAAGCGCCAGATCAAATGACCTATGCCAACTTTGTTCAACGACTGCGCACAGTCTTCGACCACCCTGAAGGAGGAAAGAGCCCTGGGGAACAGCTGTTAGCCTCACAACAAGGCAATCACACCGCTGCTGAATTCGCCCTGACTTTCAGAACGCTCGCTGCACAGACTACCTGGGTAGAGGACACACTGAAACTACTGTTTCGCCAAGGTCTAAATAGTGAGTTACAATCCGAGCTGGCCTGCCGTGACGAAGACAAAACTCTGGACCAATTCATTGAGTTGGCTATTCGCGTTGACGGCCTTATTCGCTCAAGGAGATCCCACCGCGTCACACCCGCTGTTAAGATCCCTCCACACCATGACTACGAAGCACCCGTGAAAGTATATAAAACTCATCTGTCTGCGGACGAAAGAGAACGCCGTTTCAAGAATCACCTCTGTCTCTATTGTGGTCTGGCCGGTCATCTGAGAAACGAGTGTCCCACCCGGCCATCACAGCAGTCTCATAGGGTGAGTTTACTGATTTCTGCGACCTCCCATAATGACTGCTTTGATCTCCCAGTTACTCTCACGTATAAAGCACAAACTATTAGGACCGCGGCACTAATAGACTCTGGGGCTGCGGGAAACTTCATTGATGAAGAATTAGCACTACAACACCGCATCCCACTAATCCCGTGCGAATCTCCCCTGGCAGTGGCAGCGCTAGACGGGCGCCCTCTGGGGACTGGGCATGTACGACACACCACCACCGACGTAGAACTCCAAGTACCGCAGCAGCAGGCTTCTTCTTTGTCAGTAAAAAGGATGGGGGGCTTCGTCCATGCATTGACTATCGTGGGCTTAATGCAATAACAGTAAAATTCAGATATCCCTTACCTCTGGTCCCTGCAGCATTAGAACAGCTAAGAACTGCCAAGGTTTTCACCAAGCTAGATCTCCGCTCTGCATACAACTTAATCCGTATCCGAGAAGGGGACGAATGGAAAACCGCCTTCTCCACAAGCAATGGGCACTACGAATACCTTGTGATGCCCTTCGGACTCTCCAATAGTCCTTCAGTATTCCAATCCTTTGTCAATGATATATTCAGAGACATGCTAAATCAGGGCCTCATTGTATACATTGACGATATTTTGATCTACTCAGATTCTATGGAGGAACACATCCGGCAGGTCCGCGCTGTTCTACAACGTCTTATTAAGCACCAACTTTACGCCAAAGCTGAGAAATGTGAATTTCATCAGTCATCGATAGCCTTCCTCGGTTACATCATCAGCCCGGAGGGAGTCGCTATGGATGAAAAGAAGGTACAAGCTGTCTTGAACTGGCCACAACCCACCACCATAAAGGAATTACAGAGATTTCTGGGTTTTGCCAACTTCTACAGACGATTCATCAGGAACTTCAGTTCAGTCGCAGCACCCCTCACAGCCATGACCAAGGGAGGTACCCCCAAACTTCGCTGGTGCAAGGAGGCTTTACAAGCATTCAAGGAATTGAAAGGACGGTTTACATCTGCTCCCATATTACATCATCCTGACCCCAGCTTACCATTCGTAGTAGAAGTCGACGCATCCAATACCGGTATCGGAGCCATCCTGTCCCAACGACAAGGCTCTCCACCCAAACTCTTTCCCTGCGCTTTTTACTCTAGAAAACTCTCACCCACCGAACAGAACTATGATGTGGGCAATCGTGAACTACTAGCCATGAAAGCTGCATTGGAACAATGGCGACACTGGTTGGAAGGGGCAAGACACCCGTTTTTAGTGTTAACTGATCACCGCAACTTAGAATACCTACAATCAGCCAAAAGACTTAACCCGCGGCAGGCTAGGTGGGCTCTATTCTTCACCCGGTTTGAGTTCACCATCACATACATCCCAGGCTCAAAAAACACCAAGGCAGATGCACTCTCACGGCAATACGACCTCACCTCTCCGAATCCTAACCAAGACCCCATTATCCCAACCTCTCTCATTCTGGCACCAGTCCACTGGGACATAATGACCGAAATTACCCAGGCACACGCACAAGACCCACCACCGGCAGAATGTCCAATTGATCGAACATTTGTTCCTCTACAACTCAGGGAAAAGGTTATCCAATGGGTACACTCGACTACCAGCTCTGGTCACCCAGGGATCGCGACCACAACACGTCTAATCCAGAACCGATTCTGGTGGGACACTCTGCAAGTAGACACCAAAAATTTTGTGAATTCTTGTCATACCTGCGCAGCTGCAAAAACACCCCGGCAACTACCAGCAGGATTACTTCAACCATTACCCATCCCACGACGACCATGGTCCCACATAGCCATTGACTTCATCACAGATCTACCAGTATCTCAAGGTAACACTACCATAATCACAGTGGTTGACCGATTTTCCAAAGCCTGCCGTCTAATACCTCTACCCAAGCTCCCCTCAGCCTTGGAAACAGCCGAACACCTATTCCACTATGTATTCCGCTACTACGGACTTCCCGAGGATATCGTCTCAGATCGAGGCCCACAGTTTACATCCAGGGTATGGTCCGCCTTCTTCCGACTATTAAATGTAAATGTGAGCCTCACATCAGGATATCATCCCCAATCCAACGGACAAACCGAACGTTTGAACCAAGAAATCACCAAATTCCTCCGCATATACTGCCAACAGAATCAAAAGGACTGGAGTCGATTTCTTCCCTGGGCCGAATACGCACAGAATTCCATCCTCAAACCTGCCACTAACCTTACACCCTTCCAATGTGTTCTGGGATTCCAACCACCACTATTCCCATGGTCCGGCGAACCGTCTGAGGTACCTGCTATCAACGACTGGTTTCAACGGAGTGAGGAGGTATGGGATCAAGCACATGTCCACCTACAACGAGCAGTAAATAGAACCAAAGAACAAGCTGACCGTCATCGACGTCCTCAACCGAGATACACACCAGGCCAGTGGGTATGGCTATCAACCAAGGATCTCCGTCTACGCCTACCATGCAAGAAACTCAGTCCCAGGTATGTGGGTCCATTCAAAATTTCCAGACAAATTAATGCCGTTTCCTATCGCCTGGAATTACCTGCCACTTACCGTATTGCTCCCACTTTTCATGTATCTCTACTGAAACCGGCCGGTGGTCCGAGGTGGGAACCAGAAAGCAGTGATCCAAGCCCCCCACCCCTGATCGTGGAAGGCGAGGAGGCATTTCAAGTGCGAGATTTGCTGGATTCCAGACGTCGGGGGCGCCAGATACAATACCTGGTAGACTGGGAGGGGTACGGTCCGGAGGAGAGGTCCTGGGTCAACACAGATGACATCCTTGATCCTAACCTCATCAATGACTTTCATAGGACTCACCCGGAAAAACCGGCCCCACGACCACGAGGAAGACCCCGACGTCGGATGTGCTCTCGCGTCAGGAGCCGCTCGCAGGGGGGGGGCTCTGTCACAAATGCTGATGAGGTTCCCACCAACGGCCACCAGAGGTCGCACTCACCAGAGTACTAGCTCTGTAGGACTACATTTCCCATGCACCCACTTCCATGGACTGATTACCACACACCTGCTGTACATCATCACTACTATTTAAACACTGGAATCCCAACAGCTCAGTGCGAAGTTTTGTTTGCCCCGGCTACATTTCTGAGCGTTATTTCCCCTGTGTTAACCTTGCCTGTGTTCTGACTCTGCCTTGTTCATCGTGTTTGATTCTGTGCCGCCTGCCCCTTGTTCATTGTTTATCTGGATTCTGGACTCTGATCGTTTGCTGCCTATCCTGACCTACTGCCTGTTATGACCATTCTCTCTGCCTTGCCCTTGACATTGCTGTTCTGCCTGGTGATTCGACCTAAGCCTGTTTGTACCCTGATACTGTCTGATCTTAATAAACTGCAGATGGATCTTAACCTGCCTGAGTCGGTGTTACATAATGTTAACTTGACATTTTAAATTGATATTTTATTTAAAAAGTAAATTAATTCAACTAAATAATAATAAATAAATAAAACTCTATGTAAATATTGCCTTAATTTTTTAAAGTTCAGTAACACACCTCATGTTTTAAATGTGTCATCAAGTGTGAACCAATTCCTCATAGTGGTATTCAGTTTGAATTGGAAGCAATGAATTACCATGCATCAAAGATAAAAATGCCTGCACTGCTGAATAAAGCCTCATTCACACTTTGATTTTAATGGACATCATTATAGTCCTCATAAAACTCCTGACAATATGTGTTCATTTAGCAACAGCTCTAGATGAAAGACAGCATCACCTTATGGTGATGAGGGCTTCAATGGTAAAAACCAAAGGCACTCTCTCAGGCAGTATTGTGTGAGATCAATCAAAATCTCCCAAGAAAGGGAAAGAAGAAAAAAATCTGGACACTTTTGAAGTGGTGGACTAAAGGATGAAACTCCGGAATGGCCTGCAGATCTTTGGGAACCTCCCGTCAGAATTGTTTTCCGGTTTTGACATTTCTGCATCTGTTGACAGGGTGGTTTTTGAAGAGAGAGGGTGAGACAGAGAGGCCAGTCCGCAGCGAGGGCAAAACCAGGCCTCTGAGTTTCTCTGTCTCTCTCTCTCTCTCTCTCTGATGGTTTGCTGTCTGGTCTCTTCAGAGTGGATCCCTGTGGAGGCTGGATGCTTGCAACATGCCCATGGTGGACTACGCCGCACAGGCCTTGTCAAAAGCCCTTCTCACCAGCAGGCTGACAGTGCTACACCTTGAAAACACCCGCCTGAGCGGCAAACCTCTCTTCACACTTGGTATGCCAAGCACACACGATCCACTTGAAGTGTATGCGAGCTAACATTGGAAAAAGTTTGGGTGCTAGTGGCCTGAGAATATAACCCTGTTCTGTGAAATGCAAATGATGCTAACAGGTGCATTGGGTCAACCTACATTATTGACTTTTTACACGTTTGTTCTCCATTAAATTTGGCATGAAACGGAAGTTACGATAATATTTTCTTCTCTATCGTGATGTCTATCCGAGTGAAACGGGTTCTCGAACAAGAAAAAATTACTGGAATTGATTTTGTCCATTGGGAATTGGTTGGATCGTTGTCCCACCCTCGTACTGCTGAACATGTCATCAGAGAAGATTGAAGACTACGAGGGCACATTGATTAAAAATAAATTATGATATGCACTGATCAATCTTTTATAACAAAAACTGCAAGGGTTGATTTAATCAAAAATTAAATTAAATGTTTGGGTGAACTAACCTATGCAATATTCCAAAAAATACATATAACTCACAGTGACTTTAATGTTCAACAGAGTAGATAAATCATGAAAAACACCCCAAAAGGCATCTGTGTTAATATAAACTCATATTAGGGAGGGCCATTATGTGACATTTGGCTTGGTCATGGTTTAGCAAGTGCTGTGTAACATTTCCCACTGCATAAGTACATTTACTTAAGGACAGGCAGAGTTTTGTGTCCAATCATGATAGCACAACATACTGTCCCAAAGGGTGCGTTATCTTCAAAAATCACACCTAATGTCCTCAAAATATTTTGTTCTCTTTTTTTTACAAGGCGGAAAATGCTAATATCAGTTTATGAGTTGCTTCACTTGCACTGCTGTGAATCCTGCAATATGCCAGTACTAAAGTATAGATAGCAGTTGTTTGAAATGAGCGTTCTTCATGAGCGGCCCTGGCCAGCAGGAACAGATGAAGCAGGACAAGGGGAGGAGTGGCAGATTTTGGCCCAGTGACCCTAACAGCTAGACTGGGCTTGGATTAGATGTCGTAATCTTCTTCCTGTCACTTTACACATTGCTGCACCGATCCGTTCAGGACACTTCGGCCAGCTCACTGTGAGATGGAGTCTTTCCCACGGCACCATACTATTGAGCTTGCCTCCTGTAAATGACATAGGACTACAGCTACAGCTTTTACAGAGTTTCGGCCTTTCAGTCCTGTGAAGGACACTCACATTAGGACATTTATTATTTAATAAAAGGTTATTGTGAATTTATTTATTTTATTTGCGATCTCACTATTTGTTTTGTTCCAGTTGTAAATATTTCATATGCATAAATTTGCCTTTTTCCTTTACACTTCCTCACAGTTGTGACGTTGTATTTCACAATGTGACTTACATTAGGTCAAAATTGAATTTCTTTCAATGATAATATCCTGTTTTAATTTTTACTGAGGCAGAAACTTCCCCATCGGCCTATGGATGTGTGTGACTGTCACAGTCTCGTCATGTTGTTTCACATCGGGGTCCCTTCTGTGTATCTTCCATGCCCTTCCTACACCTGTCTTGTTAATCACTTACCTTCTTAGTCTCGTCAGGTGTGTTCCATTTTCCTTGTGTATAAAACCCTTTTGTGTTTCCCTTGTCTTGGTTGGAAAATGTCACTGTTTATGTTACGACTTCGTGTTCCTGGTGTGTGGCTGTACGTCTCCCTCTTCTTCCTCCATGTTTTGCACTGAGAGTGCCATTTTGTTTATATTTAAAGTCTTTTGTTTTTCGTCTTTGAAATAAAGAGAGTTTCCGTGTGAAACCTCTGCTCCGTCGTTCCTCTCCGCATCGCACATGGCACAACTTATAACAGTGACAAGCAAGTGGCGCTAGATAACAGATCATGGAGTTGTCTGCATTAAAAGAGGTGTAGTCTCCAAAAAAGAAAAAGAAAAACCTACAAATAGCGGCAAGCTATGCATTCTGGTTAAACTTGAATACTTCCCATTAAAAGTATTAATTTAAAATAAGCTATTTTCATAATGTTGTATTTGCTTGCAACTTGAATCCTGTCCAGTACACTGTGTTTTCAGCATTGCTTCACTATCGCTCAATCAAACGTTTTCACTCCAATTCTGAATGAGAATTTCTTATTCTGAATTGAATTTCATGGGATAAAAAGATTTCCCCGCAAAATAATGCAAAAACACACATATTTTTTCATTGTGGAATGCATTATTATATGCAGTAAATATATTATACTGCTCTTTTTGGTAATCAGACTAAGCATAGAAACAGTTTGCTGCCACTGCTGTATCTGAATGGAAATGGCAACCCCTGAAAATGACTGGGTAAAAGAAAGAGATGTTGTCAACATAGACCATTAACAGAACCCAAGTTAAATGACCTTAAATGAGACAGAGGAGTGGAGTGGCACATCCTGTGTCTTCATGGCTCTGTCTCTTTAAGCAGCAAGTGGATCCATTTGATATTTTGGGGCCACTCGGCCGCCCCCCTCATTCTTCCCAGCGGGATGCCCAGCTTCTGATCATTGCTATCGATCGGTGGGGCCCTGATTGCGGGACTCGCTGACTCGCACAGTGGAGTCCCTCCAATCAATTCAACGATCCCCCTGTTTGGTTCCTACTGTGTATGATGACGATGTTGGCATTCCACGTGCAACCGAAAGGGTCTGATCAAATATGCCGCATTGATTCGGACAGACAGCTCTTTGAGGCCACAGACAAAAAGCCCATGAAAGCTTCTCTGGTCCTAAAAGGGGCACGCAATGATGTTGACGATTAAAATGATGACCGTGATAATCACAGCGATGTAAATAAAAATGATAATGGAGTTAGTCCTACACAACCTCAAAGTTTTCAATAAGCCTTTGTTGTCATTCGGATGAACCACTGTGGGCATTCTCAGAAATGCGTTCTTCTTTTTTCCTCCAGATTGTCTTACATGACATCTTTTATTGTTGCACTGTGGCAGAGTTCTATGGCACACATATCTCAGACAAGGACAAAGCACCCTGCTTTTTGAAGATTTTTCTCAATTCTTGCCCTAGTTGGTGCTCTGAAAAGGAACGTCACATTGCAGGAGCTTTACCTCGCTGAAAACAACCTCAACGGCTACCAGGATTCCATGCAACTTGCTGACCTTCTTAAATACAACAGCACTCTTAGAACCTTGGACCTGAGCAACAATAGCACATCTGACTCAGGTACTCACATTTTGTCTGTGGATGGATTGTGCACTCCCAATAGCACGGTTGAAATAAAGAAAAAGGTGGTTAAACTGCACAATTTGTTTCAGCTCTTGTGTAGTCATCTCTCTTTGTTCCACAGGTTTGGAGGAGATTTGTGACGGTTTGAGCTTTCAGAAGACTGGTTTGAGAACGCTGATACTGAGTAACAATCACATCACTCATCTTGGCATGAGCCATCTACAGAATGTTCTGGTGAGATTTTCTCTCGGGGAAGATAATAGAGATATGTGCCATTTTAATAATTACAACAGCACTTCTAGACTTACGAAGTGTGATTAAAAAGCAGAGGAAGTAAAAAAGAAAAAGTAACACATCTGGAGGATTGTGCATCTGTAATTTGCTGAAACGTTTTCACAACTGCTTTTCACAGTTTTATTTAAAGAAAAAGGGTTCCCCAAAAATGATAGTTTTGTCATAATTTACATGCTCTCAGGTCATTACAAACCTGTATGAAACAGAAAAGGGGAAAATTGGAAGCAATTCAAAATGCACTTTTTTCTAATTCATTGCAATGGGGACTGGTGGGATCAAGATTAAAAAGAATATACTAATATATATACTAATATACTAATATAATAACATCAACATTTTAGCATCAAAATTTGTTGGACTTGTGTGCTAAAGTCATGTGAATCCATACATTAGCTATTTGTTACTTACAGACTGAAATTTTTATTCCAATAATTTTGTGTACTATTGCAAGCGGAGCAAATCAGTCTGATTCATTCACAGAAAGATTCAACTGATGTCAAGATTTTCACTGTATAACGATTACAAAAATCTCTTATATGGCTTCGGAAATCTTGACTGTCCTGTTCCCTATTTACTTTCATTACATGGAAAAGAGTGGGATTTTTAGCCAAAAAATCACCTTTCGTGTTTCAGCGAAGTTTAACTTTTTAGATCGTCTATATAGAATAACGTGGGTTGCATATAGTAGTAATACAATGATTTTCACTCAGTACGTTTTTTCAGCTATTTATTAATTCCTGTTTTATCTAAGTCTGGCTTTGATTAAAGACGAACACTGACACTGCATGTGGGCCCTGCTTGGCTTTGGAGAGGAAGTACCCAAACCATCAACACGACAGCTACTGGATATATCTTCTTTTTTTTTTTTTTTTTTCTTTTTTTTTTGGTCTAAGGCAGAGTTTGACACAGAGAGAAAAGAGAAAAGAACAAAAGGAAATGGCTTGTCTCATCCTCACTGGAAAGCTCATCTCTAATCCTTAATAATATCTATTCCTCTTCAGCAGCTCTGATTGTCAGAATAAACTGTACCTTTCTGTCATCTGAATGGCGATTCAAATCAAAAGCTACAAATTAAAGGCCTGCTTTCTCTTCTCTCGGCCTTTGGCGTGTTCACAGAGAATTCATTCAGGACAAAAATAAAGCCTGCTCATTCCATTTTGCCTGTACCAAATGGGAACAGTTTGATTAAATAATAGATATGTGTTTAGAGGGCTTTTTCATGTGGTCTGTCATTAAGAAGGATAAGTAGACATCCATGCGGCCATAATGAATATAATTAGTCCAATGGCTGGTCGTGTCGAATATGACACAGGAAGGGTTGTTATTAACCTTTCTTTTTTTCCCCCTGGGGTTTCTTTAAAGGCAGAAGTAGAGAGAGAGCGAATAAATGGGTTATTTGGGCAGACACAGAACTCTCTGATGTCAGCAGAACATAATTAAATCACAATGTTATCCACATTTTACAGCGGATCCTTGTCTGACCAATTGGAAATCAGATGACTCAAGTTGTCAACCATAAGCTGTTAGAATTACGCTACTTCAGTTAACTTGAAACGTTTATTATGTTAACAATACTTCGTGAAATTTGTAAAGTCAATTGGACTTTAACAAAACATTTTTTTAACATTTTTTTAAACTTTTTTTAATAATATTTAGCTTTTTTTTTAAACATGCTGGTTTGTTTTTCAACCTCACTTAGTTGTTTTTTATAAACATAATTATTATTATTATAATTATGTTCCACAGAAGGAAAAAAAGATACAGAAAAAGGTGAACATGAGAACATGATAGCAAAATGTTCAGTTTATGGTGAATTATTCATAAACTAAAATAAACTAACTAATTACAAAATATACCTGATAACATTAAAAAAAAAAATACTTGACAAAATTTCAGTTGAATTCTTAATTACATTTGCTTTAGTTTGTTTCTTGATTGTGTCTGTATGTATACTGTACATGTCAATGTGTGGGCGTTTACATGCTTGAGTGTTGTAACATTAATGCATTTGAACTGTCAGTTGATCTCTGAGCTTGTTTTTTTTAGCTGTCTGTGGTTTTTCATTTAAAGCAGAGGACTAAGTGAGAATCATGAGTGTAGCGAGCTGGCATGATGTACTTTCTGTTATGCAACATGGCTTTTCCCTCATGTGCTCCGCTATCTCCTGCTGTATATGGCTGCTAATCGTGCTTCATAAATGACGCGACTAATATGCTCTTGAGAGTCAATCTATTGCCACGGCACGGTGTGTGACACTTAAAGCTCTCAAAGTGACACAAATTCACCATTCATAATTGGATTCAAATGCACACAGAAAAGGACACTTTTGAATTATAAAAAGTGATTTAAAAACAAGCTCATCAGTGCATGTTTTCTTAAATATCCTGTTTTTTCATATATTTTTTTTCAGCCCCGCTTAAAAACCCTCGAAACATTAAACCTTGGCAAAAACAACCTTGAGAACAGAGGCATTCACACATTAAAGGAGTCCCTCATGATCAACCGCTCTTTATTGCAACTTGGCCTAGCTGCCATAGGAATAACATGCGAGGGTAGGGTTGGTATATTGCTTTGCTTGTCTCTTTGGCGCAATTTATTTCTGTTTATCACCTTATCTAAGCCTGTATTTTCTACCCACCGTGCCAGGTGCTGTGACTTTGGCAGAGATCCTTGCAGAGAGTCCACAGATCCAGCGTTTGGACGTAAGGCAGAACCAGGTGCTTGCTGGGGGCCTCATGGCTCTCTCACTGGCCCTAAAGATCAACCATTCACTCATAAGATTGGATCTGGACCAACACCTGAAACAGGAAAAGGTGAGATGTCTTATTCTGTGTTGAAAAGTAATTTTGCATACAGATGTTTCTTGGATCTGAATTGAAAATAAAAGGGATTTTAATAAAAGGGACTGCAGTATCATGGAAATAAATCTCACAACATCATGCATCAATCGTGAACAATTTTATATTGTATATACACTATTTATTGGAGACATCTATCGGTAACTAATAACTAACAATAATTTACACTAATAACTATAGATTAAGTTTATTATGGTCTAAGTTTATATTTTTAAGATCATAGTTTAAACTTGAATCATCTGAATAATTACAATCTGCCTAATAAATCATATAAAATTATGAAATAATAAATTGTTTCACCAGTGTAACAGACTGTGTCATTGCGTCGCCTGTAAATTATTTCATATCCACAGATATACTTCCATAGAAACCATAGAAACACCAACAGACGCATTAATATATTATGTGTTTTATTAGACAGGTGAGCAACTGTTTGAATACATTTATAGACAGAACACTAATCATTGTAAGCTAAACATGGTTAGTTTTATTAGTTTTATTCAATTGAGTACAACATGTTTGTTATACAATTCTATATAATCACAGTAACAGTAATGCAGCAGTTTCTCCATCATATAATATATTTTAAAATGTATTGCATACCTTTTAGCAACACAAATCATTCAGATTTTATTAATTATATTATATTATCGATTACTGGAATGTCTCATTCCAACCACAGACTGAACACACGGAGTAACATTATAACATAACGCAGTTAAATTTGTTTTTAGTATGATTGTTTTCACCAAGTAAAACAGTGCTGCGTTACCCTACAATCTAAATTTATCAAATAAAGTGAACTGTAGTTATTCAGCACTTGCGTCTATGTCATTAAAATGAAATAATGTAGATAATTTAAGTGATCAAATGTAACTGTAACAAAGTTCAAGTTCAGAGAAGGAGGAGGCGGACATTAAATGTACAGCAACGTCAAATGTCCCAGGTTCTTGTCCCTACCTGGCTTCTTACCACAGCAATATTAATAAATCTTTAATACATTAGCTCACACATGAACACGATTTCTGCATGGGTCACATCGTATTGCTTTCCATCAGTTGTGGAGGTGAACCCAACAACTCCCATGATGCCACGCTCATTCACTATATAATCACCATTGTTTTGAATAAGCAACCTCTAGTGCGAAAATGACATATTGTGCTCTTAAGCAAACTAAATTGTAAAAATTTTGTGTCAAAAAAGTTCAACTCAAAAGAAAGAAAGTTATTGTTTAAAGTTAGGCAGAGATACAAGGTGTTGCTGATCTCTCAGAGCTGCTGCTTCACACATCGTTGCAAAAGCCCTGAAAAAAAATCTACTGCAACTTAAGAACATGCCAGAACAGAAGAAGTTCACTTGCCATCTGTTTGTCATGATTTTATCTCCTCTATCCTATTTGCATATTAAAGCGTTAATTAAAATCGTGAAAGGACAGAATGCTTTCTTTAAAACAGATTCTAAAGCTTGAAACAGAGCTTGTTTTAATTTTATAAATAGTCATTAGTTTAGATTCTGATATTTGTACCTTGTCAATCAGTTATACCTCAAAATATATTTTCATCGATAAATGGCCTGAAAACATGCCATCTGTCTTAAATGTGTTTAAATGTGTCATATTTAAGCTCAGCTGAAACAGAGGACGATGTTTATAACATTTCCAGCATGATAGATTACAGCAGGGTGGTATTTAACCGATGGAGAATGAGACATTTCACTGTAGCAGTACAAGAAGACACACTGCTGGGATTTGTCTGGGCCAGGCACAACGTGGCAGAACGACTGACGATTGTATTAAAAAGCAAATCTTTCCATCAGAAATCAGTGGGTGGTCAGATCAAGTGTTCTGATTCAGTTTCGTAAAATTCCCTGGGACTGAGAAAAGCGAAAATTTCATTCTTCAAAGAAAAGTGTATTTGAGTATGTGTGTGTGTGTGTGTGTGTGTGTGTGTGTGTGTGTGTGTGTGTGTGTGTGTGTGTGTGTGTGTGTGTGTGTGTGTGTGTGTGTGTGTGTGTGTGTGTGTGTGGCACGATTTTACATGCGCATATTTAAACGAGAGGAAGGTGGTAGGGAGGGAATGTAGGTCCTTGGGTCTTTGTTTACAACATCTGATTTGGCATGTCTGTTGAAGCTCAAATCCATTTGATCATTGTCTATTTGATGTTAATTATTGATTATTTACTGATCTAAAATATTCATTGTGGGAGTCTTAGGAAATTCATAAATTTGGGACCATGCTATCCATCTCTTTTGCAAGATGCTTATAGTCATTTTCTTTAGCTAAGGTCATACTTTACACACTCATTATCTTTAAGAGAAAATTTCTCATCAAATTATTCCAAGACCTTAGCTGTGCTATTCACAGCTGTATACTCAATATGCCAACAATTGTTTAATTTGAAGGGATTTTCAGAAGGAAAAAAAAAACTTTAAAATAACCCTTCTTGTCTTAAAGCTATAGTTTAACCAATAATGAAAATTGTTTACTCAGAATTATGAAACACAAAATAAAATATCTTGAAGAACAGTTTTTTGTCCATGCAGTGAAATTTAATAGGGTTCAAAACAACATTCTACCTTACTTACTTTCAGTTGTTTTGGGGTAAACTGTCTCTTTAAAACAATGATGTACAGCAATTTTCTTAGCTCTTTGCCTAAAGTCACTGTTGTTGTGCATGGCACACTCAGGTTGCTGTGATGTCTCTCATTAAGGATCATTAGAGATGCAGGTAGGACTTTAGAGGGGCAGGTGGTCTTGTGGGACAGACTCCAAGTGGAACTAAGAGTTGGTTAGTGTTTGTGGTCGGTCATGGTGTCTGATTCTATGATGGCTGGAGTTGAGTGAATGAGAAGACAGAGAGCAGGTCCTGCTCATGGGACCTCTGATGAGCTGCTTATGATGAGCTTTACACACACACACACACACACACACACACACACACTGAGAGAGAGAGTCACACAGTATTGCAGAGAGCTCAGTTTTTGAATATTTATCCCTTTGTGATATATAATATAACACCTTTGTGAGTATTTACATATTTCATATATATTTTATATGTATGCATTTGGCAGACGCTTTTATCCAAAGCAACTTGCATTGCTTTTAAGGAACACATTGAATCAGGTCTTGCTTTCCCTGGGATCGAACCCATTACCTTGGTGTTGTACACACCAATGTTCTACCGATTGAGCTACAAGAAAGCCTGTAGCTTACCTTTTAGCCATGTCATTTTTAACTTTTTAGACATTCTAAACATTAAAGGTACACCATGTAACTTTTTTGTTCAAAATGAATACAATTTTAATAATAGGTCAATACATCAGATTTTTTTTTTACCTAGCAAGATGGTTTTCCCTGGGAATTGCATACAATCATCACACACCTATGCGTGTCTCGTCATATCCGTAAATAGAGAAAAGATGCTTTGGCTACTTGGACATGTGTATGGTTTGGGAGTGGCTTAGGTTAGTTGTCTCAATAAGCGAGAGAGGTGGACATGACTATTTAATAAGAATAACTCGTTTAAAAAAAAACGCTGAACGGAGGAGAGTCTGGTGTCAAAAAGATAAAGAGGCAGATCTCGTAATAAAACAAGAATCAACATTTGCCTGCCGTATTTGAGAACAAAGGGATTGGAAATGTTGTGAAAGGGAGATGGTGTTTTTATTACTCAACAGGTTAGTAAGGTATCTTATTGAACTGAAAAATTGTCATATATCTCTCTAACACAGTTCATTGTAAAGCATTATCTGTTGTGAAGAGTAATTTCATTATGGGCTATTGTTGTGCTGTGCTGGAATTTAGTGGGTATAGCTTCAGTAACATCATCAGCTAGTCAGCTTGACATAATTTCCATCTGAACTGGTTATATCCCATAGTAGTTTTATGAGCAGTAGGATGAGCTTTCTTTTTTTCTTTTTTTTGAGACAGAACCATATTCATCTGCACAGTCACACAGAGCTGAACCACAATCAAAACAATGTTCTTTTGCAAAGTGCATGTCGTTTGTTAACCTCGAGAGGGCCAAATGTTACAAAGTGTACCTTTTAAATAATTTCATAATTAAAAACCAAATATATTAAAAATCTTCATTTGGGGTGGGGGTAATATTGTTAATGCAGTTATTTCTATAAATGAAAGAAAACTATTTATTCTTACAATAATGCTGCAGAAATGGCCTGAATATTGCTACTATTACTCTAATGATAATTCCTTTTAATTAGGATGGAGAAATAGGGTTGTATGCAAGATGTGTGACATATACTTTTGGCAATTAAGATTAATAATTAAAAACATTCATAATTAAAATAGTTACTGCAGTTAATCAGTTCAGTTCAACAGTTCAACAGTTTATGTCAAAATTATGACATTCTATGATTTTAATTGTTGAATCCAATTAAGACTTGTGGGGGCGAAACAGACGTTTGATGTGCATAAAAAATATCTAAATATAGGATTTGTGCCTGTAAGATTTATGGGATAATAAACAAATGCTTGTCTAATTTTTGTTTTCTTCTGCTCCTATGTCTAATTTCATTTTAATTAGAAGTTATAGACTTTTTATTGGCATTATTTTTAATAAAACTAAAAAGAGCCTATGCGTTGCAAATGTTACCTCTTCTCCACAGATTCATATTATATTTCTGCTTTTACCTCTCCATTGCCTTCCAGATTCACTGACTGCAAAAAACTTGTCTGAACTTTAATTAGACAATGGAGTTTGTAAGTAACATGTTCTGTATTTTAGTGATACTTTCACGGAATCTTCTCCCATCAACTTCACATAGTTCTAGGGCATGAAAATAACAGATGTATATAGCAAAGCAGTCAAGTGTCATATGTTTATCAAAGCTAAACCAAATCACACTCTCACATCTCTCTGTTTCTTTGCATCTGCTCTCACTGTCATGGTAAAAAAATAGCTCTTGTCACCAATATCTTGTTGTCTGCTTAGAAACTAGACTCTATATACTAACTGAACACTACATATAACTTGATGTGAACAAAAATGAGGTTGTGAAACACAATATGTTGCACTAATATGTTGTGTGAAAATCAGATCCTTTTGTAGGTCAAATCTAATATTTTATTTTTTGAGTATTTTGTCAGCTGTACGCACTAAACAGACTACGTGTGCTTCCCTCACAGCCTGTTGTCATTTGTGTTAAATTAAATATGCCATCTAATTGACGCAGCATTCAAAGTGACTTTTCTACTTTCCTTAATTATTGCTGTTCAAGACTGTTAAAACCTTTTAAGATCTTGCAGATAAACTTTTACCCTTTCGCCATCAAAACTTTGAGGTGAAATTATTTTTGAGGCTTCGAAATAAACCTTCTGTGTCTTTGCATTCACAATCTACACACAGTCTTGCTCATTTCCTGATGTAGTTTTGGGGGCAAAACAGGCATATTTGCCAGCTGTGTAATTTACTGTGGCACTCATTTGCATATTAAAGCATTAATTAGCTCCTCTGAGCGCGAGAGAGGGAATAGTGTAATCATTGGACGTGTAGTCGCGGGGGATGAGTCTGTGTTTGGGTCTGGGGGGAGGCCGAGAGGAGAGCGCAGGAGTCTCTGGGTGCTTGTGTTGACCATGCGGCGCGTGCTTGTCGGCTTTGTGTTTTTTCTCTCTCTTCTCTGCCGGAGGGTGGATGAGGAGGTTGCGCTGCTCAGTTTTCCAGCTTTTTCCAGACCCTTTGAAGTGTCACACATGATCTGTCTCCGTGTCATTTTAATGGCTTTACTCTCCCCCGTCAGTGCAGTCAGAGGTGCGACCAACAGTTTCACAGGAAGTAGAGGTTGTTGTTGTTGTTTTTTCATCCTCTTTTCTGTTTGAGGGTGAAAAGAGGGGGTGGGGGTTGAGGATTGTGGGTAGAGCATATGAAAAACAAACTGAAGAGATGCAAAAGGCCTTTTTTGAGGTTATGGTCCCAAAGTTTATGGCAGCTATACAAAATGGACACAAATCATGTGAACAATCTCAAATGCATATGAAGTGACTTGGAACGTTTGGACTTCTGGTATGTGAACACACACAGTTTTGAAAACTACAAACCAAGGAGCAATCATATTCCTTTCCAAGGTATGTTTATAAATTAATGGAGTTGCTTTGTAGCTGTATAATTTCCAGCTGCTAAATTTTTTTGAAAGTTTTTACAATGTCTCACCAAGGCTGTGTTTAAATTATCAAAAATACACTAAAACTAATGCTATCAAATATTATTACTTACAACTTAAAATTAATGTTCAAATGTAATTATTTGTATATTATTTACATATTTCAGCATCATTACTCCAGTCTTCAGAGTCATATGATCCTTCAGCAATCATTCTAATAGGCCGATTTTGTTCTCAAAAAAACATTTTCTCATTATTATCAAAAAACTGCTTATTTTTTGCAGTTATGTTTTTTAAAGAATCATAATTTATAGAAAACATAATTTATTTGAAATATTTTGTGTAATACTTTTGTATAATTTTAACTTTTGTATAATACTACAAAATACTTTTGTTACATGATAAATGCCTGCCACTCTTGATTGAATGCATTCTTGCCAAAATATAAATTTCTACTTTCTAAATATTAATGTTCTATAAATATAAAAACTCAAATGAAATTAAATAAAAATGGGTCACTTGTTGCCATTGACATAGGGACAGTTCACTCCAAAAAAAAAAAAATTCTGTCATCAATTACCTTTATGTTGTTCTAAACCCATGTCTTTCTATCTCAAGGAGATAACCTTTTCCCTTATCTGAACCAAATAAAACTTCCTAGCTCTAACTGATAACTGTTCATTTTTAGGGTGATCTATCCGTTTGAATTTCTATACTAATGCGTATGGTCTCCATATAGACAGGTGGGGTAAACGTACAGTAAACTGTACAGTAAAGTGAGAAGCCCTTGTTTCAGTGGTTCTTTGTTGAGCTGTCTCAGAAGCTTTTGCCTGGAACACATTGGCTCATATTTTGATGGGACTGGATGCTATCTTTTCCCTCTACTCCACCAGAAATGGCCCATTGGATGAGTTGGTCCATCAGAATTTCAGAATCTCCCTCTGGGCATGTCCACCAACTCCATGCTCAAGCGCCCTGTGTCACCAGTCACCCACACTGAAGTCTCATCTGAATATCATAAAGCCTGTGAGTCACTGCCTTTATCAGAAGGGCTTTGGCCAGGAGAATCTTCTTTTTCCTTTCAAATAAACAGGACTGCACGGCCATGGCCTTCATATGAATATGGATCATCTGTTATGTCTTTGCTGGTGTGCAGTACTCTGCTCTTTCTTTTTTCTGTTAACATCTTCAACCGTTGAGTGTTGGAACCAATCACAAACAGTTTCGTTGTGCACAAGTTAAGTTTGTGCGTAAGTTATTGTTAGGCCTATAGACTAGCGACAACCAGCCCTAATGAGAAAGTTTAACGGTTAACAACGTTCATATTTTTGTTGTCATGCTACTATGAGGGATAATGTGAAGTATCTTATTGTCTTGAGTTACTGTATCAAGTCAAGTTGTTTGTCTGATATTTCTGTTTAAACAACAGTCCAATAATAAACATTAATTTTAAATTAAGTACAATATTACTTTAATATTGAGTGACTAACTTATGCAATTTGTCTATTTTAGATTCACAAATGAAAATTGTGTCAATCAACCCACAGCAAAATCGTTGAGCATCTAAAAGCAATACACAGAACTGGCATTTACTGAATGGATCTGTGTTTTGAAAAAAAAATTTTTTAAGCATACAGGCAAAACACATTTGTGATGTTTAGTTCATGAATGTATTAGTGTTTTAGAATGAATCATTTGAATTAATGGTTTAATAACTCTCCATATCATGGCCAGCCTTTGCATGTCTACAGGCCAGACATATTAGTGGTGTTTCATTCCGGAATTAATCAGTCTTTTTCAAGGAGTCGTTTAAATGACTGGCTCAATGATTCACCAAAGCCAAAATTGGTTGCTCTTTAGTAACACACAAAAGTAGCATTTCAGGAACAAATCTGTGTTTTAAATAGTTTGAGTAAATGAACTTCTAAACGAATCAATGTTTTGAACAAATTGGTTGATGATTCATTCTTAATTTGGTCACGTTTTGCCAACTACAGGTGTAACGATATAACTTGCATCACAGAATAATGTACCATTCCATTACCCACCTAGGCTTTGTAAATCCTAACAAAAAACTTCTTTTTTGGGGGGAAAATATTCAATTTTGTCATAATTATTCAGCCCCTTTTACTAGTGTAAAAGTCTTGTAGTGCCCTTCTTCTCACACTCTCTTACCCTCTCTGGCTAATCTTCAGAAGAGAGAAGATGACCTATAAACACAGATAAACAATCAATATTTTGTCTTTAATTTGCATTTAACACACCACTAATGTTTCCAGTAAAGCTCATTGTGTATATGGATATTTAATTGGTTTATACAGGTTAACTCAGGGCGTGTCACAAAAAACACTCACAAATCACAAATCAAATTTTCTTTCTCCATGTGGTGGGACATTTGTGTCAATGACAAGCTACCATGACTGACAGCAGGATTACAACAGGATTATGGTTGTCCAATTTATCATGCTGAGCTCAAAATAATAAAAATAAATTTAATTGAAGTAATTCACACAAGAAATACAATTCTGTCTTCACTTACACATCCTCACATACTTCTGTTAAAAAAAAAAGTTCATGCAGTAACCATGAAAAACTCAATGAGTCAAACGAAGGAAAAAATTGGTCTGCCTATTGGTGATATTCCATCTCTCTCTCTCTCTCTCTCTCTCTCTCTCTCTCTCTATATATATATATATATATATATATATATATATACATACATATATTGTGTTTTTCATGTGTAGACCACAGGAGCCCTCTGTTTGTCCTCTTGTCCCTGTGACTGGAGTGACGGGGCAGTAGTCTGTGTGTTTGCCCACTAAAGTCAGGGGGAGGGGTGGGATGAGGTGGGTAGGGCACTGCCTGTCCCCGTCCTCATCTCTGTCACACCGGCATGGGCTGCCTGGGCTCCATGGAGGGGAGATAATTGGATTTGTTGTCACCTCCAGTTGCTGCCAGGAGCGGGCGTCTGCTCCGGTTAGTGATGAAGACATCATCATGACAGGGACCCTGGGAGAGGATCAGCTGGTGTGGTGGGCACCACTATCGATGCTCTAGAACTGCCATGTCCAAGCGGGCAGGCGTTGGCCAGCTGTTTCCTCGCCCGTGACTTCAGGCCTGGCCAAAGAAAGAGCTCCAGATCCAATGGAGGGGAGGGAGAGAAAGGAGAACTTGACCTCTGGCCGGATAGCGCTAGATGTTAAGGTTTGAGCTGTGCCATGTGCCCCTGCGGTTCCCATGAAAGAGTTTTAGGCCCAGGCCAGGGAATCATGCCACAGCAGACAAGCGTGGCGGACAACCAGGGATGGCACCTGCTTGGCGTGGATGTGAGGTAATGATGGGCTCACAGGTGAACGGCCCCAGAGGTAATCAGTAATTAACTCACATCTACTCCATCACCACAGCTTTGGGCTTGAACCGAGTGTCGCTGCCATGTCCTACAGACATTAATGCCCTCCAAACACTCCTTGCACATGCCCTGACGACATCAGGCTGTTTATTGTTTTATATCCTATCAGTTGTTTGAATATGTTTTGCTTTTTGGCTTTATTGGAGTCTATTTGCAAGACTGTCCAGAAAACAAAGAGTGTCAGCAAGAGCTTTGGGTCTTATTTTTAAAGCTTCAGCCTTGAATGAATAAAAGGCATTTTCCACCTGTGTAAAAACATTTGAAGGGACTTTTGAAAGATTGCCTCTGTTCTGACTTCAGTGAAGATCTGTTCAGTGGCTGCAGTGGAATGGCAAGGTGAATTATATTTATACCTGAAAGTCCTGCCACTGTCTGACTGACCTCGAGTCAGCAATTCATGCATGCTGTTTTCCATTTTCCTGTCGTCAAGTGCAAGCCCATACATACCCATTCACAGTTAGCTGTCATTTAAACACTGACAGATGGAGACGGCATGATAAAATATTAGAATGATAAAATATTAGAACGATTTCTGAAGGATCATGTGATACTAAAGACTGGAGGAATGGCAGCAGAAAATTCAGCTTTGACATTTCAGGAGAACATTAAAATATGTTAAATGTTCAAATATAGGATACAGTTACTCTAAATTGTAATATGATTGATTAAATAAAGACTAGCAATATGTATGTGCTATGTACTTTTATAGAACATACTAAATATGTAAGCATAAGTCACATTTGTAAATAATACTAATAATACATTAAAATACATCACACTTGTATAATGTATTTTACACAAAAATGCATGTATTAAATGCATATGTAAGTATGTACTCATTTCTTTTTTATATCAAACAATATATAAAGGTAACAGCAAAAGGACCCTGTGAAGGCAGCAAAGTGTTTGTGAGGTTGTGTCAGCACAAGGGTTCTGACTGTGATGTGCGCTCCGATTCTGTTTTTGGAGCGCGATGGCATCCGTAATTGGGGGAAATGCGGATTCGGTGGGCCTAGACATTCCTGTCCCCCAGGGATCAATTACAGAAAGACTCATTCAGCTCGGTCTATTCAAATGAACACCTGAAGAGCGGGGACAGTGTGCTGTTTTAAAACTAGAGGTATTACGAGATAAACACTGTCCCAGTAAAGACCTCATCAGCAGCAATTTGTATGCATTTACGCAGACAGTCAGGGTTTTGCCTCTTACCGCTGTTGTCTTACCTCTTTTCCTCATGTTTTTAATCACATCTGTATAAAAAAAGACAACAGAAAATAATAACCTTCCATTTGGATTGCACATACACAGGTGGGTAAAGGGACTTTTTCTTTGACACATTCACATTCAGCATCAGCCAGTCTCAAAGCAAGCTTAGCAACCATTTTACTAACAAAAACTTGAGCGCTTTTTAATAAGAATGATCTGAAGTCTCAAGTGTTATTAATACCCATTCAGGCATATATTTGTTCCTGTGATTCACTCCATCTCTCTCTCAAGGTTTTGGGCATTTGTACAGTGTGAAGAGCTAGCAGTGTTTAAGTCCTTCAGACCTTGCGAAAGTAATGAATGCCAGAATGTTTCTAATCACTGAATCATTCATGCTGTATAATTTGCTGTAAATAGCCAAGGTGCACCCTTGATTTACAGCTTGCTCAAAGATCCTTGACACCACTTAGCAACTGAAAAACACTCCATATATACATTGAGGCTTAGTTTAGCGCTTTGAAGGGAATTCAAGCTGTAACTTTTCATAACATCTCATCCTAACTGGTCACCAGGACCCTATTTTGATGCACAATGATCCTGAAAAGAAGGAAAACGCTTCGTCTTTCATCTTTGATCTCAAACAGTCACCACACGGTAAATAAAAACAAATCTTCTGGAGGTTTTGAGAAAACGGCTTATTGGAAAAGGTTTCCGGACCACATTCTGTCACTGCGTTAACGATTCCACCTGTGGTGACCTTGTCCCGCCATCTCTCTACTCTCAACAGAGAGCGTGAGATGGATTACTGTGACCGCTCGGCTACCTTACAGATGGCGCAGTGCCGTCACCGGCACCTAATCTTCATAGCGTGCATCGAAATGACTCATTAAAATCAGCACAGGCAAGATCGGAAGAGAGGACGCCCAGCGCTATGCAGTCTAATGCGACTCTAGTGCCTGTTTTCTTACTCATTCCTCCTCTTCTGTGTCTTGGTCCTTTTATTAATTCTCTCTCTTTCTTCTAATGTGGAATTTCAATGCTTCCCCTTTTGAATGATTGGATGTTATTGTCATAGTTGAGGAGAGGGAAATGTCTTTTGAATTAGAGGCAGTGTTTCATTTCTGTGTTTATATTTAAATGCAACAGCACGGCTTCACTTTTATGCAGTTTGGATGTTTTATTTCTGTCAGTTAATGAAGTGTGGGTTCTTTGCCACTGTCACCTTCGACTTATGGTGTTTAAAAGACACAAAAAAAATCCTCGTTTTGACTGCACTGACACAGATGAGAACAAAACTTGAACTGAATTGAGCTGGAAATTGACACTACGTATAGGTTTTTTGTCGATCGTCACTTTAATAAACAGGAAAACAAGTCTCATTGCATCCACTTTGCAGGGAAAGTGTTTACACCAATATGAACTGATAGCAATGTCTTAACGAGGTAATCAGCTAACCTGGATAGTTATTTTTATTTTTGCCATTTGTTGGTTATGCTTTGGTTGCACATTTGCAGGCAGCTTTTTGAGTAAAACAGCTTTATATTTAATGAAGCACATACAAAAAAGACATGAACTGGAGCAAGAAAAAAAAAGTGAAAAACAGACACAGACTTGTGTTTCACATAACCTCTAGAGCTGCTTCATACTGTAGCTGAATAAAAAAAAAAATCATAATTGATGAATTTTGCAACATTGACACTATTATTGAACTGAATTGAACCCACATTGACTCAAGCTGAATAACAACACTATTGCCTTCCAGCTAATAGGGAACGTTTTTAGAACTCTACCTATTGTTCTCTTAAAGTTAGAAATGAACATTCTTCCAGTAACGTTCAATCAAAGCTATCAAAGCGTTATTTATCAAAAAACTTTATTTAAACACCATTCATGGAGCGTTTTTTTTAAATGTAGTAACATTTAAAAAATGTTACTAGCTGTTTCAGTAACTTCAAAAGTAACATTTCTGTAATGTTTGCAGAATGATACAAATGGAATGTTTCCTTAACATTTGCATAATCAAGTTTTTTTTAAAACGTTCAGAATGTTCATTAAGAAATAGTTTTCATAACTTACATTTACATTTAATCATTTAGCAGACACTTTTATCCAAAGTGACTTACAAATGAGGAGAGCAATAGAAATGAATGCAGTAGAAAGTAACGTAATGCGAACGTTAACTAAACATTCACAGAACATTTCATTTTGTGTTAGCTGAACTGAATTGACACTGAACTGACTTGTGAGCTGTATAATGACACTATGGTCTTTTTAGAGCTAAATATTAATGTGTGTCATTCCATTCACTGCTATTTTCTTGCTTATTACTGTACAATATTTTTGTTCGCTGTATAAATGGTTTATTTCTTATTTTTAATATCACTTTGAAACAATCTGTATTATAGAAAGCTCTATATAAATAAACATGACTTGACTTGTTCTTCTCTGCAATCCCCTTATTAGAGCGACAGTCATATTCGTGTAGCAACAACAGTTGATACTATCACCCAAACTGCATCTTTCCAAACGGGCGGATCGATGTCTCACGTGCTCTTAGGCTGAACAAACAGTAGAGTTTAGTGGGAAGGGAAGCCATCAGGTCAGATCTGCACGGCGAATAATCTCTCTTCAGCCACACGCGAGAACAAAGCCTATCTGGAGCTCATCGCCACTGTGATGATATTTAAATGTAAAGCTGAGGAGATCAATTAAATTAGCTGTGGCTTCAGCCAGCAGCTCTCCAGACTGCCCCTGAGGTCACAGCGGTGTACTTTTCAGCTCTCGCCTCTGGTAATCGCTTCAAATCAAACCTCTCTTAAGCACCGCGGCCCACCTTAATTACACGTATGAGGTTGAGATTTCACACCTCTGGTAAAGAGAAGATAAAGTCAAATTGATAATAAACGCCTGAAAGATACATTTTTGAATCAGCCGGGAGGACTGTGGATTGCAGAGCTGGCTGCCATCCTCCACGGCACTGACACAGGAGATATATATTCATATGATTCACTGTGTATGTGTGTGTGTGTCTTTGAATATGTTTATGATGATGTTCAGGACTGAGCCTCTCATCTTTAGTGCTGTAACTTTAATTTGACACAATGTCACATTCCACTGATACACTTGCACTATGAGTGTACTTATTAAAATTATCAGATTGCGCATTCATTGTACTCGTCGTGAGTAATATGTGGTAATTATGAAAATGTGTTGTTAAGCTAAATCGAACAATTATTTTTTGCAGTTTCACACAAATGTAAAACAATGACTTGATCATTTCAATCAGTCTTGCACGGAAAAAAATATTTATGATTTTTGTTTTTCTTATTACATCAGTACAGCACATCAGGATTTATGAATTTATGTGTGTTATTTTACTAGTCTATGAGAAAACCAATTAGTTCCTTATGGCTGACAGTGAGTGATTTATGGATTTTTGTCTAAAAACATATTTTTGGATTATGGCATTGGCTTTTTTGCAGCTTTCATCGTGTGTGTGTGTTTTTTTTTTTTAAAAACATTGATTAATTAATGATTATATGCAGATAATTGACTAGTAAAGAGAATTGTGAATTCTAAACCTTAATTTACAAGGAAAATATGACATAAAAGCCTGCTGTCTATTTTGTTTATTATTTAATATATTTAAAAATAAGTTTTATAAATGTATAAATGAATAATACATCATTTATTTTAAAATATTGCTCATATTAGTAAACATGTGGTCCTGTCCATCTTTCTTATCCGAGATCAAAATTGTTATTTTGTTGTTGTTTTATCTCATACTAATTTACCCAACATTAAACATCCATCATCTCTGAGGCTGAAGTTTACAGACCCATTTAATGTGCAAGAGTGACATCTACCTTCAGAGATGAGAAGCAGCTTTACTGAACACAGGACAGAGGAGAGCATACTTTTGATGCAGGGCATTGTGTGTGTGTGTGTGCACGTGTGTGTGTGTGTGCGTGCATGTGTGTGCGCGTGTGTGTGTGTGAAGGAAAGAGAGAGAGAGATAGAGTGTGAGAGAGAGAATATGTTGGTAATTATAGCTATTTATGTTAAGAGAAAAGACCTAGTCAGATGGCGAAGTGCATTCATTAACATTTACTTAGCGGTGAAGTCATTATCCTCCTTCCCACTAACAGAGATGGAAAAAAAGAAAAGAAATATAATAAAAATATGAATGTGCCGACACAATGACATATACAAAATCCAGGATGCACTGAAATAGGATGTAGGGTGAGTGTGAAAATGCAGTTTGACTTTTCGGGTGAGAAATAAATGTGTTTGGAACTGCATTCGTACGTGGATTAATTCTCATTGTCATAGTGGTAAACAAAGAAATGATGCAAGCAGGTCAGATTGTTTCAAAGATTTTTTTCCGTTGCAAAGCATTAGCTGATTGTGTTGTTTGAAATTATTATTTGAAGAGTATTAAACTATTTTTAAGAGCTGAGTTGCTGCTATATTAGTTTTACTAATGTGTGTAAATGCATTTCTTTTCCGTCCTAAAATATATATTTTTTAAAAACAATTTATTTAATATTGAAAATAGTATCTTTGAAATTAGACTTCAATTGTATTGCATGAATTAAAAATAATATACAATACAAGCATAGTTTTTACTGCCATCTCAAATGCTGAGTAATTTACATATATTAGCATATAAAGTAATTGGCACAGATGCCAAGAAAACACTGGAAAACAGATTAATTGTCATCCACCAGCCACAGTGACATTGTTAAAAATGAGATGCTTTTAAGAAGCCAATTATCAGAGAGTTTTCAAAGTAACCCTTTTTTTCATCATTGAAAATCAACTTAAAGCCAGCTTCATACAAATATGCAATGATTCCATATTCAATCACAAAAGTCCCTTCATATGTGTGCACACAAACACACTAAGACAACTTTTAGACCTGCATATATATTTTATATCTTGAAAGATGTCAAATATCATTTTAAGCTAGTTTTGCATGAACTTTCGTACTATAATAGCACTTCTGTTTTGGGCACTTCTGAATAATTTGAGGATTTAAAAAAAAATAGAGCCACAGCAATTACAGTAAACTAAAGATTAAGCATCCTAATGATTTATTGCAATACATCATAAGCGAGCATGTTGCCATCAAGACTGAGGAATATCCATGTGTTTAGGTCTCGGTGATGTGTCACCTGTCCTGTGGGGAATAGTTTTTGAGGCATATGGGCACAACCCTTCTATTTCACACACACACACACACACACACACACACACACACACACACACACACACACACACACACACACACACACACACACACACACACACACACACACACACACACACACACACACACATACACACACACTCTCTCGCTGGTAATAGATTCTGCTATGGTTTGCTGGAGCTCTAGTTTTATCCCCTGTAATAATTGGATAGTGCCTCCATTTATAAGGCTGTCCAAGGGAATGCAGAGTGAACAAATGAGCTAGTTTAGTTGCCAAGACCACTGCTTGGGGAGAAGGGCTTAAATGACTCCCATTTTCACAGCCATTGTGCAATGGCTACCTTAAATAATATTGAGATTACACAAGGGAAGAGAAGACATGCTGAGGATCTATTGTGCAGATAAAAGGAAAAAGGAAATTATAAGATTTTAGGAGGGAAAAAAATGGAAATGAATTCCTCTGTGACTAGACAATGAAACAAAATACTGTCTATGTATGATATATATATATATATATATATATATATATATATATATATATATATATATATATATATATATATATATATATACATATATATACATAATCTGTCTGATATAAACCAGAAATTGCTATGATTGCTAAATATTTTTTTGTTTACATTTTGCTTAAATGTGAATGTCCGTGAGATTTTTCAATATATTCTTCTTTTTTATGTTTATAAACCACTTACTTCCTTTTTAAACCATTACTTTTATTTTTTAAGGTCTTTTTAAAAAAAAGTGTATATAAGTCTAATATACTGATATATACTAATATTAATATAATATACTGTGTATTATATTAACTATGATTTGTAAAATATAAATAAAGTAAAAATACTCCATTCAGTTCATGTGATTCATTATAAATATACATATCTATATATACATTTTTTACAGTTTACATTTTTCTTAAGTGTACATGGGAATCTGACATGTACATGAGATTATTTTATATATTTTAACTTTTTAATCAATACATTTTATTCTTTTTAATCTCTTAAAGGTATTCATGTAAAGTCACCTGAAATATTCCATATATTCTCTGAATTCATAAGTTGTACTATAAAAAAACGTATGTACATTAATTAGCAAAAATGCTGTTTGAACTTAAGGTGTATCATGTCACACCACAGGACAACCCATTTTTTTTAGAGACAAGCGAATAGTAGAAGAGGAAATCAGGGTTGTTTACACACTCAGAGACGTCCAACAGATTCCCCAAACCGCGTCCCTCCTCTCAGACTCAGCTGGTCAGAGAAAGCCTCCTCTCCTTGCCCCTTCGTTCTCAGCCTTATTTGTATTCGTTAATGACTTTATAATTCCTGGCCAGCGGGAACCTGCTTTTATCTCTATTAGTTTAGTAGCCTGGCAAACAAAGGGAGTCTGGGGCTGGTGGCACCATGCCAGCAGGAGCCGCCACCATAAAGGCTCTTGTCCATCTGTGTCGCCTTCTAACGCAGCTCCACTCCTCCTCTTTTTCATTTTGTTCTCCCCGGTGCCGTTTCTACAGATACTTCTGCACCATCCCCAGTTGATATTCCTCTTACCGGTGCCTGTATTGATCTCCACAATGGCCAATGAAGTGTGAAAGAGACTTGTGTTTTTCCCGCAATGAGAAAATGACAGCTCGCTCCGTCGACGTATGAAAAAAGCACTCGGATCGCAAATATCCCGGGGTGACATTTCAAAAACGTGTCTCAGAATGTGACCGAAATTCATTCGCATTGTCAGGCCGGGATGCGATATCTTTATTAGGGCTGAAATGAAGCAAGTCGAGCGCGTTTACCTCCCATTTCGGATGTTTTTCATCTCTTTGAGGGTCATTTCATATGCTTGGAATATCATTTCGGCTCAAGCGGGCGTTAATTTGACATTTGTAATGCATGTACAATGTTCCATGAATGCATTCATAAGGCCTGAATATCTCAAACTTTTGTGAGGCCTATTTATTTTGCTTTCCGTCTCTCTCTCCCTCTGTAACATGTCAGAAAGACTGCATCCTCTTCTCATCTGAGATGCTGGTCAGATCAGGGGGCCCTTCATTGTATATCTTACCTTGGAGTTGTTTTGATCTCGCTGAAGACAGGGAGCAGCTTTTTTTCCATTTCCCTTTCTCTTCCTCTCTCTTTTTTTTATTCCTTCGGCAGCGCGTGTGTCTTTTGCATGCATTGTCTTTGAACAATGCTCTGTTTGAACAGTGCGCTCGCAACTCAGGATACAGGCGCGCTCGACGGATCGACTTTTATCACCTGCTTTTCCCAGTGATTCTATTAACGCTTCTGTTTCATTAAAAAAGGGGGACGCGGCCAACAGACAGGCGCACCGGTGAGGAGACAGACAAGAGTGACTTCAAACAAAGTCAGTCGAGAGATTGCCACAGTGCGCAGACAGCCCTTCATTCGGGGGGACTGACAAAGCAGGGCCGGATGAGGCGTAGAACTGTGTGTGTGTGTGTGTGTGTGTGTGTACCTGTGAGGTGCTAAATCATTAATTAGAAGGAAGCCACTTCTGCCTCTCTAATGCACTGTTGCTAATCCATGAACATTGAAACATATGGTCCCATGTTCAAGCTAGTCCAACAGGCAGAGTGGGTCAACAGTTATGTTTACTCGTAGAGGTCATCATACATTCAAGCATACAGATAATCTGATTTTTTTTTTTTAAACAGCTATGAAGATAATTAAATGAGAATATGTTAAACATCACTCATTCAAGATCCTTTATTCACTCTTATTGAATGTGCTCTTTTATCCAAAGTGATTATAAAGAACACAGGCAAATTTGTTTGTAGTGTCACTTTACCAAATTTCAATCAAAATTACATCTGGGGGAAAAAAAAAAAAGAAGTGGCATGACAATGTTCTTGGACTGACACCTATTGACATGGATGCATTTATTTAGACTGAAAATTATGCAAGCAAAAGTTTGTCCCGCACTACAGATTTCCTTGTAGTCTTTTATGTGCGCTACTGTTAAAAATGTGGGGTCGGTAAGCAATTAAAATCTGTAATATAGTGAAACGTTATTACAATTTAAAATATATGTTGTTTTTTTATATGTTTAAAAATGAACATGACTTGCAAGCCAATATTGTCTATTGACAAAAACATGGTAAAAGGTAAACTTGGAATCAACCGTGAATACCCCTAAACCCATTCCGTATAATTTTATAGTCTTAGTAATCATATGAAACCATCTCTGATTCAACTTCAACCACAAAGCATTATGGGTAAACAGCAGTGTCGTTTTATATATAACAGCTCTTTTTTTTAGGACACTGGTTTGACTGGAAAGTTATGTCTGAGTGAGTGTGTACAGTAAATTATAACAATTTATTCAACATTTTTTTGGTAAATAAAATGTCCTGTTTCTTCAACTACAGGTTGTTGTGGATTTAAAATTATTATTATTATTATTAAATATAGAGTTTATGATATTATTAAGACTGTAATGCTTTTCACTGACACTGTTGCCACTTAGGTGTAAGTATATCAAACGAGTAAAAAAAAAATAATAATAATGAAATGGTTTAATTTATTTCACTCTGTTTTATCATAGTGATAAAAATGTATATAATGCATATGATACATTTGAAAATCTGAAACTAAAATCAACAAAATCAATGCATAAAACTAATTTGAAAAGTTACAAAAATAAATGAGGGTTTCCCAGGTAGTTTTAATATGACTTTCATATAAATAAAACTTTTAATTAAATGTTTTTTTAAGTGTTTCTTCAGCTTTGGGTATGTCAAGGGTTTGAAGAAACGCTTAAGATATTTACTCAAATTTGTGATTTTATTTGTATTTTACTCTAGTGTGAATGTTGCATCTCATTAAATAAATTGTTCACGTGTGTTGTTCGGAGCCCGACAGTCATTATGCTGCAGGCAGCGGCGTTGAACTCTGACTCTGGCACAGGAAGTGAAGTCAGCAGCCGTGTAGCTGCTGCTCCAGAAGGCGATGGCTGTGCTCGCGGCAGGGCTCTTCCTCCCCGTAGCAAGGTTGGCACGGTGCGGAGGTGCTGGTGGCGCGGTGCTGGTTCTGGCGCTCTTGGCTGCTGCGAGCGGTGCGTGCCCTCTGTCATTCATGGGGAGTGGCTCTGTCCAACTGTCACTTCCTGACAGGCTGATAATCAATCTCTTTATTAACTGCTCTACTGCAGACGGCCTGCCCGGTAGGGAGGGTGGGCATCCTGCACGGTACACCGCAGCACCACGCTCCGTTGGGGTCGGAAAGGTTGGCACCGCAAGACACCTTCGCTTCCAGGCAGGGCCCATCTTCGTTGCCTTTAGGAATCACACCAATGTGGCACGATAATCCCCAGAGATAATTTATGAAGAGGAAAGGTGCAGTCACATTAGCGAAATTGCACGCACACAAAAAAAGTCAATTTTCAATAGCGTAAACGTGTAAAGCCCTGCCATTTTCAAACCAACTAGCTTTCTGTTGGTCAGCATGCATGACCAACTTGAATAGGAAGTTTTTCAAGTTGTCACGTTCAGACGAAACTCGAAATTTCAATTGCAACAACTGGACTTCAATTGCAATAAGTGGCAGCACTTGAAGTCGTAGCTAATAGGCCAATTGTGATTTGGTATTAGTTTGTCTGCACCAAACTGAACGTGGGGGTCGGGGGTCGGTATATCATTTTTATATAAATTCAAAAATGTAACTTATTGACTTTTCAGCAGCTTGTATCTAGTCTTCAGTGTCACATGATTCTTGAATATGAACAAAATCTGAGTAGCCATACAGAAATCACCCATTGGCTCAAATTCCAATCGCAATGAAAAGATTTTGCTCATGAATTCCGAGCAACTGCAAATGTGACCGCACCTGAAGCTTGACAAGCCAACTGTGATTTTGTAGCTCATCACCAGCAAACTGAACATGCCAATGAGAGTAGGGATTGTTTTTCTACTCTAGCTCATCGCTCGCATGTCAATTCCACAGATAATGGCAAAGTCATGTCAGATGGAGCACTGATGAAGTAACAAGGCCATATTGCATTAAATATGAATAAGCTACAGCGCTATCCCTCTCTGTTGCTCATAGGAGGACTTCCTGGTGGAAACACAGAAGACGCTGCTGAGCAGGATATCCGATCTATGCCTGGAGAACGCGACGGCCGCCAAGGGCAAGGCTCTGCTGCTTGTTCCTCCAGACCCGGCCGACTGCGCCGAGACCACCTATTCGCTCCTCACCCAAACAGCTGAGTAGAAGACATATAAGCATAATAATTCTATGGCAAATAACGATAACCGTAAAACTCCAAATCCCTGTAATAAAGTCGAAGCCTCTCTCCCTAATGAAACAGTGGCCCTCCTGCTGTTTCCTGCCTAATGTTCCCGCCGAGGCTTCCTCCACTTTCCATAAAGCAATTTTGCAAGCCCACTCCCAACGTGAATCATCTCGAAACGAAGAGAAGCCTCTCTCTCCATCTCTCCTCGTGTCCCCGGAGGGTGACGCTGACTAAATCTGTGTTGATACAGAGGTGTGCTCTAAATCCTGTTTGCTCGGGTTCCATCTCCTCTAATATTCACACTCGTGTATGAGGCCCCTTCCCTGCCTGCGTCTGCTAATGTAGCGCATCGTCGTCTGGATGACAAGACAACATCGACGAGCTCCTCGCAATGTGTGGGAAGAAGAACATATGTTAAATTTAAGAAGCTGGGATTTACCTCTGCGCAGGTCTTAGTTTACATGCACTGCTCGACGCGAACCGACAACAAAGACGACTCGCCATTTCGAACGGTTTTACGTTGTGGATGCAGATGAAAAGGTGTTATATCTGAAAATATAGGCGGCTTTTGTGGAATTTGCATTAAATACCATCTGCCGTGTCTTTAAATTCAAAGCAATTAAGAATATGTTTGGTAAATGAAAAACAATCTTTGTGAAATAAATGAGAGTTTGAACGGTGAGATTAAGTTTGTAAATTTGATTTGAATTTCCGTTAACATTTCCACACTATATAATTACAGTGTTTAAAAATAGGCTTGTTTTTGTGTGTGTCTGTGTGTAATCAATTAGATTTAATTTTTCCAACACATGCCTTTCATTTATTACCAATTAATGCTGTTTACCTATTAATTATTCCAAAGAAAAACTTCAAACTGTAAAAAAATAAAAATGCAACTGAAGATATTTTTATATATATATATTTAAAAAAAAAGAAACGTAATTAGAAATGTGAATTGTTCCACACACATTGCATATCAAAAACTACAGTATTCTCACTCAGAGATTTGAATGCTTTTCTTGGCAAATCCCAAATTACTCAAAGATTTCTTGATTGACAGATGAGGGGGGATAACTGTATTTAGCCAGGGACCATCTTTCCTCGTCTGGCGTGATTTGGGTCTCATGGAGGATTGGCCCCCCTGGTGTCTGCCCCCCTCCTCCTCTCGGCACGGGGCAGGGGCAGATTGACAGAACAGCATGGGGGCAAGCGCCGCTGTGCCAACAGCCCCCCCACGCTCTACCTGATGTTTTTAACAAAGGCTTCCATCTCACCAACTCCGCTGCCGAACATCGCCCAGCCAGCTTCAACCCACCCCAGCTTTGGAACAAACAGACTTTGAAACCTGATCGCAAGGATGTTGGGAACAGATGCACAGACGCTGGGAATGATGCGGCGTGTACGGCTGTACTCAAAGATAAAATGTCAAACATTTTTCAGTTGGAGCCCAAGAAATTGGACAGTTGTTAGTGAGCACCTGCTTGTATTTGACAGGAGGATAATGGGGGCTTGTTTTCTATATATACAGTATATATACATATATAGTTTTAAGTTGATATAGTTTATATATATATAATATATATTATAGTTTAGTTTTCTCCTATGAGGGGCTAGTTCTCACACTTTTATTTAATTCAGGTTTATCTATGAAAGTCAATTTCTGTACAGGAACAAAAACTAAAATGTTGGCTAAATTAAATAAAAGGTGGCCCACTGTCAAGCAAAACAGTATTTTATTTTAAATATATATTATAATGTGAATATAATTTTTTATATAATTATATATATATATTTTGGTATATATTTTATAATATACTATATTATAATATACTTGCACATAATTAGTTATACACTCTAATAACACAACTGAGATATGCTCAAATGTATGGGAGAGGCAAATTTATAACTATAGTATTTTGACTTTCAGTCCAACTCCATTAATAAAGCACATTGTTCTTACTGACCCCCTTCCAAGCTATCATCAATCACTGGAAAATTTCACTGACTTTCCAAAGGGACGATGTGAGGAGCACACACCGTCTGACGCACATTTCTTGGAGGTGTTCCCCCATTTTGATGAATTTCCGGCCTAGGCTCCCAGCATCCCTGCTGTATGTGTGGCTGCATCTCCTCCTTCCTCCTGTCAACATGATCCTGCGCACAAATCAGTCGCAGGGTGCACACTCGCCGGGTACCTTTCCGCACCTCGCCATGTCCTCTGGCCTCACCTGTTCCGTCTGTTTTATTTGTGAGCAACAGAACATATACAATTACTTCTCACAACATCTTTAATTCCTATCACTCCTATATTGTTGCAGGAGGGAAGAATGGATCAATCTCTGCTTCATTCATTCTGTGAGAGATGCTAATAGTTAACATAGTAAACTAAGTTGTTGACATTCTAGGCTTTTTATGGGCAAAAACGAGATATATTGAACAAAACAACCGTAAGAATTATATGCATTTTACTTTTGCTTATGGTCTCCTACTTTGTCAGCATGAAAAGATCTTTCATTGTAGTTATCTAGAATATTATTTTGATACAAAGTTAGTTATAATCTCAGACTCTGCCCTGTAATCAATAAAAATACATTTTTCAGGCCCGCAAGTGAGTGCAGCCATGATAAATATTGGCAGACAAGAAAAATGTGTCATTTTTGTCAATTGAAGGGAACATAATGATATTCACAAGGAGACCCCCACTGCGACACAGACACAACTGTTCCTAAGCAACAAAACACTTTCCCCCCTCCAAATGCAGACAAGGTTTTGGATGACTGTTTGCAGCCACAGATATTCAGACCTCCAATGTAGTGATGTGGGTAAACACAACTGTACAGACTTCTGTGCAGAAATTGACACATTTAGCTCTTGATGCGTCTATATCTATAAGCAATGATGGGGGTGAAAATCCTAACAGGCCCAAGAGTTTTGCACAGTAGTGTGTGTGTGTGTGTATATATTTATGTTATTAAAAAACAAACAAGCAAGCCCAGCCCAGAAGTAACTGAGAAGTAAAACATCACTTTCCATAAAAAGTAATTATTAACTAGTTTGTTTTTTAGGGAGTAGTGCAATATTGCAATTCATTCATTTTAAAAGTATCTTTCCCCCAAAAAGTACTCATACACCTATAATAATAATAATAATAATTACAAATTATATGAAATTATATTATATTGGGTAAGTAAATGCACTTTTCCATTTGATTTGGATTGTATCTTTTCATTGTAGAATAATAGACTGTGTTAGACTTTAAATCAATTTGAAATTAACATTTATAACATAACATATAACATAATATTTTATTCTATTATCAATAGACATGCTTTATTGATCCAAAGGTGCAAATATAGTTGTACACTGCAAAAAGTGAGAAGTGAGAAGTCTATGCTAATATTTATTTTAAAGTTTGCAATAGTAGTTTATTCTATAGGTCTAACTGTTCAACATGCTGTACATAACTCTTTGTGCAGATTTCCTTAAACTTGGTTGTCTCAATTTCAGTGGTCGAGCAGAGAATCTTAAAGGATAAGAGTCCAAATGTCTTATATTGTTGGGTAGGAGTGCCATCTTGTGGTAAATTCAGTAACCTGCCAGTCTTGAAAATCATTGTGGCAATAAAAAGCACTGGTCTTAACTACTGGTCAAAAGTTTTGGGTCAGTACGATGTTGCTTATTTATTTATTTATTAGAAATTGCTACTTTTATTCAGCAAGAATGAATTAAATTAATCAAAAGTAACAGTAAAGACATTACAATTATTTTGCTTTTTTTATATATTATTATTATATTATTTTATTATTATTAAATTATTTCTAAATATTAATTATAATTATTAATTATAATATTTTTGTAATTTACAGAAATTACGCTTCTAGTGGTAAAAGCAGTGTATGTATTAATGTATAGTTTATTTTTATTTTGTAAACATTTTATGTAAACTAAGACAATGCACAATAATAGTTAATAATAGTAATAGTTGAATAATAATTAAAGAAAATATATTGGCTTGAAAAACGGCAGGAATAATGTTATCTATGGCACATGATTCATTTTTCCAAATGCAATATTTACATTGAAAGGTCAAAGAATGACATGTTAAAGCATTTCTCTGATCACCGGTGTTTGCCTATTTGAGTAGCTGAATTTGTTTTAAAAGTTTGTTGTTTTAAAAGTTTGTGCTGCATCAAAAGTGCTGATCAGCAGATTCATAAACAGTTTCCACTCTGGGACCCATCCATATTTCAGACAGACAATATTTCAGCCTAAACTCATGCACCTGTGCTTTGTCATACCCGATTTTGTCCTTAGCAGCTGTACATCTATTATCGTGCTGCTTGACTTATTGTAAATTCCTACACGGTTTATTGTTTATCTGCACCTTCTGCTGCCGATTATCATATTATTCTTCATGCCTTGGAAAATAATATTGCCTACTGTACACTGGACATGTGTGGACTTTGTGATACTTCTGCATTGTATCATTGCATTATATTATTCTAATCCAGAAAGGAGAAACTACCGTTAAGGAGTATAATTTATTATCATATTAAGGCAACTAAAGTGCAGTATTTTGTTAATTTTTCTAATGAATGATAATAATGTGCTATCTAAAAGGGTCTGTTAATTATCTGCCATTTCTAACATGTATCCTTTGAAAGCAGAGGACAAATCGGAGTAATCATGACATGATGGACATACTTTCCACAAATGAACTTTCAATTAACAGTTTCATTCTACCAAGCTTTTATTTTATTATGATGTTTTTCGCATTTTAAATGCAAGTAGATAAACAGTGGAAGAAAGGAGTTTTTCCATTTGATTTGCATTGTGTTTATTAATTGCAACATTGCCGCATAATTATTCATAATCATGGACTGTATATTAAAGATTTAGATTTTAAATTTCCATTAAGACTGAAATAAAACTCTCTAGAACAACAACAAAAAACTACCACAGAAGTTATACTTGCTGATGAAATCCAGGGTAAAATATATCCATGTTTTATTATGCTTCAGGATTATTTTTGAGAAGGTACTCAGCCTGAAAGATATGAATGACAAACGGAGAGAGATTTACAGCACTTTTTCCATAAAATACCTTCAATTACACAAAATAGGGTGCAGCAATTATTAGGAAGACCAACTTACCAGGAAGTCTATGGGGTCATCAGGACGTATTTTACAGCATTCGATGAGCCCTTGGGTGAGAGTGGGCATCACATCCCTCATCAGGTAGTTCCTGAAAGGTCCTGACTGAGATTCCAGCAAATCATGTTCTTGTCTCCTCACCTCCTCAAGACACTGATTCTTAAAAACACACACACCAAAATATCATTGATGAGCTAGCCTAACATATTTTTCTGCAATTGCAAAACATAAAATGACAATAAAAAAATACAATTTTAATTTTAAAATGGCTAAAGTTATATTAGTGTAAGTCAAAGATTTTACAAATGAATGACCATATCTTCTAAAGAGGGCAAATTTAGTATGTGGCTGCAATCTAATAAAAAAATAATACAAAAAAAAAAACAGATGGGAGTTTAAAATTCTGTGATCTGCTAATTTAATGTCATGTCAGGAACAAAAATAGTTAAGATGTGCTGTTTTGGGGCAGTAAATAATGCAAATACACTAAGTTGATTGTTATAAAATCACACTGATTTATCATTTAAATACTCTCTGCCTATACATTTAGTGGTCTGACAGGGAAACTCATTTTCATCAGTAATTTCTCTTTGCGTGCCTTTAGTTTTTTTAATGGCAAAAGAGGGTTTGCGTTGGCACTGTTAGCAGCTCTGACCCTTACTCTTAAATTCCTTTAAAAAATTACTAATTCAGGTGCTTACCCACTCTCCCCAACGCTGATCTCTCTGATGGGCCTCTTCTTCCTCCCGCTGCTCTGCCTCAACCCTCTGTGCCGCATGATTCTTCAACAGCTGTTCAGCTTGCTGTCGCTCTTCTTTCTCCACCTCCTCTGAGATCTCTCTGTAGTTCTTCGGTTTGCCCACTTTTTTGCAAATCTCCTCTGTGACCAGCAAGTACTCATTGTCATCATTGCTTGTAATCTCTGAAATAAAAGCATGGAAGGACGAAAGGAAAATGGATAATACAGGGTTATAAAAATGTTGACTATTAAGCCAAACTTTATTTATTATAATCACATTAGTTAATCAAGTCATATTTACTGTAAAGAAATAAAGCAAAAGCAAGTTATCATGTGACATGCCAATCAAAATGTCTGAAACATCACAATACCACTCCTAAAGATAAGGTCACAATAATGAAATCTTGTGGGCAAAAAGCAATTTTTATTGTAAACAATGTAGCGATGTAAGGATGTATTTACACTTGTAATTCAGTTATGTTGTATTTTTTTTTTTAAAATCATACATATAGCCGTACACTATTCATACTGTGGAGGCCATTTGAGTATCGTTAACTTGTTATAGTTAATTCATAGTTTGAGATGATTTGAGCTTTGTGACATGGACCAGGCAACATTTTTACAATGTTCTATTTTCCAATTTTGGTGAGCCTGTGCAAATTGTAGACTTCTGTTCTAAGCTGACAGGAGTGGCACCTCTTCTGCAGCTATAGCCCATCTGCCTCATTTCACTGGATATTTTTCTCTTTTTCAGACCGTTCTCTGTAAACCCTAGAGATGGTTGAGTGTGATGCCTAAATATATTGCGTGTCTGCCACGTAATTGGCTCATTAACAAGCAGTTGAACAGGTGTACCTAATAAATTGGATGGTGAGAGTATAATTTTTGCCTAAACAATGTTGTGTATGGTGGGAACTCACAAAGAGCTTACAAAGGAGACAAAATTGCAGCCCTGTAAATGTGGGTCTTGGTTTGCTTGTTTGGTGCCCACAAAGTTTTGTATGGCAACATTCAGTTATTCAAATCAACCGTACTAACTGAGCAATTGCTAAATTAATTTTAATCAAAAGCGTGAACACACCCTATGAAGTGCATCTTCAAAATCTAGAAGTCATTTCCAACCCAAGCAGCTTTCTCTTGAACCCATTACATCTGTATGTATGACTGGATGCCATTCATTAAAATTTGCAGAACAGCTGTAAATGTGACCGTACCTTTATGCTTGGTCTGTATCAGCAAGCTCAACAGCTGTATTATTACTGCACTTCATTACCTGAGTGCTCAGGATGAATGTCTAGGTCCTCAAAGTAGTTCAGCACTGTATGATCCTCTATGTTTCTCTCTCTGAAACGGGCTAAGTGGTGTGGGAACTTTTCAGGGGTGTAGGAAGTTCCCTCTACAACAGTCTCGGGTAGATTCAGAACACGGTTTTTCAGGAAATCATCAGTGGCGTCAACAGAGAACACAAACTCTGGTGAACAGACAGATGATTATTTTATACAGCTTTCCTGTAGCTCAATCAGTAGAGCATTGGTGTTTACAACACCAAAGTCATGGGTTCAATCCCAGGGAAAACAAGAACTGATTCAATGTGCTCCTTGAATGCAGTGTAAGCTGCTTTGGATAAAAGCTACTTGTTACAGTATGTCTTTTGAATGAATTGTGGGTCTTCTGTCTACAAATACAACATATCTTACTGAACATGTTCACAAAAGTTATAAAAAATTGCAAAGATCTCTCAAATGTAGAAATAGAGCCAAATTGACTCTTAAGGTTTTTATTCAGCAAAGATACATTAAAATGATGTGTTAGTAAAGACATTTATCATGTGACAAAAGATTTTGTTTCAAACAAATGCTATTTTTTATATTCATCAAAGAACCCAGATAATGTATATGTATATATATATATATGTGTATTAGTTTATAGAACAACCGTTAAGAAACGTTTCAGCATATTATGATTTCTGAAGGATCATGTGACACTGAATACTTTAATAAAGGCTGCTTTATAGGAATAAATTATATTTTACATTTTTAAATTACAATGAAATAGAAAAAGTTACTTTAAAGTGTAGAAATATTTCACAATATGACTGATTGTTTTTACTGTATTCAGCCTTGGTGAACATCAGAGATTTCTTTAAAAAACATTAGCCTTTTGAACAGCACATAGTTCAAATCAGTCATGCAAGACTCAAATCGTAAGGCTAACAATTATGATGGAGAAGTCTGGAAAAAGGCATCTTTAATCTGCATTATACATTAAATTAATAATTTACACACCTGGGATGATCTTTTTCTCATGTTTAGATTGCAAGTCTTCAGTATCTTCGTCACCTGTTGAATATTTAAAAAATTCATGAATCAAATCAAAACTCATGTATTATTTATCAGAATTTTAATCAGAAATGATTTAATTTAATATATCAACTAAAAAAGGCAAATTTCTCACCAGTAAATAACTGTTTCGCCTGCGCATATGTCTTAGGAAAACCATCCAAAACGTAGCCCTGGTTCATACAGGGTTTAGTCCTGAGTTTGTCCCTCATTATACGAATCACATATTGGTCATCCAGTAGCCCTGAAAGCAACAACAATAACAAAAACTTTATTAATTTTATATATATATATATATATATATATATATATATATATATAATTTCAATATAAAGCACCTAAAAAATATAGAACCTTCATTCTCATTCATGTTTTCCTTCAGAGTGTCCAGAAACTCCTGAGCTTCTCCCTGATCATTGTCCATGTCCTCCGTATGAACACACGACTCCTGATTAATTTAACTAAGCATCAGTATAAAATCTATACAATTTATATTTATTTTTTCAGTCTAGAAAAACAGAAAAGTTCACTGCAGGGAGCTATTTACATTGATATTATCTTTTTTTTTAAAGAAAAAAATCTGAATTAATTGAACATGCTTTGATTTGGTTCTGAATAAATTCAATCTGGGTGTTGTATAGCACTGACCAGGTTGTTTAATGTTTCAGTAATTGTCTCCTTAAGTTTAACATGATGGAGTTCGTAATGTTTGCATATCCTCTCTGCTATAGTGCTCTTCCCTACAGCGGGTGGTCCCAGGATGCAGATACGAATGGGCTGGGACACACACAAACAAACTTTAGTTTAAGATAAAAAGCCCAACATAGTACACAGTGATTTTCATACTGTAAAAGAATTAAAAACAAACTAGAGCATTTCAATGTACCAACAGTCCCCTGTTCTGCTTGTATTCTTCGGTGATCTGCTCAATGTTTTCAATCATGCCATCTTCTGATACCCACTGGATGTGAAAATTCTCTTTCAGATACGGTGCTTCAATACGAAGGTTGACAAGCAAGGAATCAATATCTGTTTGCTGAAGAAAGTACAAAAGTATCATAGTTGATCCAAAACCAAAAATGTACAATATTGGTAATCTTCTCTGTAGAATGTCAGAACAATATTGACATCGATTCTTACTGTCAGCTCCCGCAAAAGATAAATCTCTTCTTTTGAAACATTCTGAGTTTTTCCTGGTCCAAGCACAAGTGTTATCGCCTGTTATTGGAAGAAGATTTCTATGCATGAGAACCATTAACTTTCAAAACTATACAAATATATATGTATAAAAATATATATACTGAATGTGTAAAATCTCACCTGTATGATTTTTTTCATTGTGTTTTTGGAGTCATCAACAGCAACAAAGTATTGTGGCTTTGGCTTGTGGTCAATTATATTTTGGATGACACTTAATGAATACAAATCAGACAGATGTAAATGCCTGGTAATTTAGCTTTTGCATAGATGATGTCATAAAAAGCTCCACAATTATACTAACCCTGCCAGATCATTGATGTGAATAGTGGGGATAATATTGGAACCATCTCCAGAGATGGGCACCTTGGAGACTTTGCCCATCCATGACATCTACATAGAGCAACAAAACACAAAATACTATTTAACGTCAACGTTTTAATGAGTACAAAGTACTGTATTTACAAAAGAATATCCGGATCCACTATGAGTTACCTTAAAAAACAAGTGAAACACGTGTTCTCCCATTCCATATTGCAGTCCTGATGCAACAACATATGTAGAGAACAGGGAGCTTTTCTGAAAATCATTCATAAATAAATATGAACTTCACATTTTTTATATTGCAAATTTTTTTTATTTTTTTTTAAATGATCCCACATGGTTTCTTGCTTACAGTTTTGCCTAATTTGACCACAAGTTTCTCCAAACCGATATGATCATGGAAGTTGGGGTGTGCTTTTCTTTTCCTATAGTGCTCGTCTATAAAAGGGATCTCTGGATCGTTCTATTGTGGAGTTAAAATATTCATCAATACAACCTATTATTCATGCTTACATGCTGAGCAAGAAAGTATGTAATTGATAACAGTGTTCTTAAATAAATGAAATTATTCTTACTTTATCGGCTGGTTTAGTCATTGCCCACGTCATTATGGTTGACACCAGGATAAACATCTTGTGCCCAGAAAACATGTCCATTTCTTTATGAAGAGCTGTGATTTGGAAGATAATTTAACTAGCATCTGCTCAAGAAAAAGGTTCAGAATATATAGCACGTGAATTTAATAAAAATGTGATACCTGAGACAGCCCACTGTGCTTCAGCTATCTGATCAGCATGCTGAGTAATGTCATAAATGATCACGTCACATTTCATCAGATGATGGAGAAGCTCTTCACGCTTCAAGTGCTGGTGAGATGAAAGCGGATGTGATTAAATAAAAAAAATATATCTCTTAAAAAAAAAAAAAAAAAAAAAAAAATATATATATATATATATATATATATATATATATATATTCTTCATAATGCTGTATTAATTGATTTATTTACGCTGTACTCTTCAGAGATAAAACTGCACTTCTCCTCTGTTTGGCTGGAAATTGTTCCTACAATCTGGAAGGTTGCGCCTTTGATTTTTTCATCCAGCCTGTCTTCTTCCTCAACATCAGCCTCTCCAAAATCCACGAGAGATGCGCCAACTACACATGAGTCTAAAAACTAAGTAAAGCATGAGCATACCAACCTTACTTTGTCTTAAAGTGACATGCTGTATTTCATCTGAAACTAGCTTCCACATTTTTCTAATTCCACTGTAATGGATATATTTGCGCTTAGATACAGATACATTGATAAGACTATGTGGAATATTTAGAGGCTTCAGAATACACGAGTAGCGCTGCAGTTAAGATAAAGTAATACGTAATACACATAGTAATACAAATTCTTACCTTTGCAATATTTCTTGTTGTGTATTTATCAACATTGTTAATAAAAACCCGCCTGGATTCCGGCGGTCTCTTCCCAGTCGTGTCCGCCATTCTGTGTTGTTGTTGTCGTCCTGTTGCTAGGAAACGGAAGATATAAAACTAGCATAAAATATAAAACTAAACGCATCGTGTTTGATTTAGTATATATTTATGTAATTGTAAAAAAAAAAAAAATTACAACACAAGTATTCTAAAACCAAGTAATGTTATTAATTTAATATATTATCTTTTTGGTACAGCTATATTCACTATGAAGCACTGATATTGCTCATGATTGATCATGCTGGTCAACTGTGGTCATTATCTCATCAAAGCTGAACAATATGATGGATCATCTGATCTTCCTGCATATGGGATAGAGATCTGGTAGTAGTGTTGAATTCAAGACGTCCTAAACCAAGGCCGAGACAAGACCAAGAGCAGACCAGAACTCATCAAAGTCATCAAAAAGATCTGTATCTGAGAAATGTCTTATATTTAATAAATTTGAGTTACAATTCTACATTCTACAATTACAGTTAAAATAATAAGACAATACAGAGTTGTTATCAATCAAATCACTAACAATAAAATATATCTTCATGTTGCAGAGCTGGCATTGAAGTTCCAGCTGAATTGTAGGTACAATTACATGTTGAGATTGACGTTTTAAAAATAACATTATGAATATAAAAATATGATGAAAAAATAAAATGATAGGTATACTTTTAAATATGAAACTGAAATCAAAACACTTAATGAGTCACTGAATCATTTATTCAACCGATTTATTCAAAGCAGCTGATTCATTTAGTGCCGAAATATCAAAATATCTAAAATTGTGTCAAAAATGTACATCACTTAATATTAACTTGTTTATTGAACATTGATATGGAATCAATATCACATTTGCAATCATGCCCATTTGAGGGAGCTCTTGCTCTAGTAATATTGCTTAATTATATCTTGTTATATAAAAAAAACAAGATTTCATTCAAGTACGTTTTTACAATCATATCTTTAATTTCAGAGAAATTTATATACATTTTGGTCATTTAGTCAATTCTGCAATGATTTTGAACCCGGCACTGTAGTAAAAATATTAAAATTACATTAACATTACAAATAAGTTATTGGTTGCATTTTAGACAATAAGATTTACATCAAATCACATTAAATAACATTTAAAAAAAAAAAAAACATGACAATACAACAGCAATTTAGTGATGTCCTTGCAGTCGTGACCTTGACCGATCTTGAGATAAAATCCTGAGTCCTCTTTGTCTGAGATCAAGACCAGACAGAGTAAAAATGCATTCGAGATCGAGACAAGACCAAGACGTTAAATTGTCTTAAGACCGGTCTTGAGTACTAAAATACTGCTTGGTAGTCACAATATTATACATTTTCTGAAATTCTGAACCATACAAGCAGATTTAATTAAATTATGTTTAGTATTATTATTATTATCATCAAGGCATATTACGGTTGCACAACTGAAACCTAAAAAATAAACTCATTAAATCTCTTTATAATCACATTAGTCACACATCACAAAATGTTTGTTTCCAGTCTGCTTGTTTCCAGTGTCACAACAATGGCAAACCAAAAAAGATCAGGCTAAAACCTCTATAGCAAAATTATCAAACTGTGCAACTTCAAAAGAACCAGTGCCTATGGCTGCCCATCCATGCCGGGGCTCCCAGAACACTGCATTCTTCCACAGGGGATAACCATTGAGATATGCTGATGCATAGTTTCCCTAAAAACAGAGAAGAAATAACTGACAGGCTTTGTTTATTTACAACAGATAAGACTTAAAATAGAGGAAAAACTTATAAATAAGTCTTTTTAGCAACATTTACGTAGAGAATTAAACAAACCTTGACTGTTAGTGTCAGTGTGTACCATACAAGCGCTCGAGTTCCAGAAAGTCCTTGAGCAAGAACTGTCATTCCACCTGTTGAATCAAAGGTTTTGGATACATAACCTGGCCTACACAAACCTACACAAAAAGGCTGCTATTTTTCAGCTGCTTACTGAGGTCATTGGTCACTTCGTAGGTACCATCTGCATACACCCAGAAAAAGATTCCCTTTGTACTTCGGACGACTCCTCCACCTTTATCCACTCTGACAGCAATGAAGACTCCACCAGTGTGCACATCCTCCATGTACACATCACATGACACCATCAGGTCATGCCTGATAATCATAAAATACATAGAGCGGTTAATAAGTCAATTCACCTCTATATAGCCTTATACAGTACATAGTTTCGAAGCAGCTTTACAGTGTGTGCTAAGCAGGGCGAGGGTGGGATTTTAATGCATCCTTTAATGCATCCTCATTTTAATGCATCCTTGTTGAATACAAGCAAATCTAACTGACCCCAAACATTTCAATGGTAGTGTACATAATCAGGTACACTGGAGCTGGTCCACTTTCTCTAACTTGCCCTGAGCCCTGTCCCACGCTTAGAATGGCCCTGTATATAATAGTCATAAATATTATGGCTGCTCTCACCATTCATAATCACCAATAACACTTATTGTCTGATCCGCATCTGCAACCCAGGTCACCGGACGCTGAGTGACCACCTGTCGCAGAGTGAAAACATGAGGTCCTGGATCCGTCAGGTTTGTGAAGTATTCAAAGACCCCTGTCTGATCTGCAAAGTTTGGAGCTTCTGTGAAATATGGATTTCCAGCTGAGAGATAGGAAGCCAAAGTTTGAATTGTTAAGAGTTACACAGACTTGTATGTGAAAAGTATTAGAATAATGATCAAATAAGGGGAAAGAATTTACACAAAGCTACTTACGGACATCAAAATCATCCTTGTATGTTTTAGGAAAGGGAGCAGTGGATGGAGGATCTGGGTAACTCCCTTTCTGACCGTTTTTTACAGTAGTAAATGTGTATACCTCATCAACATCAAGCTCAATGCTGAAAGACCCCTCAATAACCTACAGCATTCACAATTCACACAGAAATAGTACATTAGATTTGATTTTGTGAAACTAAATATATAAAAGTTGATAGTTAGATATATAATCATATAGTATAGTTAATATATAATAGTTAGGCCTAATAGTTAGAGAGTTGGACTTGTAACCCGAATTTACAAGAGTTCAGGTCTCGGTATCAGCAGGAAAAATAGGTGGGGGGACAAAATGAACAGCACTTTCTTCCACTCATTGCGTACAACTGAGGTGCCAGGGCACATAAAAAAAAATGTCTGTCCACTCCTATGAGTGTGTCAATATTCACTGCGGTTTGTGTACTTGGATGGTGTGTACAAATTCCGAGTATGGGACACCATACTTGGCTTAACGTCACGTCCAATTGTCACTCACTTAAAATAAAAAAAACTACCCTAATAGCCTACTGAATTTAAGATATATATATATATATCTTATATATATTAAACTCCTTAATTTTCTGTATGCACTTACTTTAATAGGCTTGAGATTTTGGAAGAGGACTGTCTTGTTTGTCTTGAAATCAAACTTTGAATGCCACACCTGCAGCTCACTGATTGAAGCCTTTAAAAAAAAACCGTTATTGCATATATTTCTATAATTTCAAGTCATTTTATTCATTACAAACTCATTTAAACAACATTATAAAACACTTACAAAAGACCCTTTCAGATGGAATGTTACACTCTGGCCTGTGACATTATAGGGAGGCAGAGGAGGTCTTATACACACAGAGTGGTCATGGGTCTAAAAAAAGCCAGAACAATAATGTAAATGTGTTTATATACACTTATTAAGACCATGAACAGAAAGTATGTAAACTACCAAGTTTGGGGTCAGTATGTTGTTTCTTACTTTATTTATTTAAATTAATACTTATATTCAGCAAGGATGCATTAAACTGATCAAGAGTAAGTGACAATAAAATAAAAAAAATTGATTAAAGTTGACATATTGTTAGAAAAGATTTATATTTGACTTTCTATTTATCCACAAAATATTAAGCAACAGTTCTTGAACAGTAAATGAGCTTATTAGAATGATTTCTGAACGATCATGTGACATCTTAAATGTGTAATATTTTCACTGTACTTCCAATCAAATAGATGCAGTCTTGGTGAGCAAAGGAGACTTCTTTCAAAATGTACAAAACAAGTCTTACTGACCTCAAACTTTTGAACAGTAGTGTGTGCTAATTGGTTAGAAGTTACATTTTTAAACGTCTCACCATAGTTTCAGTGATTATTGTTAGATTTCCTCTCTCATCAGTCAGTGCAACATAGCTCCCACCATGTGTAAAGTGACCCACTGTCTGCAGGTACGTCCAGCCAGGCTCAGTAAACTGGGTAGTGTGAGCTTGTAAGATTTTATCACTTTGTTAGTTATATCACATACGACCTTTATGATCTTGCATGACACAAATACAATTAATGCATGTACCGTATTTTCCCGCATCTAACCCGCGGGTTATACCAGATTTTACAAACCCCACAGGGGGGGTGCGGGTTATATAAGTGTGCGGGCTATATCGCACATTTTCTACACGTAACAATATTTCAATATATTTGTTACGTCCCTAAGGACGTAAGGTTTTTTTTGTGGTATTTTCTTTCTTGCGAGGGTTTTTGTCTCCTGCCCTTGTACCATCACTCTGACAGCTGGCGCTGATAGGCTGTCTGACCTGTCAATCACGCAAGAAGACGTGATTGGCTGTGCTGCCATGAGGGCGTGCTCCTCATCTCATCCGATGATCAACGCCTGTAGAATACGCTTCTTAAGGGACGTGCTGCTGCACAGTGGGAGAGACTGCTTTTTCTTTTTTTTGTTCTAATGCTGACTTGAATTTCAGTTTGAACTATTTGAATTTCACGCACAAGCACTGTGTACTGAGCCTGAACAGTTATGGATAATTGAAGTCATGCGAGCAACATTCAAAATTTGAAAGGTGAACTTACACAAAAAAGTTCATAAATCTATGGGTGCGGGTTATGCCAACAATTTTTCACACAAAACCCCAAAACTCGCGAGCTATATAAGGGTTATGAGACAATTATCTGCGTCTGCGGGTTATATGCTGGAAAATATGGTATAGATTACATAAAAATACACAGATATTTGGATAATACCTGTTATCCAAATAGGGGGCTCAACAACATAATTTCCACTCCATGGCTCCATTGCAGTCATTAGTCCATCCCTTCCAAAGGGGAGGTCACCATAATAACTAGCAACAAGGTTCCAAGATATGGTCCTATAAGAGAACACAAAATACAGTTTTTTTTTTCCCATTGTTGAATGCACCACGAAATTAATGCATGATAAAAATGCAAATGCTAAATGTCTCATCAGTGTTGTCATACGCTGTCATTTTGCCATTGATGTAGTTCTGGTTGAGAATTCGAGCCCAGCAGCCTCCGCCAACGTTGTCATTAAAGGTACTGTAGTCTTCGGAGGACCATAGCTTCTTCCCAGTCTTCAGGGCATTAGGCACAGTGTTGGTTCCAGGGTAATGAGCCCTGTCAGTCAAACAAGTCTTACATCACATCTCTTCCCATTTATTGACATGTTATGCAAGTGTATTTTATTTCCATTCATTCATCTTTAAAAATGGGATGTATACACTTTAATAAGAAATCATTCATTCATTAAATTGTCTCCACCTCAATGAAAGAAAAACTGAGATGAAAGCGTTTGAATCTAAAGTAAAATAATTTGCTTCATCAAAGGATCTGGAAAGGTTGATCCATGCTTTAATTTCAACAAGGCTTGACTATTGTAACTCCCTCTATATCGATTTTAACCAAGTATCCATCTTAACCGCATGCAGATTGTGCAAAATGCAGCTGCTCGGCTCCTCACTGGTGTGCATAAATGAGAGCTCTCCAATGGCTCCCAATTCACTACAGAATTGATTTTAAAGTCTTGATGCTAGTTTTTTAATCTTTCAATGGATTAGCTCCGGTATATATTTCTGATCTTTTATCCGTACACAATCCTGGAAGGTATCTTAGGTCATCCAACCAGAGACTGTTAAATGTTCCTCGGGTAAGATTGACATTGAGAGGAGATCGTGCCGAAACTCTGGAACAGCCAATCTGTTTTTATTAGAGCTGCTTAAAGCTAAACTGAAAACTTGTCTTTTTTTCTTTGGCGTTTAATTATAGCTGATTTGTTCTGTGTCCGTTCTGTTGAAATGTATATTGTACATGATGGTAAATGCTGACGTATTTACTGTAATACAATGTTCAACACCTTGATCAAAGACTATTGTTTTTAATGATGCATATAAATAAAGTTGAGATTGATTGAGTTGATAAAAAAATAAATAAAAAAAATCATCATACCCCAAGACGTCAACAGCATCTCGAAGGTCTCTGTCAGCAATTACGACAGAGCTGATCGGCTCCCAGAGGTTATCACTGGCAATGATTTTAACTCTCCCCAAGCCACTTTTATCCAGTGTATATCGCAAAAGCTAGCAAACAAGGCAGAGAAAGACCGTAAATTGTCATTTTCATTTCATGTGCTGTATATGCACTAATGTTAACAGACAACAATAAAACAGGCACTATTCAACCTTTCAAAAGTTTAGGGTCTGTAAGGTTATTTAATATTTTTGAACCACTTGTGCTCACCAAGGCAGCATTTAATTGATCAAAAATACAGTGATCCAGATACAGTATATTGTCTTTTAAAAGTAACGGTTGCAGTCACAGATACAAAATAATACGTGTGAAACAAACATTTAAAAGCATGTTCAGAATATATGGCACAAACCGAAAAAAATACAAGCAAAATGATCAGAAGAGGCATTGACCAATGTGGTCATGGAATACAACAAACCTGAATCAAAAAATTAAAATCACTGAATGCATTAAAATGTATAGTGCACAAAACTTAAACATGAATGCAAAATAATCTGAATCACACACAAAATATTGTTTTTCTTCGTTTTATTCTTCTGTATATTGTGCTCTTCCATTTGTACACGTTTCTCGTTTCACTTCTTTCCACGTTCTGCTCTTGCTTCTCCAAATGTTGCACGTCCAGCTTTGTGTAAATTAGGGCAGGTTTACGAGTCACCATTGGTTCATTAGTTCTGGATTGACAATCTCTAGCCAATCAAAGGAAGAGGAGAGTGCGACTCATGCTCATACTGGGGAAAATAACCGTTTGTTTTGAATCTGATTTGAATACAGCTCATAAAGCTATCTGAACTATGCCTATATTCAAATATTCATATTTCTTGTTATGATTGTTAATCTTTATGTTCAAAATATATTGCGTGTAAAAAACATTGTTTGGCTCATGATGCTAATATGCTGCTGTAAGTGAACCGTGCAGTTTTTTTTACATGTTTTTATGTTTTGAGACTTTAGGACTTTGACCTGCTGCTGATACGCATAACTGGCGATCCATTACCTTTAAATGTGCCATCTTCATATATCTCCTTAATTTTTGTTAAATGATCATGTGAAATCTGGTAAATTAATTGCTGTTAGTTAGTGTTAATAATCCTGAAGACATTCATCAAATTTATAAAACCAATGTCATTTATGGAATTTTTTTGTGCCATTAATATTGAACGAAATATTAGGCAAAAACGAACAAAAATACTCTCCGCGAATGAAAAAAACTAACCTCACACCAAAAAAATTAACATTGTCTTCGAATAAACTGCATTCTTTGTTGACAGTTCCCTAAACTGCGGTTTCGCTGCCTGAGTTCCCTATCAGTCAGTCACGTTCGACGTTACGTCGGACTGACGTCATGGGGTCTCGCTTGGGAGCCCAATCACCTCCCAATATAACTAATCGCGCCAATGAACATTGGCTAGTGAGATTTGCATGCCGAGTCCCGCCCCACCCGGCTTCCGGGTATAAATAGGACCGGCATCGCTCACTTCATTCATACTTTTGCTTCGGAGCCGAGCGGTTGTAAGCAGCCGTTCATTCTGATCACCTTCAAAGAGCGCGTTCTTTTCCGGCTGGAAATACGGTGCGACAGCGGTGGTGCGCGTCTTCCCAGCAACGTGTTCCCCCCTGTGTGCCTCGGTTGGAAGAGCAGTTCCTCTAAAAGAGCAAAACGCGGACGATCAGCGTCTTTTTCAAGATGCCTTTTCGTCCGTGTGTTTCTGGATGCGGTCGTTTCCTGACCTCATCTGACGGCCATGAGCGCTGTTTCTCGTGTCTGGGCCCACATTTTCAATAAAAGAGCAGTTTCCTCCATCTCTGGGTCATACTCGGTCCAAGCTGACAGTGGGCGACGCACTGCTTCCCCCCTCTCAGCCGACCTCTCTTTCGCCATGGACAGGGAGCGGGCAGTCCCAGGACGCGCTGCCTCCTTGCCCCTCCCTTCCAGGCCCCTCACGGGGGCTATGGAGCCAGGTGAGTGCACCACACGCACTGCCACGACTCCAGGACGCCATGCCTCCTGGGTTGGGCCTCAGAGCTCCCTGCTGCCCCCCCGCGGGTTCGTCGGTCGTCCCCTTGGTGCCTCTCGAACGGAGTTTGGGTGCCTGGTTAGCGCTTCCCACTCCGTCTCGTTGGCTCATTCGGACAATCAGACTCGGCTATGCGATTCAGTTCGCCAGGCGGCCCCCCAGGTTCAGCGGCGTTCTGACTACCTCAGTGGAAGGCAAGGACGCCCCTGTACTTCGGGAAGAGATCGCTGTCCTCCTGGCGAAGGGCGCGATCGAGCCTGTCCCTCCAGCCGAGATGGAGTCGGGGTTTTACAGCCCCTACTTCATCGTTCCCAAGAAAGGTGGGGGGTTACGGCCTATCCTGGACCTGCGTGTCTTGAATCGGACCCTACACAGGCTTCCGTTCAAAATGTTAACGCAAAGACGCATCCTCACGTGCGTCCGCTCCCAGGACTGGTTTGCAGCAATCGACCTGAAGGACGCGTACTTTCATGTCTCGATTCTCCCTCGTCACAGACCGTTTCTTCGCTTTGCGTTCGAGGGTCGGGCATACCAGTACAAGGTCCTCCCCTTTGGTTTGTCCCTGTCTCCCCGCGTCTTCACCAAAGTCGCGGAGGCTGCCCTCTCCCCCCTCAGGGAGATGGGAGTCCGCATCCTGAATTATCTCGACGACTGGCTCATTTTGGCACAGTCGCGGAATCGGGTGTGCGTGCACAGGGACTTGGTGCTCAGACACCTCAACCATTTGGGGCTTCGGGTCAACTGGGAGAGGAGCAAGCTCTCCCCTGCGCAGAGCATCTCTTTTCTCGGTTTGGAGTTGGACTCGGTCTCCATGTCAGCACGTCTCACCAACGAACGTGCACAGTCAGTGTTGAACTGCCTGAAAGTAGTCAGGCGGAAAACAGTGGTCCCACTGAAACAGTTTCAGAGGCTCCTGGGGCATATGTCATCCGCAGCCGCTGTAACACCGCTCGGATTGATGCATATGAGACCACTTCAACACTGGTTACGGGACCAAGTCCCGAGGTGGGCTTGGCACCAAGGCGCATTCCGTGTGGCAATCACACCGGCTTGTCGCCAGACGTTCGGCCCTTGGTCAGACCTTGCTTTTCTACGGGCCGGAGTTCCCCTAGGGCAAGTGTCCAGGCATGTTGTTGTTACAACAGATGCCTCCACCACGGGCTGGGGTGCCGTGTGCATCGGGCATGCTGCCTCGGGCTCCTGGACAGGACCCCGGCGGCAGTGGCATATCAACTGCCTCGAGTTGCTAGCGGTACACCTTGCCTTGCGCCGGTTCCGACCGTTGCTGCAGGGCAAGCATGTACTGGTCCGCACGGACAACACATCGACCGTGGCGTACATCAACCATCAGGGTGGTCTACGCTCCCGTCGCATGTCGCAACTTGCCCGCCACCTCCTCCTTTGGAGTCAGCATCGGCTCAGGTCGCTGCGTGCCGTTTACATTCCGGGCGAGCTCAATCGTGCAGCCGACGCTCTCTCACGACAGCTCACGTTCCCGGGAGAATGGAGACTCCACCCCCAGGCGGTCCAGCTGATCTGGAGTCGATTCGGGGAAGCGCAGGTAGACCTGTTTGCTTCCCGGGAATCCTCCCACTGCCAGTTGTTTTTTTCCCTGACCGACGGGACCCTCGGCACGGATGCACTGGCACACAGCTGGCCCCGGGGCCTACGCAAATATGCGTTCCCCCCAGTGAGCCTTCTTGCACAGACCCTGTGCAAGGTCAGGGAGGACGAGGAGCAGGTCTTGTTAGTTGCGCCATACTGGCCCAACCGGACCTGGTTTCCAGAACTCTCACTCCTCGCGACAGCCCCTCCCTGGCGCATTCCCTTGAGGAAGGACCTGCTTTCTCAGGGACAGGGCACCATTTGGCACCCGCGTCCAGATCTTTGGAACCTCCACGTGTGGTCCCTGGACGGGATGCGGAAGACTTAAGTGCCCTACCACCGGCGGTGGTAGACACTATCACTTCGGCTAGAGCCCCCTCTACGAGGCTGGCATATGCCTTGAAGTGGAGTCTATTCTCTGAGTGGTGTTCTTCCCGGCGGGAAGACCCCCGGACTTGCCCGATCAGCTCTGTGCTTTCCTTCCTTCAAGGTGGGTTGGAGCGGCGGCTGTCCCCCTCTACCTTGAAGGTATATGTCGCCGCCATTGCAGCTCATCATGTTCCCGTCAATGGCAGGTCTCTTGGAAAGCACGACCTGGTCATCAGGTTCCTGAGAGGGGCCAGGAGGTTAAATCCTCCTAGGCTGCCCCTCTTTCCCTCCTGGGACCTCTCTGTCGTTCTCTCAGGCCTACAGAGAGCTCCCTTCGAGCCCCTCGAGTCAGTGGAGCTCAAGATCTTGTCTCTCAAGACAGTGCTCCTGACTGCACTCGCTTCCTTTAAGAGGGTAGGAGACCTGCAGGCATTTTCGGTCAGTGAAACGTGCCTTGAATTCGGGCCGGCCTGGTCTCACGTTGTCCTGAGGCCCCGGCCTGGATATGTGCCCAAGGTTCCCACCACTCCCTTTCGGGATCAGGTGGTGAACTTGCAAGCACTGCCCCGGGAGGAGGCAGACCCAGCCCTCGCGTTGCTGTGTCCCGTCCGTGCACTACGTGTCTATGTGGACCGCACGCAGAGCTTTAGAAGAGCAGCTCTTTCCGAGCAGCTCTTTGTCTGTTTTGGGGGACAGCAGAAGGGAAAGGCTGTCTCCAAGCAGAGGTTGGCCCACTGGATAGTGGATGCCATCGCCCTGGCATATCAGGCTCGGGGCGAGCCATGGCCCCTGGGGGTGAGGGCGCACTCCACACGGGGTGTTGCTTCCTCCTGGGCGTTGGCACGTGGCGCCTCTCTGACAGACATCTGCAAAGCTGCGGGCTGGGCGACACCTAATACATTCGCGAGATTCTACAATCTCCGGGTGGAGCCAGTTTCTTCCTGTGTGCTGGGAACAAACAGGTGACCGGCTCGGTGTCCTGCTTGCAGCGCCATGCCCCTTAATAAGGGGATACGAGCGCTTATCTACTCCTCAGGTGAGTTCCCCGTCTGGCGAACCCTGATTCGAGTTCCTCCTGCATCCTTCGGTATTAGACGCGGCGGAGGCGCCTGACGCCAGGCCCAGTACTCGTGTGCATGCCCCAGTGGTCAGCCCTTGTACTGGACTAGATGCCCATGTGACGAGATTCCCTCTTGGTAATCCCATGTGTACGCTCCACGGTACGGTTTCCCTCTTGGTAAACCCGTGTCTTTCCCTTGGCAGTTCTGTTCTGCCAGTCTCTTTGGTACGCGCTCCTCCCTCGGGTAGGACCTACCATGGGGACTTACATATGTCATACTGCCCCTCGGGTCAGTCCATATGTGTCCTACCGCACATTACCTCCCCCTTGGGCAGGGTGTGGTCACCGTAGCGTCTGTACGCTCGCCCAGCGTTGATAACTAAGCGGGTCGAGCTGATCTGCGGAATTGAGATCCGAAGCTCTCTTCCCTGTGAGGCTCACGCAGGAACAGCAGCTTAGCCCTTCCTCACGTTGGCCTTCCCCTCCATCCCGATTGGCGTGGAGGCCTAAGTCGGCTTTCGCGGGGCGCTGGGTAGGTTACGTCCGCAGAGGCAGTTGTCCTTGGCACGCCACTGCTTGCCAACATCTGCATCTTCGATTCTCGTAACACGGCCAGTGCCTGTGGCGCTTTCCATAGGGACCCCATGACGTCAGTCCGACGTAACGTCGAACGTGACTGACTGATAGGGAATGTCTAGGTTACTATGGTAACCCCCGTTCCCTGAAGGAGGGAACGGAGACGTTACGTCCCCCGGCCACAGGCCTGAGCCACCGCTGAGACCGGGATACACTCTCGGCTCCTCAGCAAAATATGAATGAAGTGAGCGATGCCGGTCCTATTTATACCCGGAAGCCGGGTGGGGCGGGACTCGGCAAATCTCAAATCTGCAAATCTCACTAGCCAATGTTCATTGGCGCGTTTAGTTATATTGGGAGGTGATTGGGCTCCCAAGCGAGACCCCATGACATCAGTCCGACGTAACGTCTCCGTTCCCTCCTTCAGGGAACGGGGGTTACCATAGTAACCTAGACGTTCTCGTGTTCGCTTTCAAAGTTTTCGTTTACGATTCTCAAATTTACGTTCGTCTTTCTGACTCAAACCTAACGTGTGGGCAGGGCTTAACAAGGTTCGCTCTCATTGACTAGTGCCATTTTGATTGACGGCTCCTTGAACCGGAAGTAGTTGATGCTTCAATGACGCGATTTTCACAGCACAGATTTTCACAGCTTTAATCACTGGAATAAATGATACTTTACTATATATTCACATAGAAAACAGCTGTTTTACACTGATGTAATATTACACTGTTTTACTGTATTTGTCATCTAATAAATTCAGCTTTAATCACAGGAATAAATAAAAATAACATTATTAAAATAGAAAAATATTTAACATCCTCCTCGCAGCCTAAGGTAAGTTTAATACAGTAATCAATACAGTTGTATTCCTGTTCTGTATGAAAATTGTCTATATATTTTATCTGCAAGGGATTTTATGAAATTTGTCTATACTGCTAAAGTTGATAAGCTCAGGTAGATAAGCCTTTACTTAGGCTGTCTGATATGCAACCTAACTACGCATTGTTTGTACCTGCAGGAACAAGTGCAATCTGATATATTGCAGCAAATGTTAACCTGCACCATTGTCTCTTGTTCATGTGGAGACCAACCATATACTTATGTGAGTATTTGCACTCTAAGTTTGACTTGCATGCACACACACACATGCAGAAGGTCTTACTGTCGCCACACACTGATGCATCCAGATGTACACTGAACCGTTTAGTTTAAGATTAATTACCAACAAGCCCTAGAAAGTTAGACATTACATAATTTAACCTCAATTTTATGAAGTGATGCGAATGCTTTACCTTTCAGTTGACTCTTATTAAAAAAAATTAAATGGTCATTTTAGTTTTAGAATTTTTATAATAGTCAATTTTTATAATCTGTGTAATGGTTTCTCTTTTGGGTAGTGGAGCATCTGTTTCAAGAGGAATCTGCTGATATTGACCCAGTGGACGGTGTGGTGGGGCCAGAGAGCCATTGCCCCTTAGCAGGCCAAACACTTGGTGTTCTGCATGGACTGAACAATCCCTTCAATCACCGCTGAATGACCGGGACCTCTATCTCCAAACACTTATAATCCAAAGACTGTGCTCAATTTAAGTATTTTAATAATTCAACATGTTAAAAAAAATCAAACATAAACATTCAGTTCTGTCAATTTTAATCAGAAAATAAAACAATTTACTTTGGTTTTAACATGTTATGTGTGTAAAGACAATGTGATATGCTTTAAGAGGAACTGAATATCCACATCGAATGTTCATTTTGAATGTGAAGCAGAAGCCTGTGTGCTTGACCAATCAGCCACTGCATCAGCTGTGGGAAAGAGTGCATCGCCTCATCCTGGGTGTCTCCATCTAAGGCATTAAAATAAACAACACTTTTTTAAAACATTAAATTTCATCACTACATACAGTCATGGTACTATGCATCAACTATTTTGAAAACTAAAATGTAATTAATTGCTGCTTTAGAAAACTGAGTATACAGACAAGGTTTAAGAATAACACTAGCTGTTTCTATCACCCTTTTCATGCTCCATTTCAATGACATTAAAATACCTGTAAAAAATTTGAAAGCATTACAATTTATTAATGTTTTTGATAAAAGTCTTACCAAGCCTAGATTTAATCAATTACAGTAAAGAAAAGTAATATTGTGGCACATCACTACACTTTTAAATAACTTTCTATTTTAATAATGTTATTTTTATTTATTTCAGTGATTAAAGCTGAATTTATTAGATTATAAATACAGTAAAACAGTGTAATATTATATCAGTGTAAAACAGCTGTTTTCTATGTGAATATATAGTAAAGTGTCATTTATTCCTGTGATTAAAGCTGAATTTATTAGATGATAAATACAGTAAAACAGTGTAATATTATATCAGTGTAAAACAGCTGTTTTCTATGTGAATATATAGTAAAGTGTCATTTATTCCAGTGATTAAAGCTGAATTTATTAGATGATACAGTAAAACAGTGTAATATTATAGGAGACATTTATAATGTTATTAAAAAGTGTGTTTCATAAATGCTCTTCCTTTCTGTTTAAAGAATTATGAAGTATAACAACAATGTTAAGCAAATGTTAAACATTTTCAACACTAACAATAATCAGAAAAGTTTCTTGAGCCGCAAATCAGAATGATTTATGAAGGATTGTGAAGACCAATGTGACCTGATCTTCTCTCACAATGCTAAATATAGACATAACTTTCATACAGAACAGGAATAAAACGGTATTAAACTCACCTCAGTCTGCGAGGAGGATGTTGAGGCTTGGTGCCGCTCCTGGTGATGTTTCTCGTGTCTATTAGTGTTCTATTAATAAACTATTACTATTCGCGTGTGTGTTTGTAAACAAACGCATGTGCTGTGAAAATCGCGTCATTGAAGCATCAACTACTTCCGGTTCAAGGAGCCGTCAATCAAAATGGCACTAGTCAATGAAAGCGAACCTTGTTAAGCCCCGCCCACACGTTAGGTTTGAGTCAGAAAGACGAACGTAAATTTGAGAATCGTAAACGAAAACTTTGAAAGCGAACACGAAAACTCAGGCAGCGAAACCGCAGTTTAGGGAACTGTCAACAAAGAATGCAGTTTATTTGAAGACGAAGTTAATTTTTTTGGTGTGAGGTTAGTTTTTTTTCGTTCGCGGAGTGTATTTTTGTTCGTTTTCACTAATATTTCGTTCAGAATTATTGGCACAATTGTAATTCCATAGTCATTGACAATGACACATGGAAGACAAAAACTACAAATCTGTTTGATGTATGAATACTAAAAACTCTAACAGTAATATAACAGGTATAGATGAGCCAGGCACACGAGCATGTTGTTATGAGGCTGGTGCATTGGCCACTGTAGCAGCTGCGACTCGCAGTGCCCGGTCCGAAGGCAAGAGATTTAAAGCTGACGACTGGTCAAGGTCGGAGAATATAGCAGTAATGGATCATCAGATAGACACAACTGTGACAGGTCTGTCGTTAGGACTGCGAATTCAACAATAACAAATCCCCAAGTAGACGTACATACTGACTCGACAGGTGGAGTTGCAGGCACGCATACAATATAAGGGTGAAAAAATGTCACCCCAGCTGATGGTTACCTTCCCCTGTACAAGCAGCAGAAGCCATGAGTCGGGCTGGAGTGACGTCAACACTACTCTTCCATTGATTGGCTATAGGAGGAACTTTCAATCTAGAACTTTTAGACCAATGGTGACATTTAAACCTGTCGTAATTTACATGAAGCTGGAACTGTAATTTTTGGAAAAGCCAGAGCAGAACGTGGAAAGAAGAGTGAAGAGAAAACCAGCACAAGTGTACAACAATATAAAATATGAGCAGAAATTACAGAGGAATAAAACTAATGAAATAATTTAAGGAAACAATCAAGATTAGGTTTTGCGCCCTATAATTTTTAATGTTTAAAATTTTAATTCATGCTTATTTTTTTAAATGTGCTTTTAATGATTTGATTCACACTTATTCATACTTTTTTATCCATTGGTTACAATTCTGATAATTTTTATTTATATTTTTCAATTTGTGCATAAATTTTTAACATGTTTTTAAATATTTGATTCACTTGTATTATTAGTCTTTATCCTTTACCGCAATATATGTGGCAGCAATTTGATCCCATACAGTTGTTCTGCTTAATATAATTGTGGTAGTTTTGTGATTATTCAATAAACAGAACATTATAAAACACAACATTTATTTTAAATGAAAATGGTTGTAACATTATAAATGCGTTTACTGCAACATTAATCAATTTAACGTGTTCTGACAGAATAAAATTATACATTTTGAACAATAGTATAGATTTATTAATTTAACAGACGCTTTTATCCACAGCTTCTTATAAATGAGGAAGTATTAATGGTTTCATAATGTAATACTATAATCTACAACTGTTACATTCAGATGAACTTCATTTAAATTCTCCAACAAAGATTTAGCAAACTTTGTTCAAAACTGGATAAAAGCTTTTATTAGCATTAACTTTAAATATTGGTAAACCAAGTCATTCTGAGGAAAGCTTAATAAGCCATAATGCAGGCACCTGAAAATATTAAATGTGTAAAAAAATAAATAATTGTGACTATTATTGACAGTACTTACCTTTATATATTTGCTGTTGAAACTCCTTTCATTCCATATCTGTACAAACATGAACAAAATATATATTTAGGAATATGGCCACAGAAGAAAAAAAAATTAGAGGAATATTTAATGAAAGCAGCTTCCCAGAGAAAGCAAGAACTGATTAGAATATCAATGTGTTCCTTGAATGCAATGTAAGTAGCTTTGCATAAAAGTGTCAGTCAAATGCATAATATGAAATATATGAGATGCATTTACCCCGACATAATCAATATCCAAGTCATGATAACGCTTGGCCCCAAGAACCCATGACACCACATAAGAGGCAGTGATATCAGGGAAACCATAAGGCCAGTTTTCACCATTTCCAACCCATCCTGGAAAGGCCCATGGAAGACCTGTTGATAAAAACAAATGATCAAAGGTCTGAAAAAAACAAAAACAATCTGGGATTTAATGTACACCAGTGCTAGAGGTATATGTACATGTTTTCCTTGTTTGATCCCTAGGTGATTTTTACCTACGAGGGTGATGTTGGGATTCCTCTTCTTGGCTTCCCTCATAAGCCACCATTCATATCCTCTAAAATAATTCTCATCGTCTTCATAGTGCATGTGCGAGGGCTCGGTTCCATCTGTAAATCATTAACTTAAATAAGTTATCTGGATATTGCAAACACACATTCCCCATACAGAGATTTCCAACTGATACCTGTAGTCTGAGCATCGCCTCCAATTTCAACCTTCAGTATTTGCAATGAGGCTCCAAATTTAGGCTGTTAAACACACATTGACATGTTTATAATGTAAATGTAGACGTGACGTTACAGGAAAAAAGTAGTCTTTTCTAAGCAAGCATACCTTGAATAGGTAGTCTAGTATCTGACTCCGATATGGTTCAGCATAGTTGACAAGTAACCGCGAGGTTGCCTGCAAAAACACATCGGTTTTCACGCAGACGTTAGCGTTTTTTGTAAACAGTTTTACTAGCTAAGCACTAAAAGGAAACTCACTGAAGTAAAACACTCACCCCACCACCGCTCAAACCACCAATGCCATCGAACGAGCTTCCTAATCCAGCTTTATCATCTAAATTGTAATCCTCACATAGACATATAGAGAGAAAGATACTAATAAACACAAAAAAGTGGTTTTCTACCTTCATTCTATCTCGTGCTTTCCTGCAACAATATCAGCTGACTTTTGCGTGATCCGTGATACACTGCGCTGAGTTCGAGGCCGCGCCTCCTCCTAAGCGTAATTGGCCACACTAGCATTGCGTCATCTATATGGGGCGCGGCTTGTCGCGGGAGGGGGAGTGGAAGCCAAATTATGCGTTTTGGGGAAAACCAATGATATTTGTTAGATTGTCTGCTTGTGGTAAATAAGTAACTACTGATATATGTACATTTTCAAATCTCCATACATATATTGAAATTAGACTCGTTATTTTAGAAAATGAAAAGACTGTATGCTATAGTTTTTGATCAAATTTTGTGAACAGTAATTGTGGTGAATGCTTAATTGTTGTTTGAAGAAATGCTTTTGACATCATATTTCCCGTGTTCCCTGGTTCTCTGCACATTTGTAAGATCCCAAACTGATCATTCATAAATAAGTATTATTTTTTTCCCGATTTCTTACCACTATTTTATCCAACTAGTCTCGTTTGCAATATTTCTTAAATGATTAAAAGACATCGTCTTCCAGGAAGTGACATCATTTTCGTGGGAAAACAGTAATCAACATTTTCAGCTTGTGTGAGTATCCTCAATGGGTGAATTCTCGCGATGTTTTGCGGTATTAGTTGATGTGTGACTGTACCACTCCTATGTGAAAGACAATACAGAAATTGTTGTTAGTCAAAATGTGAAAACGTGTTCAAAAGCATGTTGAATCTTCTCTTTTTGTTGGGTTGTTGCTTTGGGGATTGGTTACATAGACGTTTGGAAGACAGAAAAGTCATCCTGTTTCATGTGGAAAGCTTCCTCTGGGATCACATGGTTTTCATCAAAGTTTTCATATGAACAGAAAATGTATGTTCAGATTGCATATGATGGCTTGGTTTACACTATTTTGATGAAAAGATATACAATGCCTGTTGAAATCTAATATCAGTTTGAACTTTGTTATTGTGACATGAGGGTGTCTGCAATAATATATTCTTTTCTGTATTGTAAGCCCTTGATAAAAGGCATCATTATCAGGCATTGTGATGGAGCCACGTGGTCTTTCCTCATAAAAAAAAAAAAAAAAAACAGTTCAGAGGAGAGTAAAGCATTTAAATTTGATATCTAGTTTCTTTCTTTCATAGTATCTGCACAGAACATGTCATCTTTCATAAACCATTTCATTTTTCAGTCTGGGTTTTCATTGCGATTGAGATGCGAAAGGATTTCTCATAGACGGTATGAATTTTCTCAGATTTGTGGAGCTGCCAAGTCAGCTTTACGCACTACTTTATTTACAGCATTCTCCTGTGGAGGCTTATAACACAATTGGAAGCATACATTGATTACTTTATATTTGATTTTTAAACTTCTACAATCTGTACCTCATTTATCAGTCTTCTCTGGGGGAAGGAATAGCAAGGTCATCAGAGATAGGATTTTGGTTTATTGATTGATGGTTTGATATCTTAGAAATATGAGCTTCCATCTGATAACAATGTAGGGAGGGAAAAATAGCTGCACAGAGATTTATTTCTAGAGATTAAGCATTTTATCTTTTTTAGGTAGCTAAGTGACAACAGCAATTTACATTTTTGTAGTAGTTTTAAAGCATATATATATATATATATATATATTAGTTCAATACAAAACTATTTATGCTGCCTTTAGTTATGTGCACCTTTGGATGTCTAACTATCGGCTATAGATAACCTGGAGGATATATCCATCCTTTAACACATAATTATGACTTTATATTAAGGTAAATCTTCCATTTAAGATGAAGTTAATGAATTAAATACAATGTCTAACCACAAGGTGGCAGAAGTGATTCACAATTGATTTCTTCTCTTTCTTTCATTTTCTTTTTTTCTTTCTTTTAGTAGGCCGTTTACAAGCAATGTAACTGAGATTACACAGACTTCCTCCAACCTGCATCTTCATTTTCATGATCAAGGATTGGCATCAAGTTCCATAATTACATCAGGGGCTCCTGTAATTGCTCAGACAATGTTATCCTGCTGGGAATATCTGAATGCAGACGACAAAAAACTTTTGTTGCATAAGCAAAGGGGAAGCTTAATTATACAGTGATGATCTGGGAAGTACTTGCAATGACTTTCCTCCACAATCAGAGAACAGGTTTTAATTGAATGACACAAGGCCAAATTAAGGTTCATTTAAATGGCTTTTTTATGCGACCCTAACAATATTGGTACACCTAAAAGCTACTGCATTTGATCAAATCATAATTGATATTAAAATCAGCACTCTTGTTTGTTTAGCAAAAGCAAATACATAAAAATACAAACAAAAAGTACTAATTAAGCATCACATGTTTGCATTTGGCAATTGGCTTATCTTATAGTTTACAGTGAAATACATATGCATTTTTGTTGTTTATTTACTTGTAACTTCCCAGGACAACACTGAACCTCAGATTTGTTAGTTGCAGATGCATTACTTCAGCATGGTTTCTTGTTGAGGAGGCCTTGTCTGTTTATGTCTCATCTATTTGACATCATAGTGCAAAAATAAAAAGCCTCTGCCATGCAATTTTAGCAGTATGAAGGTATATATGGCTCTTAAATCACTGCCGTGACCTCGCTTGCATCCGTTCTTCGCCTCTTTTTTTCTTCGTCTTCTTCTTTAGTGTTTTATTCTTTCTCTGTACCCTTTTCAAATGTTAATGGCAACACTGTTGCAGAAGAAAGCAGGTTATTCTTTATTCCAGAGAGAGTCGACTTGATCTCTTTGACCATTTGAAGTCCGACATTGATGCATTATACAGTTGGTCAACAATTTATTGCTTGACCCTGCATGCAAGTAATGCGGGTTGCGAGAGAGAGAAACAGTTTCCATTTGAAATATGAATAAATGTTTTAATGTCAGCCTGACATCTTTTCTGTGCTCACATTGGCACTTATTTGTCTTTTTATTCTCTGCTTATGTGGTTATGTATTCTTGGCACAATTTTCCCTTTGGGTCTTCACCTTTCAGTACATCTTCATGAATACAGCTGTGAAAGACCAAACCTTATCTCCTTTTTGACTGTGTTGAATGTGTACAATAGCAAAAGGCTATATATTGTTAAATACCTTCCCATCACTTAGATACACATGGGTAATCTATCTGATTTGGTGCAAAATGACACCATATTGAGCATTGGGAGACTGTAGGAAGAGCATGGGTGTCCATACAAGAGCCTATGACTTGGTTCAGAGATCTGGTCATATCCCTCTTGTTTTCCCTACAGAGCATCAGATGTGACTGGAATATCTTTAGAATGAATGGCTACATGTATAAAGGATTGCTAAAGGTATGTTCTGTGCCACCTGGATTATTTAAGCCCTGGAATGCTTGATTCTAATTGGTCAGTATTCCTTGGTCAGATATTTCCTTATTATCAGTATCTCCCATGACAACTCTTTGTTCACCTTATTTGTAATGTAAGTACAGTAATACCTCGGTTTACGAGTTTAATTCGTTCCAAGAGCGAGCTCGTAAACCAAAACGCTCATGCACCAAAACAAATTTCCCCATAAGAATGCACTAAAAATCAATTAATTCGTTCCACATGACGACAAATGCCCATTTTAAATATTTTTTTTGGTATATATATATATATATATATATATATATATATATATATATATATATATATATATTTGCATTTTTAATTGACACGTGATTTAAGTTTAGCGTTGCAGAACTTCCATTAACGGAGCACAGAACCCTGGTTTTCCTGGTGCGTTGTGGGAGTTTTTAGGGAGTTGGTTGAATCCTGCAGTTGAGACAGGCCTTATAATGGCTGACTCCCGGATCAGTGTCCTGACTACTGAACATCAAACTTTTCTGCCAATCACTTTACCCCTACATTATTGCTACTGTCAACAAACCTGAGTCAGATGTCAGTGGGAGGAGTTGGTGTAAATAGCCTCTGCCAACAAGGGGCTATTTGCATTTATATGAATGGCAAATAGACACGCCAAATAGTTTAACCATTTAAGGCACTTCATGGCTTGGAACCAAAATAGAGAGCGGAAACTCATAAAAACTTTAACCCCCCCTCAGAAAGTAAAGTTATAAACCGGTATTTTTCTAATCAAACCGTTTCTGGATAATGTTACAGAAGGAAAGCATTAACAGAAATGTTAAAATATTGATTCTGCTTTGAGTGATTAATGGATTTTTAATTTTATTTTTTATCGTTTTTAAGCCCTACTGCTCTTTTTATTATTCCTAGTTATTTATCTATAATGAACTGGAAGTGTCAAACTTTTAGAAAAAAAAAAAAAGCTTACTTTCGTGTTGCAAAATAAGGTGGAAAAATCATGATGTGTTCAATCCCTTCTGGGAAGTTATATTTAGGAGTTGGGAAGTTGTAATTATGGTGTCAGGTGCATTCAAGTCACTTTGGATGGTGCAAGATGATGTACCTTCAGCAAGATTTTTAAAATCTACTTCTACAAATATTTGAATATTTAAAAATTTCATTAATTGAGATCCAGTGTGTGATTTTAAGTGTTCCCGTTTTTGAGAAGTGCATTTATCGTCTTTGGTGCGAATGGTCCTTAATAGACTTTTTTAGCGGAGGCTTTAAGATCATATTCATTTATTCACTCAAGTAAGATTGAAAAAATATTTTCAAATCAATAGTTCATGTCCATGTATTTATTTCTTTGGTGAGTAGCCATGAGATAAACTAGATGATGGAATGTCAGCCAGTCATTATCACAAAATAAACCCCGAAAAGGTAGCAGTGGAGGAGGTTACATTTATTCAAACATTTAATAGCATGCATTAACACCCGGCTATATTCGGATGTCCTTCTGTTTCATGTCTTTAAGCTTGTAAGCAGAATGGGGGAGATGGCAGATATTCCTCAGATAGATCCCAACCTTCTTTACATTATTGGTTCAAATGGTTACCGTGATAATCTTCTTACCACAACAGTGAATCCAGGATTGTGAAAACATTTCAATGTCCTGAAATGAATGAATCCGCTCCCTCGTTTTCCAGAAGCAATCACTTAAAGTGAAGGCCATGTATTTCATTGGTCAGACTGCAGAAAACACAAAGACTGCAAAAAAGGTCATTCATCTTGATTAAATATACATTGGCAGCAGGTCAGGGCTGCAGAAGGGATTCAGATTTAAACTGCACTGCTTCAGAAATTAATTTGATAGCTTCTGGTGTTTATGTGAGTTTTTGTGTTTGGGGGTGTAAATGTGTGTAGCTGTTGTGTGCTTTGTTTTGTGTGTGTGTGTGTATATATTTCATTCAAGAATAGTCATGATTTCTTTCATTAGTGAAGTGGACCTGAGTGCATTCATCTCTGTGGAAGGCCGATAACCTTGAGTGTTTATGATTCTGGAGGCACTGTCAAGCTGCAAACCTCACTTCCTTTTTTCACTCATTACCTCTCACACACTGTGTGGTTTGGTTTAGTTTGTTAATTCTAGAAGACATTTTGTTTGTTGTTTTGAAAGCAAACTTTTATACAAGTCAATAGTTACCGTGCAAAGATTTACTTTTAGCACGAACCTTGACTGTGATTTATTTATTTATTTGTTTTCTTTAAGCAAGTAGACCTACTTTACATTTCTGTATAGATTTTTTACCACCATTAAACAGACTGTTATAGGATATTTATCAAAGTTGAAACATTTAAATAGTTATGAAAAGCTGAAATTGAAGATTTCAATTAATTGTTTTGGACTTGTATTAAATTATCCCTTATATTAATAAAAAAAATTATGTTTGTTTGCAGTGCATCGTTAAAGTTTTTTTTTTTCTATGTTTTTGAAAGAAGTCTCCTATGCTCGCTAAGGCATTTATTTGATCAAAAATACTGTAAATATTGTGAAATGTTATTACAATTTAAAACAATAGTGTATATGTGTGCGTGTGTATGTATGCATGTATGTATGTATATTATTTATATATATATATATATATATATATATATATATATATATATATATATATATATATATATATATATATATATATATATATATATATATATATATATATATATATATATATATATATATATATATATATATATAATATATATTGTATATATATGTTATATTATATTTTATATATATATATATATTATTACTCCAGTCTTTAGTGTTGCAGGATTCTTTTTATTTTTTAGGATTCTTTAATGACTATGGAAAAATAATTTATTTGAAAGAGAAAAGCAGTGTAACTTTATCGCTTTGAACAACAGTAAATTTATTTTATTTTTTTCTGATTGGTTTTCAATTATTTTTAAAAGTGTGGGGGAATTTTTAATATTCTTTTTAATTAACATAACATAATAATTATTTTGATCTTGATGTGCCAAAGACCATCTTGGCAGATATTTTCAAAATAATTGATTTCCAGGCTGTTGGAAAGCATTGCCTAGTTTTGCTTCTCCAAAGACAAGCTGTGATGGATAGTTTGCCTCTGGAAATTGCTTGAACTTACAGTTACACCTTCATTCTTGTGCCAAGAGGAATATTCTATCAGAATATCCCTCATTGATCATGATTACATAAATCATTTTACTATCCAGTGCTATTATATAAGCATCCCATGAATACATATCGAAGAAGCTGAATTAGTTACCGATCTTTAACACTTTCATCTTTGAACGGGTAACGTACTTGACTTTTAAACTTTTATAGTTTGTATGGCTTTTGTAATGTACCATAAGAAATTCATATGGTATAAAGACTAATCATTAGTACATCAGTATTTCAGAATAAGTTTAGGGAGTAAAACTCCCTCATGTAACGCATGAATGCGCAGCAGAATAGATACTTGTATCAGCAAATCGTTTTATGAGAGGCAGACTTCCAATTTGCAGATGGCTTATGGAGAACGGATGCAAGTTTTTCTATCAATACATTATGAAACCTGGATAAAGAGAGATGAGTTGGACCTGCTATGCAGGAGTGTTTACTAAGACAGGATTAACCCACCCATCACCAGTCATTTATCGGCCCTTTAGAATCTCTGAGAGGATCACTGAACGAAAACAGGCATGGCTTGCATTGACATTTCCTATTTAACAATAATCTATATGCTTATCTGTGCTCCCTCCTGACCTTAACATGTTGTGCATCTAAAAGAGGAGTATTGACCTGAGCTGAAAGGAGCTCAGAAACAGTGCTTACTGATAGAGAATATAGTGGACTTAGTGTTTTGTAACTTTGTAGACCCTTGTACGGCTCAAACAAGGGCTGTGCGATTAATCGTGATTGATTTTTGGCTTCCAACGAATATGAAAACAAGATAACCGAGGTAAAACGATTATTGTGCTCCTGCTGCACCTCCCTTTCCTTCATAACAGGGCGCTTTTGTTCCACCCTGAAAGCCCAAACCTGACAGCCAAATAAGTGAGTGTTGTAAAATGCAGTGTACTTTTGTTAAACTGTGGACATGCTTGATATTAAATGATGTTGAAAGTGAAACTGTTCTCTAGGTGGCCTCCTGGTGCGCGCTCAGAGACGGGGCAGAATGTGCTCTAGAAATACTGTTGGCTTCAGATGCACAACAATACAAAACAGTCAGACAGCCTACAAACATATATAAAAATGCGGTTTTGGTAAGTGTCCTCATAAACAATGTCGGTTACGTCTTAAGTGAATGCAAACTCGTGTGTAACGATATATTATTTTTGTGCGTTAACTCTTAAAGTGACGGCAGCCAAATAAATCTGCTGCGGTCGTTATTTTTAAACAAAACACAGACTGCTCTTAAATGACTAAACTGTAGATTTAATAAGGATTAGTCTACATTTAATGCATACAGCCATGTTTTTTTTTTTTTTTACATTTAATTGCATTAATTACTTTATTCAGTTTCTGCTGTTGGCTATTGCTCATCTAAACCCACTGTTTGTATCGTCCTGAAAAACCTGAGGCAATATTTTCAATGTAAATTTTACAGTTTTTTTTTTAGATGAGCATAAATAAATATATCAGCTCAATGAAGTGACAAGCTCACTGGGTATTTCTTAACCTTTACATCATCTTGCTGAGGATGTTTTGTTGAATATGTATGGGAGAAATAACTAATCGCACAGCACCACAGGAGGCAGCCAAAAACACCAAACTGGCATTCGATTGCCTCTTGCTTTAGTTGTAAAGTGCTTCAGGATACAAGACAGATGATGCCTCAGGGGCAGCAGCGTCTAAAAGTGTACATATGGCCAGTGGCGGAGCAGTGCAGACGCTATTCAACCTCAACCCAGGGGTGTAAACACACAATATGCCCCTGGACATAAAGTCTCGCCACTCTCCGTATCTAGAAAAATGATGAAATATTGTCTGTCAGGTGTTGAAGGGGACAGAAGAGTCTATGTGGATATCAGGTTAGAAGTGGTTTCTTCATTGTAAAGCTGAGGATCAGACCTCTCAGTCATACACACAATTTGTCACAGTTACACCAGGAAATGTGAATTTGATTGACATTGCTGAACCGCGCTTATGACAAGGACGATTACAACTGACATGTGATTGGCAGTTAACACTGATGTATCATTCATCCGCAATAATTGAAAATAACAAAAGAAAATAATGGGAAAACAATGCGACAACACATGCTGTGCAGAAAGAATAAGATTTGAGATGTATACAAACGTAGCTGAAAAATACACACAATGGTGACATGACTATCAACATGTTGTTAATTTTATATATATATATATATATATATATAGAGAGAGAGAGAGATAGATTGATATCTTTAATATCTAATCAATCATTTAGATTTATTTATATATATATATATATATATATATATATATATATATATATATAATGTATGTATGTGTGTGTGTGTGTGTGTGTGTGTGTTATTTTTTTAAACATTATCATATTATACAATTATTTTTTACTTTTGTTATTTGATATTTTTGTGCACTGAAGTCTATTCAAGGAGTTTTGGTTATATCACTTGACATGTCATTAAAACACTTATTTTCCCCCTTTAAACTCGTATTGTTCCCTTTTTAATGCTCAAATGCCTACATAACACTCTAAAGAAGGTTGAAAATGCACAAAAAAAGCATAATAGGTCCTCTTTAAATCTGTTCAAAATTGCCACCATATTACAGTTCATCCCCTAAAATGAGCATAGCTGTTGATGAGGTCAAATCATCAGAGCTACTTGCTATAAAATTGCATTACGGATCAATGGAACGGTTGATGAATCAATGCCGGCAGCAAAACAATATAATCATGTTGATTTGTTGGGCATTTTTAAGCTACTGGCATTTATCTTGCTAAAAGTATTGGCTGTTACATGGGCTTTTTTTATTTTAATGTGGATGCAATCAGAGAAAACTAAATGAATAAACATGCAAACAAACTGACAAACAGTGACTTTAAATGACAGTAACTGAAGATGAAGGAATATAGAAATACACAGCAAATGGCTTGGCATGCCATTTAATTTTAATAGTAACATTACACAAAACACTATTTGCTATTCATTTGTAGGTGGTATTAGTATAGACTTAAATCCATATTTTGTTTGGGATATGTACAAGTATATTCTTAGTCCTGTTGCAGTATAAGAATCAATCTTAAATGGCTTAAAGACAGTTCCCTGTCAAGGGAACTCAACACTGCGTCGGAACGCATATGGGAACGCATTAGTGTTATTGTCTCTTGAAGCGCAATTGAAACCAGGTGTGCGAGTGCACGTAGCCGAGTGTGACGTCATGAGCCAGGAGTATAACTGCACGCGGCAGACTAGCAGCCTCAGCTTAGTGTCTTCAACAGCGCTCGAAGCTAACGTGTGTTTGAGTTGCTCTGCTGGCTGTAAGTTGATATATTTCACTTACCTTGGAAGAAATGGCGGATTCACAGTCTTTCAGGCGTTGTGTCACTCCTTGCCCGCGTTTTATCACGGGTAAGGACACACACGCTCTCTGTGTCTTTTGTTTGGGCGAAGCTCATGCACGCTCAGCGCTCGAGGGCACTGAGTGTGCAGAGTGTTTGCAGCTGCCGCTGCGCACTCTTCGCTCACGCCTGGCAGTCTTCGAGGGGACTGCTCAGGCTTGCGTTCCTCGTGGGTCTGGTCCCGCTGCAGCTGAGGCTCAGCGGCGGCTGCACTCATGGGGATCGCAGCTGGATTTAGCAGCGGGGTTGGAGACGGGCGAGCCCTTTTCTCCTCCCTTACCTGCTGAATCCGCGCTCACTCAGGATTCGGAAGCGCACCATGCGGTGATTACTTCCGACTTGGGTGATGACGCTCTGCTGAACCTCTCTAGTTCCGAGGAACTAGAGGTGGACGTAGTCAGCATTGATGTGGATGAAGCTGAACCGCCATCAGCTTCACCCGCGTTTGAGGAGCTGCTTGAGGTTGTCACTCGGGCAACGGCGAGGCTCGGTCTCGAGTGGCCAGCTGAGCCCAGGGACGCTCGCCCTAAAAGTCGGTTAGACGAGCGTTACCTGCCTGCTCGAGTGCAACCTCAGCGTCGGGGTTTGCCGTTTTTCCCGGACCTCCACACCGAGGTGTCGAGGTCTTGGAAGCGGCCCGCCTCCCATAGGGTGCATAGCAGCGTTTCCGCTAACTATGCTACCATTATGGGAGCCAAAGAGCGCGGCTATGGGGCGATGCCTAGAGTGGAGGAGGCGCTGGCTAACTACCTCGCCCCCCACTCATCGCCGCCCCTTAAAACCCCGACGCTGCCCACCAAACCCCTCCGGGTTACTTCCACCATGGTGGGCAGAGCATACTCCGCGGCTGGTCAGGCTGCAGCGTGTTTGCACACGTCTTCACTGCTGCAGGCCTACCAGGCGGAGCTGCTCGCAGACCTCGATGAGGGCGGGGGAATCGGCCCTGAGGCAGTAGCCGAGCTGCGCAGGGCCACCGATCTTTCTCTGAGGGCTGCTAGGGAAACGGCCGGTTCTATCGGTCGCTCCATGGCAGCCCTGGTGGCCACAGAGAGACATCTCTGGCTCAACCTGACTTCTCTCAGAGAAAAAGACAAGAATGTTCTGATCGACGCTCCTCTTACGCCTCCTGGTCTCTTCGGCGACGCTGTCAAGATGGCCGTCGAGAGATTTCAGGAGGCTGCTAAGCAGGAAGTAGCGTTCAGGAAGATTCTTCCCCGCCGCTCTCGGGCAGCTGGGCTTGCGAGCCAGCCGCAGCCCAGCAGCAGCTCCTCGCACCGCGCTGCTCAGCGGCAGAGTGTGGCTTCTCGCCAGCCTCCCCAGTCGGGTGGCGGCGCTGGTCGCCGCACTCAGCCGCAGCCCTCTGGCAAAAGGACAGATCTGAGGGCTGTCCTTCAGGCCAGGAAGGCTAAGAGCAAGAGGCCCTGACACACTCCGGTCGCGGCCTCGCAGCGCTGGTCCTCCTCGAGGGGTGGACCAGTGCACACCAAGCGCGGTGTACGGCTCGGGGTCTCGAGGGACCCGGGCCGTGCTCTACGCGGGCAGTCTTGTCCAGTCACGCTCCTCTCGGGCCGTGCTGGGCAGGTTGCCCCCTCTGAGGAGGGTCCTAGAGCATCCGCCCCGGCGGTCCTTTGGTTTCGGCCGGGGCTCCGGGGTGGCAAAATATTTATATCCAGAGGTCGGTCTCGAGAGGCTGATACCCCTAGTAGATTTCCTGGCGGCGTGGCAGCGCCTCCCAGGTATCTCTCGATGGGTCCTGCGTACCGTATCAGAAGGATACGCTGTTCAATTCCGGGTTCATCCTCCCGGCTTTGCGGGCGTATTACCAACAGTGGTGAACCCCGAGCAGGCTCTGGTCATGGAACAAGAAGTAGACTCACTGCTGAGGAAAGAGGCCATAGAATATGTACCCCTCTCAGCCAGAGAATCAGGTTTCTACAGCCGGTACTTCATAGTTCCCAAGAAGGGTGGAGGCTTACGCCCTATCTTAGATCTTCGCACTCTGAACAGTTTTGTCAGGCGACTGAAATTCAGAATGTTAACTCTGAAGCAGATCGTAGCTCAAATCAGGTCCGAGGACTGGTTCGTCTCGATAGATCTCAAAGACGCGTATTTCCACGTCTCCATCCTTCCTCAGCATCGGAAGTTCCTCAGATTCGCCTTCGGGGGGAAGGCTTATCAGTACCGGGTTCTTCCGTTCGGCCTGGCTTTGTCTCCTCGCACTTTCACCAAGTGCGTGGATGCAGCTCTAGCTCCGCTCCGATCCCGAGGGATCCGGATCTTGAATTATATCGACGACTGGCTCATTTTGGCCCAGTCTCGAGGGTTGGCGGTTCGGCATCGAGATGTCGTTCTCGCACATATGAAGGAGCTCGGGCTGAGACTAAACGCCCAAAAGAGTGTACTCTGGCCGAGGCAGAGCACGACTTTCCTAGGCGTTGTATGGGACTCGGTGTCAATGTCGGCACGGCTTTCCCCCGTGCGCATTACATCAATCCTATCAGCAGTCAACGACATAAAGCTAGGCCAGCTGGTCACTGTCAGACACTTCCAGAGAGTTCTGGGGCTCATGGCAGCAGCCTCCTGCGTGATACCGCTAGGTTTGCTTCACATGAGACGTCTGCAGTGGTGGCTCAAGTCCAGGGGGTTTTCCCCGAGGGGGAACCCTTCCCGCCTGATCAAGGTCTCAAGGCGCTGCCTGCGAGCCTTGAGTCAGTGGAAGAATCCCTGGTTTCTTGCCCAAGGACCCGTACTGGGACCAGTCTGTCACCGCGTGACGCTGTCGACAGACGCCTCCCGCTCGGGTTGGGGGGCGGTCCTGAGGGACCGCTCAGCCCAAGGTTTATGGAACGAGGCCTGCCTCTCTCTGCATATCAATGCGTTGGAGATGTTGGCAGTTTGGAGGGCGCTTCAAGCCTTCCTCCCAGACCTCTGGGGCCACCATGTGTTAGTCCAGTCGGACAACATGGCGGTGGTATCCTACATAAACCATCAGGGGGGTCTCCGCTCCCTTCGGCTTTCCAAGCTGGCCGGGCGGATCCTCCTCTGGGCTCGGAACAAACTCTGCTCCCTACGGGCAGCTTATATTCCGGGGTCCCAGAACACGGAAGCAGACTTCCTGTCGAGACAGGGGCCGAGGCCCGGGGAATGGATGCTCCACACCGAGGTGATGGAGCAGATATGGGAGAAGTTCGGTCAAGCCCAAGTGGACCTCTTTGCGTCCCACGAGGCGACCCACTGCCCTCTGTGGTACTCCCTTTCTCCTCCAGCTCCGTTGGGACTGGACGCAATGCAACAGGAGTGGCCGAGGCTACCCCTGTATGCTTTTCCCCCAGTAGCTCTGCTCCCGGGGGTTCTAGAGAAAGTTCGCCAGGACAGGGTCCGTCTCACCTTAGTTGCCCCGCGGTGGCCGGGCAGGGTGTGGTTCTCGGACCTGGTGTCCCTCCTAGACGGCACTCCTTGGAGGATTCCCGTCAGAGTGGACCTTCTGTCTCAGGCACAGGGCAGGATCCTTCATCCTCGCCCGGAACTGTGGAATCTGTGGGTCTGGCCTCTGAGGGGGCCCGACTCATAGACTCGGGTCTCTCGACTGAGGTCGTTGAGACCATTCTCCACTCTAGAGCCCCATCCACGAGGAAACTCTACGCCAGGAAGTGGGCCTCCTTCACTTCCTGGTGCGGTAGCAAACCTGTAGACCCAGTGACCTGCCAGGTCGGTATCGTCCTGGAGTTCTTACAGGAGAGGTTCGCCGCTGGGCTGTCCCCCTCCACGCTTAAGGTGTACGTGGCTGCCATCACGGCTTACCACGTGCCCCCGAGTGGTATACCCCTGGGTCGGGACCCCCTAGTAGCTCGTTTCCTCCGTGGCACTCTCAGGCTGAGGCCTGCGGTACGCTCCCGGGTTCCTTCCTGGGACCTGTCCCTGGTACTCCAGGCCTTGTCCCAGGAACCCTTTGAGCCGCTTGAGGACATCTCAGAGAAATTTCTCACTCTTAAAACGGTGTTCCTCCTAGCCATTTCCTCATTCAAGAGGGTTGGCGACCTTCAGGCCCTGTCAGTGGCCCCCTCCTGTCTGGAGTTTGCTCCTGGTCTGGCGAAAGCCTTCCTCTCTCCCAGACCAGGGTATGTTCCGAAGGTCCTCTCGAGCCCAGCTCGTCACATTGTACTGCAGGCCTTATGTCCTCCCCCCGTTGATGATCATGACCAGGACAGGAGCAAGGTCTGTCCAGTGCGAGCACTGGACGCCTATGTTCGCAGAGTGGCTTTATGGCGTAAGTCTGACCAACTCTTTGTATGCTTCGGGGCTCCTAAGGGAGCTCCAGCATCTAAACCTACTTTAAGCAGGTGGATAGTTGAGACTATCTCACTAGCTTATGAACAGACGGGTCAGCAGTGTCCTCTGCATGTCCGCGCCCACTCTACCCGGAGCATGGCTACCTCTAAAGCTTTTTTCGCAGGGGCTCCCCTTGCCGATATTTGTGATGCGGCTGGCTGGTCCTCACCGCATACTTTTATTAGGTTCTACCAGTTAGACCTTAACCCCGCTTTGGGAACCTTGGCCCTTTCGTAGTGAGCTACGTTAGCTTGGCATACTCCGTTCGCTGAGGCGGCGTGGGTATTCTCGTTCCCATATGCGTTCCGACGCAGTGTTGAGTTCCCTTGACAGGGAACGTCTCAGGTTACTTACGTAACCCTAGTTCCCTTAGAGGGAACGAGACACTGCGTCTCGTAGCCTCAGCTCCATCGCACGCCGGCTGTTTCAGACACTAGTTAAGCTGAGGCTGCTAGTCTGCCGCGTGCAGTTATACTCCTGGCTCATGACGTCACACTCGGCTACGTGCACTCGCACACCTGGTTTCAATTGCGCTTCAAGAGACAATAACACTAATGCGTTCCCATATGCGTTCCGACGCAGTGTCTCGTTCCCTCTAAGGGAACTAGGGTTACGTAAGTAACCTGAGACGTTTTAAAGAATGAACTGAGAACTTTGGAGCATTTTTGTGTTGAATAAACATTTTCAGCCCTCATGCTCTACAAACGACTTGAGAAATTACAAAGTACTGCAGCCTTTTTATCATCTTCAGCTCATTTGCATGCAGTAGTTGTTAATTTTATTCATGTCCTTCATTCTGACTTGATAGTACAAACGATCTAGCAAGTACAAGTTTAAGATTTTCCTTCTTTTTGAAATCCAGCACAAAAAAAAGGCAGAGTTTGTTTTACCCAAGTTTGGCTCACTTAACTTTGATTTAGAGAAGAAGAAAAAAAGGAATTGCAAAATAAAATAACTGACGACTGTTTTATTTTATCGCAAATACTGCAATCAAACCATTCAGAAGGAATATAGCTATCAGAGCACCATAGACATAAACATTTAACATCGCCTCAGATAACATTAGCCTGGTTTATTGACATCATCACCTGTTTACAAATGAAACAATCTAGCTTTAATGTCTTAAAATCGTTTCCCTTTCTTGACATGACCCGTTTTATTTGAAGTCCCAAGAGCCGATGTTCTGATATACGTATATGAGCAATCTCCATTGCGCTCTGCAGCTCTTTCTGTCTGCAAAGCCATTTTTGCTGATAGAGAAACACTCTTGTGGAAAATTGGAATGCTGGGTATTTGTGGGGGCGATATCTGTTACTAATTAAAACGGAACATTTTGACTGCCAGAAGATATGTCTCAGTATGACTTGTTGCACTTGAGCAGAGTTATGTAAGGGCAAATGTGAGACTTTTAGACTTATAAGTCAGCATTTACTATCAAAGGTCATTTGAGTGATTAAAACAGTGCTTCACTCATGGGACTGTTATTTTTTGACTGTACACTGAATGCTCTGACTTGTTTGACTCACCTCAACCTAATGTTTTACAGAATAGCAAGCAGTTGTGCTCAATTTGGCATTGAAATACATGTTGATTACCATGACATTCACTAACAGGCTTATTCAGACTAAGTCTGTGCAATGAAACGGTGAATTTTTATAAGCTACTTGTCCAAATTATAGTATTGTGGACTGATCCAGTAATTTTTGGTGTTGTTGTTTTACTTATCTGGACCTTAAGTTATTCATTAAGCTGACCAAGTCTTTAATAGAACTGGTCTGAGCAAATCTTGCATTACGCAGGCCAGCTATCATTGGTTATCACGTTGAACTGGATAACCACATTGATTCCGTTTGCTTTCAGAAAGCAACCGTCTGTGTTTTTTCAGGTCCATGAATGTTGTGCAAAGCTGTAGGCTGTGTGCATTTAGCAGTGGATGTTTTAATGAAAGATGAGTATCTTTTTCTCCCCAGGCAGTCACTGTGGTAATAAGCATTTTCACTTAAAATAAAGTGGGGTATTAATCTTCACCGCATCCTCTCTGTTATGTGTGCAAATTACTTGTCTGGCATAAACATATTACAGTAATTTATAGTGGAAAAAAAGTCATTTCTTATATCATGCAAAACCTCAGATTATGCAGTGCAAAGGGTTTTATCAAATAATATACATATATGCTCTGTGCTTCTCGACTGGTTTTGCTCCAGGACGTGGATTTTACTGACGCTGATAAAATGTGATCCAACAAAGTATCAAAGCTGATGAAGCAAAATGATGAAAATGTTGAATGTATTAAAACTATGATGCATAAACACTGTGCCAAATATTATATTAGGCAGATAAATCTGCAAAAACACAAAACCAGTTGTTGGTATTTTTCTAATTTGTCTCGCTTTCAGCATGTTATAGATTATTATTGTTGTTATTATTATTATTTTTTTATATATATTTTACAGGTAAATTGAACGGGGATTTACATTACATGCTCATTTACATGGATGATGCAAGACCATGTGACATAAATCGGTTCATAAATTTCTCTGGTCCTCACTCTGTTTTGTAAATGTGCACATTTTATTGCCATTATAAAGCAGTCATGGTTCACGACTGATTGTTAATGTGTTGGTATAGCTCTAGACACTTAACGTTCTGACTTCTTTGAGTAATGAGGCTAGATTTTACGACAAAGAATAGAGCTGTTCAACATGGTGAACAAATTAAGATCTTAATAAGGATGAGAGGATCAGTGTTTTAATTGTGCATAAAGAATGAATTTTTGATAAGGGTACATGTCATTAAGAAAGAGAACTACAGTGGGATTGTACAGTAGCTCTCGCATCTGATATCACTGATAGAAATGGGGGTATGGCTCTTATGTGATTTCAGTCTTTTTTCAATTTGGATAATACAGTTCCTCTTTCCTTTGTTAAATCTGAAGTATTATGCAAACCCATGCCACCATGGCATGAGCCGATGCTTGATTAACCATCAAAACAAGCACAATAATCCTGGATTAAACTAATGATTCCTATAGTTTGCTGTTTTTATACCACCAAGTTTCATTTAAATATATTTGTCTCAGACATGCAGTTCACTAGGAGGAAAAAAGGAAAAGAAAAAAAAAACCGAGAAGTTGTTGGCATAAAGTAAGAGGTTTAAAATGAATTCAGATAGCATAACTCAGCTTGGTTTTAGGATAAATTAGTTTGTTTTAAAATGTCTGGCTATTGATTTTGAGACTTTGTTAAAGGGCCTATATATAAGAATGTTCTTAAACATTTTTATGCACTTTCTTACCTTTTTGCGGGGAAAATCAAAAGGATGTGACGTTTACATGCACTTATGAGAGTCTCTCTTCTGTTCTGTAGCAAATGAAATAAATGTTTGAAAGAATAGGGATTCATTCAAACAATAGTCTCACATAGCCTATAGTCTCAAATATAAGTTATGATCAAACTATCAGTGTAACAGTGTAATTTAATGACCTCATCTGTCAACATGAATCGGAGAACTTGTGCAAACATATCCAAATCGCTACGATCGGATGCTTTCTTAACCTCTGCTTTCTCACTGCTGTCATTTTTGTTGTGTTTGTTGATTTTGTTATTGAGTAGAAAGTGCACAGTACATATTTACATATTCATTTAAATATGCCTTTATTGGTCAATTCACACTGAACAGACAAACGGTAACGAACAAGACGGCCATTGGATTTAGAATTTTCTGGAAAATAACTGTCATGTTCACACTGCCCTAACAGACACTGCCCAATGCTGATTGAACATGGTCAGTTGGGTCAAAATAAACCCTGACCAACAGCAACAGACGACGACAGTTGTGCGGCAGTTGTTTGTGCAGTGTGAACTGACCTTAATATGCAGTTCACTTAACAGCCACCGGTGTCGATAACAACAAGGGTTTCTGAATTCTACATGAAGCTCATTTAAAATCTCTTTTGAAACTAGCATGAGACGTATGAGACAACATGCGTCTTTTTCTCTGAGATGCATTAAGACAAACTAAATTCTTGTTTTCTTGATGTCATTGTATTAATGTCTTTGATAAATAACAATGATGTTAAAGAGATGGACAGCTTTTCTTTTGCTGTTTTTTTTATGATGTCTGCATGTTGGAATCCATTTGGCTTCAGTTTTGTTGTTGTTTTTGAACATCACAGAGCTTTTTGCTGAAAAATCTACAGTTCTGTCTTTTATCTTTACACTTCTTTTGTTTGGCACATACAGTAAAGCAGAATTTCAGTATGTGCAAAGCCAGGCTGGTTCCCTTACTAGGAGAAACTTGGGCAAACTAGTTATTTTCACCTGAGCTATTTTATTGCTTTAAATTCTCTAAAGGTGCCTCGGGGCATGTTGGACAATCAATATGTTAGCAACAGCACCACGGCTTTGTGAATACTTAAAAAAAATCCTTAAATAAATTGTAGGATGCAAGAAAGCATAAATCAAAATAGGAGCTTCAGAAGTGTGATCGAGTGAGGCAGAATGAAACTCTTATCGCTGACTAGCGTCCTGCACCCAGCTTCACTACAGAAGTAACAGATATGGATGAGGTCAACATACTGGAGCATTGCCTGAGGGTTTAAAAAGCACAATATTCCATCGGGACATAAAGAATGGCAAAAAGAAAAGGCTGCTACTGTTCAACATTGTCAGCTCTATCTGTAGAAAAATAAAATTCTTTTTTATTTTTCCTCCTACAGTTTGTAGGCTAGAAATTGTCAACACAAGTCAGAATAAAAAAATATATATTTTATTTATTTGTTTTGCAGAATGTTAGTCTAACTTCAGAATAAAAAAAACTCTAACCTTTATTATAATTTTTTTTTAAAAGAACTGCATAAATCACAAGTACTGTGTTGACAAAGGTGTCTGCGCATTAACCTTGGAAGTGTAGGCGACTTGGCTAGGTGTGGGATCGACATTACAGAACGAAGGTGAGAAGGCGACATCTTGACTCATTTCGACACCTGCTTGATATGTTCCCTTTGATTCGATAATCTAGACATGTGTAATTCTGGCACAATTTTCTGTATTAAATTACTGCTAGAACTCCGGTCTCAGTAAGGAGCAGGAATGCTCCCACATTACTTTTTTGTGCTTTGCATACAATTATGTCAATAACCGACTGTAAAAGGTCATTACGAAAGACATTTTGATATCTAAAATGGGTGGCAAGAATCTCTCAACGATGGTTTTAATAAACTATTTTGGTACTAAGTGGGCTTCCCATGAATAATAGAACAAAAAGTCATTCAATCTTTAAAACCATAGACTCAACAGACAAGGAAATTGCTTGTGATTTTAAAATTTAAATAGCCTGTTTTATTTTTTTCCTTAATCTGTTTTCACTTTTCAGAACACATCATTTTCATCCCTTTTCATTTATGCCATTTTGTCTGGTAAAATCTTCTGTTTCCATTTTGCATGAAATTCAGTATTGGTGTTTAGTGTTTTCCTGTTGTTAAGGCTATGGTTACTGAAAAAAAAGTAATTAGCAATGATTTAAAACTGTGAAAAACTAAACATACAAATGGTTATGAGTCATTTTCAGTTGAATATTGCATTCATGATTTTATTGGTAAATTGTATTGTATTTAGTCATTATTATTATTATGATGATGATTTTCTTCTATTATTGATGATTTTTGTTGTATTTAATCAGTATCATGTCATCACATTTAACACATTTGTCTTAGTATAGTATTTTAGCACATCTAATAGTATTGTGAAAAAAAATAGCCACTGTGCTATTCATATTTTCTTCATTTTACAATGGCTGAAATGTATATAAATGTATAAATGATAATGTAAAATAAAACCTAGGCACATATTTAAAATAAATGAATCGTAAATATTTTCACGCCTCTAAAATGGTGCAATATACATTATACGGTGGAGTATACAGAAATACTTTTACGCTTGAGATGCTTTTAATAGACATGCAGAAATGTGCATGTACAGTATGTATAAACGTAATGGATAAATAAATACCTAGGAGTTGTAGGATCAGACCGTAATGAGACTATGAGTGATTTTGCATTTCAATGATTTGTCTCTGCCAACATACAGGGATTTAATAAATAAACATACACTCAAAGCCATGTCTGAAATTGTAGACATTCTAAGCAAATTTGACTCATGCATTAATAATAATTCATCCTGTTCATGATTTGATGCATTATACACTTTCCCCTTCAAAATATGAAGCCCACTATTAACATTAGATTATCCATGGCCACATGACTAGCAATAGAAACACATGAAATACTTGTATTTATGAACATAGCATTGGACAATCAAAAGGTCATGTCCAATTGACCATAGGTCATAAGGTCAGATCTTAGATGTTATATGCTCAATAGCATTTCCTTTCATCTTCTCTGATGGGAACTAAAGCCCTGATTTAGAATCATCAAATGCAATGCAGACATACTCCACAGTCCCCTGTGTTTTTCGTTTTTTTAACACAGATATATGAGTTCTTAAATTAATGATTGGAGGATTATTTGAGGAGAAAATGAATTTAAATGTAACATTTGTGCTTGGGTGCGGTGGTTGAATAAAAAACAATGATAGTTGGGATTCTGTTGTCTTAGTAAGCCATCTTAAACCAACCTCCTGGGCAAACTGAGGCTTCAAAGGCTCCATATATTACAAACTAACTTGATGCATTCTCAGCAGGCTGGAGTGAAGAGTCAAAAGTGCAACTTTTTTATTTTTTACAGGGACAGAATGGTCCAAAACGTCCTGTTCAGAGAGGTCTTGACATGGAGCGGAGGGAAAAGGGGGCACTTGGGAATGAGGTGGCAAAATTGAGGAAAAAACAAAAGCTGTGTGTAAACAGTATACAACTCAGAGCTTAATTGCTGAGCAATGGCACATTTCTGTGGCTCTCGGGAGACCGGGGTTGTGTTATTAGATGGTAATGTGTGGTGATTGAGAGCTCCAACAAGCATAATTCTGCCTTGGGGCATCTTCCTTCTCCCTTTAATTCCCTAGACGAACCTCAGCGGGGTAATTTGGAGGAGCCCAATAGATGGCTCAGCTCATTACAGTGGCTTTTGCCGGGCGAATGCAATGCTGAAAACTCGATGGCCAGGGTCTACCAGGCAGGGACGTATTGATCTGCTGCCAAGATGCGTAATATCACCTCCTGTGGGCAGATTTCGCAGTCACCAGCTCTTCATCATGCAGAAGTTCCTCAGAGTCTTCTCCCATTTTATAACAACCTGACAACAGAGGCAGATGCTTTAACTTCTGTAATTAATCTTTTAATGAGAATTTTAGCCACACGTTTGCTTGTGTGTGTGTGTGTGTGTGTGTGTGTATCTTTCTTGTCTGATTTTTCATTTTGAGCATCCAGTCTTGAGATGCCTTTGTGTATCTGCAACATGACTGCTAATAACTGAAACTGGGCATGACCCCCTTTATGGCCCAAGGGTGAGAAGAATTAACATGGCAGACTTTCGCATGCCAGAAAAATTTCATCAAGAGGCACTCTCAATGTTTTGTCATCCTGGTTTCTGACTCCGGGATGCGTTCGACTAATTAAGCGAAAATTACAGTGAGGCTGTTACTCAAAGGTCCTTTTATGCCAGAGCATTTCACGCCTTGCATTTTAATTGTAATGCATAATCCATTGACTTACCTCTGTTTGAAAGCCATGTCAAATTCACTACAGTATAGTACAGATGAGGCACGCGTCCTGTGCTTTTTAAAGGGGACCGATTATGCCCCTTTTGTACAAGATGTTCCAAGCTGTACAAGATGTGTAAGTGAAGTTTTAGCTCAAAATACCCACAGATAATTTTTTATAGAATGTAAACTTTCGCCACTTTTTAGGGGTGAGCATAAACACACGGTGTGTATTTTTACATTTTTACATTTTACATTTACTCATTTAGCAGACGCTTTTATCCAAAGCGACTTACAATTTGAGGAATATAGAAGCAATTTGTCCAAAGGATACAAATTGCAAAGGATATGTGTCCTTTTAAATCTAAATGAGCTGATGCTCCCGTCCCCCTTTCAAGATGGTGGATGGTCTTTGTCGATGTCTATGTAATCTGGGAATTCCTGGACAGTGACGCTAACTCCTGTGCCTCCTCTTCCAAGATAGCATCTAGATGGCTTTATGTTTCCGCCACTTCCGCAAGTTCTTCTGCTACTGCGCGGCACTGTACGTGTAACGGGAACTTGGCGCAGACGCAGTGAACTAGGTACGATCATTAGTCACGAGTTAACCATGTGAAGTTGCAAATTTGTCCCTCTTTTGTGCTTGAGATATTAGGGTTCAGGCAACATAAAATAATCGACATAACGATAAGAAAATGCTAAGACAAATAGGGAGTTTGGCATAGAGAGTAATCGCATGCGGCATAGAGATAGAACAGGTATAATTTAGTTTGATTTTGGTTATAACTTATGTTGTCATCTTGCTTTTATTGAACATTAGTACAAGCCTGTTGTAACGGACCCCATTCGAATCATGGGCAAAACTTTACAGATTTTTATGAAGTTTATTGCTTATCACTCAAAAGATGAAGCAGCTGTTTTCCCTCTAGAAAATCACCATAATAACTGAATAAAACACAGTACAAGAAGTGTGCGTTAAAATCATATCCATAAAATCTCTCTCTCCCCTACGTTATCATCAACATCAACACAGTGAATCACACAAAAGCTCTCGTTACAACTAACAAACAGTAAACAAATATATACAGACATGCTTAATAAACTGGTAAACTTTATATCCGTGAAATAACTCTGTAATGAAATGTAATAAAGCTCTTTCCTTTTATTACTGCCATGACCAGTATCACTCCAGAGACTATAGGCTGGATGACAAACTGTTGTTACTGATCCATCCTTGAGCTTAAACTTTTTAGCAAAACTTGTTTTGTTTTATCCCTTTGTATTGACCCTCCTTCACAAAGCAGTCTGGTGTGAAATGATTACAGTGCATTTTGCTAATTTAGTGAATTCTGAGACTGCTTATGATTTAAGGGATTTAAAAAAAGAAAAAGGAGTAGGTGGATTTTTTTATCATTATAGCGGGGTTGTGAACACACACTGCCAACACACATTTATGTTCAAACGCCATGTAAAAGGTAATTTTGTATAATAGGTCCCCTTTAATATTATTGTATTATTATAACACTCTCAGAAAAAAAAAATGGTACAAAAGCTGATACTGGGACAGTAGCCTTTTAAATGTTTCTAATATGTATAATTGAAGGCACTTGCAGAATATATACACTTTTGGCACCAATCTTGAGATACTAATATGCACTCTTTAGGTACAAAGGTGTACCTTTTTAAATATGTTAATGATTGCAATGTAAATGTAAGCAAAACATCTTTAATTTAAATCATGACTGACAATAGAAAATACTGAAGGTTGATTTATGATTGTTAATAATAATAATAGTAATATTTTTACATTCAATTAATTGTGGTACTAATGTAAGCAATTAATTGTTGATTTAAATACTTGACTAACAAATCAGGAAGTTGTCTTATTAAACATTATTCATGATTTAATGCAGTGTTAATGCAAGCAGTTAATCAATAAAGGGAGAATTCACCCAAAAATGGCAATTGTGTCATCATTTATTCACCCTCAAGTTGTTCCAAACTAACTGTTTGATCTCCCATTTTCTTCAAAACAAAATCATCTTTTGTGTTCAGCTGAAGAAAAGAATCCATACAGGTTTGGAACAACTTGAGGGTGAGTAAATGATGACACATTTTTCATTTTTGAGTAAACAGTGAAATAATGATTAAAATACAAAATCCTGAAAGTTTATTTTTGATCATTTATTATTATAGAAATTAGTTATTTTATTCATTTAGAGTGAACTGATTCTCATTTTTCTGACAGTGAACAGTAAATTGGCCACATGATGTGAAGGACAAAGGGGTTAAAACCTGTGCTCTCAAGTTAGAAGCAACCATTCAGTGAATATAAGTGCTTTTTGTCAGTCTCCCCTGGGAAGATCAATATCTAGAGTTCTGGCCTTGTTTGGCTGGATGCACTATAAGTTGACCTTGGTCTGTACACTGAAACAATGTCCCCAGCTACTGTGTTGGCTCCTCACGTCACAAACCAAACTAGTTTAAGAGCTTTCAGGCTTTTCTTTGATGAATGCATAGCCGACTGTACCTGAAAAGGTTGGCTGTATTAATGGAAAATCCATATGTTTTGCATGATTTGGCATATGGCCCCATTTTTAAGATGGCTGAAAAAGGGCACCTTGTTATTCCATGATGAATCATCAATGAAGAGCCCCTCCTCACACCAATGAAAGGTTATTTTTACTTGCATAAGAGTGATGTGTATGCATTTGCATTGAAGCACTAATGTGCAACCCTGCAATTCAGAGATACCGTTTCAAACAAAAGTGCAATTCTTACAGAGGATAAATTTGTGAATAATTTGTATTGTTTTGGTAATGACAACAGTATCCATTTACAGCAGACAAAGTGATATAAATGCACAAAAGACTTTCACAGGTCATCAACATTTTTCCATAGACAGTCATGTTTTGGAGACAGAAAGGAGAAACTCCTAGACAAAAGGCTGTTCTCTGTTAATCTGTATTCCCTATTGCACACCAAGATTTAACATATTCTTACTCTAGAATCAGTTGTGTTGATGCACGATAATCAAATACAGTTAGACAAGCAGTTCAAATCTGCTTTAGACTTCTCAGTAGTTTTTGGTTACCGCCTATTGTTTTGCATAGCAAGCAGACACATCCTGAAATTTGTATGTCATTATGTATATGTACACGATACCCTAACCCTAACCACATCAAGAAATAAAATAATAAAAATATGACCAAAAGTGTTACCCTGCTAGCTGGGTTATTCTTTGGGAAATCCATGAATAAGTCTGTGCCCCACATAGGCTATCCTAATTGAAAAAGTCTATGTGTGCCACTGCAATAAGTGTTGATATCTACTGTAACAGCCCTTTATCTGCACGTTTTGTCAGACGTTTTAAATATCATATTTGAGAGCTGTTGAGTTTTGCAATGAGGGCCAGCAGAACAAGTTATGGTTGCACAAACACACCTCCAGCTCTCTCCTGATATCTCTCTCAAACATATGCCAAAAAAATGTTCCCTCTGAGCCTTAACATATACCATGTGAAATTTGGTGGGTGAAAAGTGTTAAATTACACCAATGGGAAGGCAGCATTTGAAAGGTAAAGTCGAGTTGCTCTGTCTCCACAGTACAGTCGAGCCCTAAAGTGCTTGGACGACTGTGTCAGGACTCTCGTAGGATTTAAATGTGAAATGAATAAGAAGCTAAGGAAGAATAATGTCATCTTGACTCCCTGGCTCTGCAGTGTAGACTGAAACTCTGTCCTGAGAAAATCTTGGCGGTTCAGGTCAGAAATTACTGTCTGGGTGCATTTCCATCAGACAGCCTCATTGAGTCATGAGTGTTTCCTCAGTCGTGGCTCATTGTCTATCATTTGTCAGTCATCTGCTAGGATTTACATGCTGTGTGAGCAAAGTTTGCTTGCTTCCACAAGTCTTTGATCACTTTTATCATGACTTGGGTTTCACAGAACTCATAACCAAGCCCTTTGTATCTTAGTACAGTAGTCAAGTCAAGTCACCTTTATTTATATAGCGCTTTTTACAATGTAGATTGTTTCAAAGCAGCTTTACAGGAAAAACAATATAAACAAAGTTTGTTTGGCTGAACAGAAGCCCCAAAAGAGCAGATGAATCAATACAATTGATGAATTTTAAGTGTTAAGTTTCCCCAACTGAGCAAGCCATAGGCGACAGCGGCAAGGAACCAAAACTCCGGCAGGTGACGTAACGAATGGAGAAAAAACCTTGGGAGAAACCAGGCTCAGTTGGGGGACCAGTTCTCCTCTGGCCAACAGCCAAACCGTGCATGATTATTATACAACAATTCAAGTCCAATATGAAGTCCAATTTGGTCCAGTACCAGGCAACCAACCAAGCAAGTTTACTACATCAGAAAGGCCATACATATGGAGCTGTTTATGTGATGCAAATACAAATAATGTACTATGGTAAAAGAGTTCCTTGCACAATACTACGTTATGACCTCAAAACGATGTAAAAAGAAGTCTTTATCCTCATATCCCCCCACCCCCCGCCCCTCGCAACATGTAACCGATCCTTCCAACACTTCTCAAAATGACCCGGAGCCCTAAAATTATACTTCTCTCTCTTTCTTTTGGTCCTGAAAGCTTACACGGTTTTCTTTTTTAAATTTTTTATTTTATTTTCTAATGCATTTATTTATTTATTTTACCTTTTCAAATGACTAGATTTGTTCAATAAATAATAAAATGTAAGCATATTTTTTCAACTTAAATTCAAAGTAACTCAAATACATGCTTGGCACAGCTCAAAATATTATCATATTGTCAGGTTTGGGGAGAAGCGAGGACTCAATTGTGCAGGTTAGGGCTTTTATTTAACCCAAAAAACTAAATCCAAACAAAAACCACCCCGAGGGGGAAAAAACAAGACTGACTGAAAAAAGATTAGACAAAACTAGATAGGCTGCAATATGGCAGTGACTTGCATACAAAATAATGACAACAACGCGACACAGGACAGCAAACACAAATGGATTAATTGAGGGTAAAGGGGTAATTGATGGGAAAACAGCTGGGACAAATCAAACTAATGACAAGGAAACGAGGAGGGAGGGGGTAACAGTGACAAGACACGAACACGGTACCAATGCGAACGCGCATCGCCAAGTGTTCACATTAAACAAAGACGGCGCGCAGCTGGTTACAACCAAACTGCGCGCAACACCAAACACAACATGAAAGCACACGACCGATGGAAAATTGAACCGCGTGCTACAACAGTGCACACAGACACGAGAGGACATGGTTCTCGCAAAGCCCGAAACCGCGCCCATTCACATAACGTGGAGTGTGCGAGAACGAACAACTACTCGGCTCGCGCGCTCACGACTAGGACGAGTTATGAATGTTCGAATCCTGACCCAAAACTGAATCAGACCAAAGTATCGGGACCGGACATCATGACCCGCACACAAGACGTTACACAGACAAAATACGAGACATTGTACACAGTGTCAGAGCTCTGCCACAACAACAAAAATTTACTAGACAGAATATGGCAGAACCCTGACACAGATTGGGTCAATTTGGATCTCTCTGCCGAGGGGAGGATTTTTATTTTATTTTTTATTACAACCACATAAACTCGAATCACATCATTTATTTATTTATTTATTTATCTATCATGAAAATAAGTTCTGAGTCAAAATGACCTGAGAGAATAATTATCATTTATGTAAAAAAGGAATATAATTTGAAGGTTATTTACTACGACTGTTTTACTAGTGGTTTTTAGGTGTTTTACTAGTGTTTATTTCAGATGGAAACTAAAGTGAAATGCACTGTAAAGGTAGTTTTGCAAAAATGTTGGCCGAAGCTTATGTTTGTGTTGTGTTATAGTTAAGAGCAAGTCCAGATGATTGTTGGCTAGGTGATGCAAGTGTTTCAGCAATTCCTCCTAATAATCTATGACTATGCCTGGCTTTGACAAGGCCTGTCTTGTGGTTCAGAAAAACAAAAAAACTGAGGTTGGTCCAATGACTGGGATCTTCCAATGGGAACTAAACAAAAAAGCCTTCCTTCTGCCCTTCTGTCTGTGCCTGAAATCCTCATGTCAGTCAAGCCTTTGTTATATTGTGTGGAAGAAGAAACCCTAGAGTGTATCTCACTGTACACATGGTGATTTCAATCCACGCTTTGCTCCTCAAGTCTCCTGATTGATCTCCAACAGCTGAACAAACTTGCACTATCAAGAAGTGTATCTGATCTGCAATATGCACCATTAGTAACCATTATGTAGCCCTATTGCACTGCAGTCTTTGTGGCTTTAGTATTTACCGTTTCGCCTAAAGTTTAAGTGCAGGGTGGTTTATATGCAGTTGGTCTCCCTGGCCGTGAAATTCTTCAAGATAAAATACTACGAATTTGGGTCAGCTGTAACCTGTTTATTTATTTCCTCCCGAAACTTTAATTAAAAGATATCATCTCTCCCCTAAGCCCTTATAAACTTTACAGCCCTGTGTCTATCGTCCACGTTAGCCACTGGAAGGCCATGCTGATGAGCGTAACTGGACAGGGAAGGAATTTTGCATGACTTTTACAAGTTAAGAGCCGTGACTCACATCAGTTTCCCTTCTGCTGTTTTTATCACCTCTGACCTTTTCTTGTTCAAACCCAGAGTGGATTTGTTTCTTCATGGTGTGTCACTGAAAGGTTATGTCTGCAGTGTTTAGGGATATTGTGCCTTTTTTTTTTCCAAAACATAAGAATAGTAACATGTTAGCTATTAAGTTTAATGGAAATCCTTTGTCACATTATGCCTTTACTTTATCTTTTTATGACTTTAATGTATCCTTGCAGAGTAAAACTATTCATTTCTATCAAAATGGCTTTAAATCTGAAATGTGTTATTGCTTAATAATATTAAACTTTTGAACCTTTTGTAGGTCTCTAGCAACATTGTTGATTTGCTTAGTCTATAATATCCGTCTGTTGCTCTCAATGCTATTTTAAGCCAACTGAATGCACATATTACCTTTTTAAATCAATCTTAACTAAATTGCCTCAATACACAAACACAATATGCCACGGTCACTGACTCTAAAGAGACTCATTTCCGCAAAGTCATAATGGTGTCTAAGAGAAGAAGACCAAACAAAGTATCATCATCATGCCCATTTGCATGAGATCCAGTTCAATAACTGGCCAAGCGCCACAATCCGTCATACAAGACAAGGTTATGGCAAGGACTTATGTTAAGAAACCTTGTAATTACCTTTGCACACAATGAATTGTGAAAAAGGTAAACAGTATTGAACTTTTGTTGATTAATAGCTTTCTTAAAATGCACTGCTACTGATGTGTATCAATCACCTTGGTCTCACCCACTTGCTCTTGCATGTTTTTGATCATCTCAGCGTTTCTGTATATAGCGACAGTTGGATTCTGGAATGTACATACTGTATATCTCAATATCAAGGCACACTGTATATTCATTATTTCTCAATATCAATGCACAATATAATTCATACTGTGTCGACAAATGCAGACAATCACAATCATTATGTCACTTCTCAGACATTCTACAACCCGACAAGCGGCGATTGATGATCAATCAGCTTGAATAAGCTCCGACAGGCAAAAGACACCAACGTGTAAAGCACTGATCCGACAAAACTCTACAAAATGTCTTTTTCCATCTGTTGGTGCAGTGCGGATTGGCCTTCATTAACATCTGGTAAGGTAAGTGTTACATTTTTAACAAATTGTGTTTAATAGCTGAATTTCCTACAAAGAATTTCCCATGATCCTTCAGAGAGATCCACCAATCAGAGAAGCTGGTGTTCCAATTGAAATTAAAACAAACGTTTTGCATTAAATTTAAAATATATAGTTTTTAAACGGTCAATTAGTATTAAAAGTCAATTGTTTTATATCATACCATTTTGTTTTTTGTTTTGTTTTTTGTCATTTTTAAAGCTTTATGTGAGTGAAGTAGTTCATTTATATTTTAATGATTTGGCACTTGTTAAATAATATAGTACAACTTTTAATGTTTAACAACTTTTAAGTAAGAAAAGATTGCAATATTGTGATTAATGTCAGAGCTGGTTTATTTGGTTCGTGCTAGAGCTCGAGAAATGTTTTTCTTAATCCCTAAAGAAAATGAGTGGGAAGTAGAACTAAAGTTGCTGAAAATGTGGGTGGTCATTTTTGTGATACTTTTTTCTTCTTCTTTTAATCAGTGTTTCTATTGATATTTCGTCCCTCATGGCTAACATATGACATGGCATTTTGGCTAAATTTGGCATTGTAAATAGTATAATCGATAGCCAATTGTAACATTATGATCTACATTTATCATGAAGATGGTGTTCTGGTTCAGCTTGTAAGCAATTACATTCATTATTGCTCCAGTTGACCATAAACAGAGCCACTAGAATAGCAAGATGTTGTGGGAAATATGATTTGAAGATTTAACTTCAGACGGAATGAGAAAGCTCACAGATACATCAATAACTCGTATTGAGCTATGTTTGCTGTTTTTAAATGAATAGTGTCGATTTTATGAATGTTTGGATGCAATATTGTGCTGGTAGGATCTCATATTGCCTCATATGCACATTAATTATTTATTATTTTTCTGACATTTCAGCTGCCCTTTACTGAGCCACTATTTTGCCAGCCACACTGTATCTCCCTCAATGCACATCAAAGAAATATGTTACATCATGATACCAAATTTATTTATAGATATTAATTTTAATATCATGTTTGGAATTGTGGGAGTTTTTACATTTTGAAGCTCAGGGCTTTAAGCGGTTGAAAGTTTAATACGATGCACTGCAAAGCAATTTAATAAACAGAAATACAAACATCTCCTCCATACCCATGGTTTTATATTTTGGAACTTCACTATGTGGAATCTACTTAAATATGCGAATTAGTGTGATATTGACAATCTGAGAACATGATGTATCAGAGGCTTTGCAAAGATGATTAACTTAAGATGTTGCTGTAAAAACATGTCACTCTCTGGAGAGCTTTAGCACTGTTGCTATGCATGGGTTGATGCTCAAACACTGAACTGCAGTGCTTCTACTCGCTGGCTGTTTTCCATTCACTCAGTGTGAATGTGGAGTTAATGTCCCATGTGCTGAATGAGTATGTCATCAGATGTTAGAATCACAAAAATGTAAAACAGAACGGATCTAATACAACTTAGAGTGCATGTGAACTTGTAACCTTAATAATGCAAGACATCTCAGGAAGTCAAATCCTTTTAGCTTACTGCTTGTAGCTTTTGCTGTACATGTTGTTTTTTTCTCAGCAAGATAGCTGAATTTAGTGAGGGGATGACTACTTTTCCATTCTATCTATCAGATATCACACAATTAGTTCATTAAAATGGGTAACACAATTATTTAATAAATATCCTGATAACTGTTACCCTCTATTTTGAGCATACAGAGAACTTTTATCTCGTGAATGCATGAGTTCAGACCAAAACTTGGTTTGATCTTATAGAACACATTCCACAGATTATTGCTGAAGTGCACTACAAAAATGAAAGTGTAAAAAAGTTATGGAAGTTTGTATTTACTGCAAAACAAACATACTCAACTACTTTATACAAAATGGACTTTGAATTTAGTCGAATCAAAGCAAGTTGTGTTCCAAATTTGAAGTAGACATCACAAAAATGATAAATTAAACTTGCAATTAAACAATAACATGCAACAATAAATTTATTCAGCCAAAATCTTAAGCACTAAAACCGTTTACAAAAATATTCTTTATTTATTATTCTTTATTCTAATATTTCTTTAACAAAAATCTTAACAACCCCAAACTTTTGAATGTTAGTAAGTAGAATGTTAATATAAACAGTTATATTTAGGATGATGTCTCATCTGCACTTCTGAACTTCTGTTGGTGTGGAAGCTTGGCTAGTTTTCAAATCATATTGCTTTTCAGTAGAAAAGCTCCAGTATTGATTTAAGTAATCAAGTTGTCTGTTGTATATCTTCTGTCAGCTCTTTAGAATCAGAGCCCAGAATGCCTGATTCATGAATGAATCATCCTTTTGTGTCAATCCTTTTTAATGATCAGTCAAATAAGTTTGCAATCTAAATCACTTTATTTGATTTTACTCATTATTTGTTAGTTTGAAATTAACAACCATATTAGACCAGTTATGTCCTTCTAAATGAGGATTCCTTTCTGAAATATGAGCATGCAGGTTACTTATTTTCTGTTCAAAGTAGGATGTTACAATGTCAGAGCGTTTGTCTCTACAGGAAGCGCTATTTACAATTAATATGTGTAATTAAGTCTCAAATAGAACTAGACTTGAATTGAAATTGAAGCTGGGAATAATTGCATCTCATCAGAAAAAAAATAAAGTTGAAGTTTACTGAATTTACTTTGCTACAACAGCTTAATCCTCAAAGCCAACGGCTCACTTCTCTTCAGAAAACCTAATAAACACATCATGCAATATTTCTTATCAAGTGAGTTAACTGATATTTTTGACTCATTGTTAAAAATATAAAAATCTGTAAACGCAGACTAAAATAGCATCAAATGTAATTGACCTGACCAATACAGCATTGTATTTGACAAGAAATGTTGGTTGACTTTTTTATGGTACGTTTACTTGCAATGTACTTGCCTAAGAAAATATTGGGTAATATAGGGTAACTGCATGGATTAATGTTACGTTTAGGTTTAGGTACTAAACCCAGTTATTGCAATTACTATAGTAAGTACATCGTATGTACATGGGGGAAAATGACTGTAAATTAAAATGTTACATTACAGAATATTTAAAAAATTATGTACTACTTTTTATAGTTATGATGTGAAAACGTTCAAAATAAAATAACACTACTAACAATAATTTGTTTTGTAATTTCTTTACGGTACATTTATTCATTTTCTGTGTTTTAGTGCAAAGCAGTAAATGAACCATTTTCCTAAAATATTTTTTTTTTTAGTTTCCTATAGTATGAGGAAGCTTTTACGACTATGAAAAACCCCAATGAAATCAAACAAATCAATGCCAATAAGTTAAGTCAAGTGTAACAGTTATGTTTTATTCCTCCTGTTTTGTCCCTCATGTGTTGCCGTAGCTATCTTGTTAGTTTGATTACCCATTTAGTTCGCCACCTGTTTGTAATTTTAGTGTATTTAAACCCTCATGTGCTCCAATGTCATTGTCTCTTGTTAACGTTATGTTGATAGTCACTGTGTGGAAGCCTCCTGAGCGTAGGGATGTGGAAATGAGGCTTCATGAAGCACTGAGGCTTCACACTGACTGTTTCGGGAAAAGATTCGAGGCTTCGCAAGTGTCATGAACAGCGCCATCTGGTGCTTATTTAAAATAAAGCAGGCAGAAGCCTGTGAAAGAAGCTCTGTCAGATGAAGCAATCACAACACACTCCATCGTTTCAATGCTATGTACAAATAAAAGCTGTATATGTTTGTGTTTACTGTATCCATAAAAACAATAATAATTTACCCATAAAGTGAGACAATAAAATATAATATGAATTTATATGATTCAATAAGATCTAAGGTAGGCTTTCTCTCTCTCTCTCTCTCTCTCTCACACACACACACACACACACACACACACAATAAGGACATTCTGTGATAGGATCATTATGAGCGTGTGTCCGCGTGAGAGATCTATCTCTCACCTATGATCGCAGTACATCCACGATATCATCCTAAAGCAGAAGGATGTTATGAATAATGTAAATCCTTCCAAGTGCATGACGATTATATCGAAGTTATGTTCGAATATAAATTATGAGATGAAGAGGCTTCTGTTGTTGTGGATAAAGGAGAAGCAGATTTCCCATGACAGATATTTCGTTAAAATGTCTGCGTCAAGTGAAAGTGAAAGTGGAGGTAGTCGGGGGAAAAAAGGTAAGAAAAGTGATCAAACGAATACAAATCGGAAAAAAAAATCAATCGAAAAAAATCGAAACAATAACATACAATAGAAAAGTTTAAAAAGAAATACGTAAGCTAAGTTATGTTAATTTAAGTTATGTAGTGTTCGTGCAAGGTACGATACAGAATCAAGTGTCTCCATACACCCCCCCCCCCCTTCTCCGCACATGCCGCTGTCTGTAAAAACTTATAATTAAAACCACATTTTACTTGATATCACACATGTATCACACTGTATACATGTACTATAATTGTGTGTGTGTGTCTATACCAATAAGAACTCTCTTGACTCTCCTCACAAAACCATCAATCAGACTGAGTCAACAAGGAGTGTTAAGGGAGATCTGGGGGTTTGAAGCTTCTGACACGCAAAGTGAAACGCGCACGTGATTGGACAGAAAGTGAGGCTTCATTTGTCATCGATCACGTGACTCGGGGAAACCAATACACACCCCGATACAGCGCTTCATTTCAAATTGTGTCACATGAGCGATACGCGCATCGAAGCTTCAGTGTCATACGTAACATCACTACCTGAGCGTTTGTACGCCCACGTGCTTTTTTCTGTTCCTGTTTTGTATTAAAGTTTTTTGGTTTGGTTCCCGTGTTCCGCGTCAATCTCCGCATCACACGAGAGCTTCTTGTAACATCAAGTCACCTTTATTTATATAGCGCTTTTTACAATACAGATTGTTTCAAAGCAGCTTTACAGTGGTAACAGGAAAACAATATAAACAAAGTTTATAAAGAACCTTAATTTTTAATAGTGTAGTGCCTGATTTACTGATTAACACTTAAATTGTTCACTTGAGCATGCATTTTTTGCAGATGTGAGTTGTAATATTACATTTGCTTTGTGTATTTATAGATTAACCTCATATATTTTGGAGAGAATGTTCTTTTATAAGCTGACGGTGAAATGAGAAGCTTCAGAGTTGGTGCCTACTTGAAGTTTTGTTTGGCTTGGCGATATGACAGAGGTTAAGATGTTGAATTTGCAGCATATATCAGCAGAACATTGCAGCAATAAAATAGCTCTGATGTGCCTGCACAGGCAGAGCCATGTCTCACCTTCCCAAACCATAAAACACTTCTCTCAATGTGGAAAGCAGAGGGAGTGCAGGCCTCGTGAATGATGCCTGGGGAAAGACGAAGCCTGAGCCCTTCATAGATGAGTCACTTATTATGGAGAGAGAGAGAGAGATAAAAATAGTTAGCAGCAAACCCTTGTGGAAGAGAGATGCCAGTTCCTGTTGTTCACAAATCACCTTGAGAAATGAGAGGTTGGAAATTGCTTTTCAGATATTTGACGAACTGTGAAGGAAACTTTGTGGGTGAATGTTTGGGCTCTTATGATTATATAATTCTGCCAAACTGCAGAAACATTCTTCCTGACTATCCAATTAAATGTCGTATTAGCCATTGTCTCTGTCTATTACCTTGACCACTTTACACACTCATCATTAATTCAAAAATAGTGTTTAAAAATTCACTCATTTGCAAAACATTTAAGCTAATTGGATTTTGAAAACAACAACGACAAAAAAATTATAATAATTGAACCAGACACAGGTAAAAATGGAACTTCCAAGGAAATATAAAAATTTAATAAGGCTCAATAAAAAAAAAAGTTAATTATTTTATATATATATATATATATATATATATATATATATGAATGATGCATAATTAAATGTAAAAAAAATGATGCATGTATGTATGTAAATTATGTATGTGTATTTTTCAAAGATGTCCGATGCCCCTACTCAATAGTATTTTAATTTTACTCACTCATGGCAACCTCCTTTTTTGTCTTTGATCTCAGGACTGTTGTTTTGTTTAGTTTTTTTTTCCTGTGGAGTCCCCTGCTGTATATACATGGCACTGAATCTTAACATGCAGACATCTTTCCATTCAGATTTCTTATTCCTAAAAAAGCGAGACCTGAGGCGTGGGCACTGGATTTAATCTGCCTAATCCTCCCACTCAGTTTCCCTTCTGCAGTGTGTTTGTCTGTGCATACAAACGAGAATGTAGGCAAGGCGAAAGAGTAGTTCCTTGCTTTCTACACTAAAAAAAAAATATTTAACACCCAAAAACATGTACATTTCAATGTCAATTTCCCATCCAATTTAATCACATAAATCCAACATAAAAAATAACATTGTAGTTAATCTTCACCATCCTGTTCAATTTGTTAACTGTGATTTAAGCTTATAGAATACATAACATTTACTTTTTAAATAACTTATACTTGCTTCATGAGTCAAAAGAGCAGCCTGAAGGATTAAAGTTTTCTTTTTCTTTCAGTAAGTGTCCAACTCACTGAGTTAACATCTCTCGTGTCTAGAGTATCAGAGTTACAGGAAGCCAGTAGATGCATTAGATGTGGTTTTTGCGTTTGTGTCATAAGTTTAGAGAAAAATTGCTCATCTTAAATATGACTTTATAGCACAAGTTTAAAAGTTTTCAATACCCGTCCAGTTGTTAGAAAGCCAAACCCTGAATGTCCAAAAGTCAAAATTCATCAGTACCTTATGGAAATAATCAAATGTGAATTTGAGACTCTGAAAGTAGCTTAGGTTGAAAGCGTAGATCTGTCCGAGCAGCATTATCTTCAAAGGAAATACTCTTTGTTGTAGCAGTTTCACATACTCTATCGCTACTCCAACATCCTCTGGCATATTCTCACCACTCTCTTTAAGGGCCACAAAAAGCCCCAGAGTGGCTTTTTAGTGGAAATTTCTCTCTCAGCACCTTCAGGTTTGCAGTCCTAAGAAAAAAGAACACCTTGTTCAGTTTCACTGAAATATTAGCAGCACACAGGCTGGCAATATAGCTTATGTTTAGGTCATCACAAAAAGTACAAAGTGTTGTAATGTCCTCATCGTCTTCTCACCGAAAACAATGACACAATTATTTTAAAACAATTTACTACTTTTAACTGCCCTGTGAATGATATCTTCTGTCCAGAAGCACCTCCTTAGCTCCTGAAAACCTTATTTTGATTGACAGTTTGTCTATCCAAAGTACTTTGACTGAAGTGGCAGAGTGTTTATCCACATGAATTCTGCCTTTATCTGAGAGAAAAAAGACATGCTGTTGAAGAAATTTACAATTTACAAAAGAAGTATTAATGTAAATAGCTACAACACACTGGGTTTACTGTGAACAGTTTGTCTGAATCTCTTCTCAAAAAGTATATGTATAGATTGTATTTGCAGTCTGTTTTTGTATTCGCACTGATCAGTTTCCTTGCGTAGACTTCAGTTAACTTGTTCTTATGTCCGAGCTTGTGTCCGAATCTCATTGACAATAAACACAAGCTCTTCACAAATTAAATTAAATGTGATTAATAGTGAATCATTTCATGCAAAGTGTCTGTTATCAGGTCTGTTTAAAATGTAGTTTCTGTTCACGTGTGCCAAGACATTTTAGAAATCCAGACTGGATAATATTTAGCAGGAATGAAGATATGTATTTGTGGTAACACAGTTGTGGTCATATTAAATGACTTAAACCGTAATATATGAATTTGGATATATTGCCCATATCTAAGTCATTAATTCCCTGTGCGACTTTGGTATGTCCGGACACCTCTTGTGTCACACCACAAGTTGTCACTGTGGCCTCGAAGCTTCAACACTGCCACTCTGAGCTCGATTGTTAGGTCTGAGGTAAAACATGCCCCTTCATTAGCATACAGAAAAAATAAAATGAAATATAATATAAAAAATGTGGAGCAAAAATACGATTATACATCAGAAATATGGAAATAAATAAAAAATACTCTTAATTATTATTTATTTGTATATTTATTAATGTATTTATTTATTATTTTGGCAGCTTTGGAATTCCATATAAGAAAGGCTCCTCATCCTCTGAGACATAGCGAAAAAAAACAAAAAAAACATTAAGAGGGTTAAAAATTATTTCATGGAGCATGGCTTGAATTGAGCTCTTGTATATGTCATCAGATGTGCTGTTTTGTAGCGTATTTTATAGACGGTGCTCATGGTTTTCAATCTTTTTGGCAATTACAAGAGCAAATCACATTTTTAATAGAGCATGGGCATATAATTGAACTTGCATGCTTGAATGGGCATAGAAGTCATTTGTTCCTATAAAAAAGAAAAGAAAACGAAAACAACTTGAATATATGTCAGAGCTCATTTCATTTGGGTGGAAGGGAGAGATGAGGAGTCAAGAATTTTTATTGCATCTTAAAGAATGTCCACGTCTCTTGGGTTTCTCCTGAGCTTGAACTCATTTAGTTATTGATTGTCTTGTATTCATCACTATATAGTCTTGGTTATCTCAAGTGAATCCAGAGTGTATATTTACTTTTGGACATTAATAATCAATCTCTTAAGATCCTTTCATACCAAACATCTCAATTTGGCACTGATTTTGATGATATTATAATTAAATGTAATATGGAAATCAATAATATGAAACACAAACTTAGAGCTATCTAAACCATATAGATTTTGTTTTTCTGTTTTCCCCGTTTTGAGGTGTGTCAGATTTGTTTAACTCTTTCCCTGCCATTGGTGGAATTTCCCATCATTTATGTGTGTAGCCAAACATGGCTAGGCAGAAACATGTGCAGTTGATCCGTTTATTTAAATTAAAGAAGTTAGAGATCAGTTGAAGCAATAGTTTATTAACTGCTGTTTAGTCCATGAGTGAACATACAATTTATTGTAAAAAAGTTGATGGTTTCTTATTTTTACTTAATAAAGAATTATTCATGTGCATACCATACAACGTTAGGATTTTTAGATTCATAAATGCCATAGAAAGCATAACAATGTTTTGCTTGATGAGATATAAATAGAAAATTAAGAAAATATATTTACTTACACTTGCATATCATGTCAACCACACGTTTAACGGATGATGATAATATATGCAATGACGCACATTGGAGACCATTTACTTTCTTTCCTCTGTGTTGTTTTAAGCTGCATATATATGCAGTTTTATTGTTTCAGATTTCAGAGGAGATGATGTATAAAGTTCCAGAGCCAGCCAGTACTGTGGCCTTACCATTCCTATTGTAATTCAGTCATCCATTTGACAGTTGTTTCAACAAGAGGTTAGAAGTCATGCATAATTTGTTACTATTTTCATCTGTATGCTTTTCATTATATGTACACGCTCAAGAAGTGCTATGCAGTTTTAAATGTTCTTGCTTTATGTCCAAATTAAAAGATTTAAAGACATTTGTTACAGTTGATATGTTATTTGTTATAGGTTTTGTTAATTTGAAAGGTTCTGATGCCTTTGGGAATTTAATCTATTAAAAAAATGAGCTGGCTGTGATAAATTAAAATGTTCCTGTTACATGAAGATCGTGAACTCACAATATTAAGTATTGGGCACAATATGTACCGTACAGAAAAATGTGTCTCTTCCGTAGTTGTGAGATTGGCTAACTAACAGTTTGAAGTTGGGCTACAAGTTCTGTGGTTCCATCACATGGCTGGTCAGGGATGCTGGAAGTTTTCCAGTCAAAGTCTTTTATTTTAAAGTAGGTAGATGTTTATAACCAAATGTGTGCAACGAATCAGGTGAAAAGTTAACAAATTAAATGTTAAATACAGTCATCACTTACGTGAATGACTGCTATCCCAATGTTCATCTTGAAAAATGCAGGGTACCTAAAATAGCAAGTGCAAATATCGTCTTTGCTAAACATTGAGTGCTCATAAAAATAGGTTTATTCACTATTTAAAGAAGATCTCAATGAAGCCAGTGCTGAGTTAGAGCTAGGGTGGGTATTGGCCACTCAGAGGATTTTAAAAAATGTTTTCAGATGTTTTGCTTGATTGTAACTGAGGGAGCAAACACTTTTTTTTTTACACAGGGCCATGTAGGTTTGGATTTATTTTTCCCTTAATAATAACAACAAACTGAATTTAAATACTGCATTTTGTGTTTATTTGTGTTATCTCTAGCTAATATTTACATTTGTTTGCCGATCTGAAACATTTAAGTGTGACAAACATGCAAAAAAATAAGAAATCAGGAAGGGGCGAAACACTTTTTCACACTACTGAATGTATTACAGCACACGAATAAGATGTGTTACTTTTGGGAATTTAATGCATCTTTTGTGTATTTTCTATTGTCAGTTACAGTATAAACTACACTGAGAAAAAAAATGACATTCTAAATAATGGTTGATGATAAATAAAACAACACGGATGATTATTAGTGTTAACTTTTCAAAGTGTAGTCTTGTTTAACATTATGTAATCCCTCAGAAGAATCTTTCTGCAGAAGTCACATAAAACAAAGTGAAATGTTATCATTTGATGTTAAGTAGATGAGAAAATTACATCTAATGGTATGACAACACAATACAATAAAATCAAAATATTAATGCCACAATTTTTTAAATGCATAAAAAAGAATTCATACACATGTGTACTTGTGTAAAGTTGTTCTTCTGTAAATCATGTACGTCAGTATTGTACTTCAATGTGTAAAATGCATACGAATACTTGTGAGATCATGTCGAATATTCTGGAGGCCAAACGAATTGCAGTTGTTTAAAACAAACCCCTTACCAGAAAGTTTGAAGAATACATTACAAGCAATGTAAAAGAAAAGAAGAAGAAGGAAAAAAGTGAACCAAGATATTTTGTGGTCGCATGCTGCTTTCAAAATGTAATTAAGTCCCGTGGTCGTCAACATCAAGATTAGACCCAGATAAGAGCGACACCTGCGCCGTTAGCAGAATGCTTATGAACACAGCACTGTCAGCATCTTATAAAAGCAAGAAACAATAAAACAAACACAGCGCAGATGCCTCTGATGGGGAGATGGGCTGCTCTGTATAAACCGTCTCCCCAAGGACAAAGTTTGGCAGTAACATCTCCAGGAAAGATGATTGATGATATTCTATAATTCCACATTTTGACTCTCACCTCAGAATCAGACTTTTCCTTCAACTTACATAAAGTCGGTCCCAGTCATTGTAAGCTTTTTAATTTCTTCTGTTTGGCAAGGGGTTATCTTGAAGGATGAGAGTGAAAGACATTTCAAGGGCTCAATGATGCTGGGATTCAGTCTGGGAACAGTGTGGGATTGTGTCTCACCATGTAATGAATGAGAAATCACAGTAGGCCTGGTTAATACACTGGGAAAATATCTATGAATAATGTTATGTTTTGTTGTTGTTTTTTTACCTGAAGGAAAAAAAAAAGTATGATAGAGTGACAGCGGTTTATTTATCCACCATGTTGATTGCTCATTATTAGCTAGAACTTCAATTTATTGTTAAGGGAACTTTGAGGCCCTAAAGTGTGGAATTACGGCTGAAACGTTCATCAATATCTCATCTGTCTCCCGAATATGAAAATAGTTTGAATGTTAAACATGGAAATTGCATGCATCTTGACTGATTGTCATTGTAAAAGTTATTTAACTTTAGTAGGAATAATAATAATGCTTTGGTAACAGTCATTCTTATAAAATTAAGTCTTGTAGCAAATAAGCTCAAAAGGGAAGTGTGTATAATTAATTAGAATGAAATATAATTTATTATAAATATTTGGATTTGTTTTAGAATTGACTGTAGCAGAATTAATTTTACAATTATTTAATCAGTTGGTCCACCAAACAGACACCACAATCAGTTATCGGTTCTATGAAATAAATTGAATAATTTTTTTCCCACTGTATTGTCACGTCACTGTTCATCAGGGACTCTTATTTTGTCGTTTTGAAGTCACATGTCTTTTTGTTCTAGATCTTTCTGTCACTCATCAGTTGCCATGGTCACTAATCGTTACAGGTGTTTGTCTTTTGTTCATCACAACTAGTATATTTAGTTCTCCTTCTTCACCTTACAGTTGTCGGTTGTTGTTTGTGTTGAACACATGTTGTTTGCACTACTGTTACGTCACCCTGCCTTTAATAAAAGTTCTGTTGGATCTAATCTTCATCTTCGTCCTTGCCTACCCGTGACATGTATACAGTATGAGCAAACTTGATTTGCAAGCGGCAAACACAGAGACAATAAAGTGTGGATATTATGGTTTAATGAAGGAAGCTATGGGTAGTTTGCACTACACACACAACTAAACTAAGAAAAGATTATATCCAGAATAAATCAAGAGAGAATGGTAAGATTACAATCGGTTAACGACAGCCTAAAAGAAACGTTAATGAATCAGAATCACCTTAAAGTGGAACAACATAGAAACACATCTAAAGGGTGCAGACGGTTACTTGGATTGACTAGTTCCTGAATAGTCCAGAGATTCTTGATTTTGCTAGGTATACACTAAAGCTGTTGTTGAATTATTCTGGATGGTCCGCGTTAAATTCAACAACATTATTTGTTAACTTGAAAGTAAATTGCATGTTCTAGATGTTTTAGATTGGAAACACTTTAAAGGCCCTATCAGTCACACCTATTTCTGGCCCGAAGACCTTCTTTGTTCTTTCTTCTCTCTATTTGCCGCCTTCTCTTTATGGTGGTCTGGAGAATTTGTGTAGTTTTTAACCCCAAAAAATTGTATAATCCATTTTATAATGACATACTATACACCATTAATTATGAGTATAAAGAAAGAAGAATATTTTGATGCCAAGAAAAATGGGGATTTGAAGACAGAAAAAAAACAGCGATACATGCTTAAAACACTGGATCTTATGCATTAGGAGTTTTCCTAGCTCAACTACAGATGTATAACTATGCTAATATGACATAGGGACACAGGAGAATACTATATACAGTTGGGACAGTTTGATTGTAGGTAAAAAATGGAGTCAATGAAGCATGAGGAGAGCCCCAGAGACCCTCTCTGCTAGGGTTGGGTGGGGAGCCGAGTGGATACCGGCTTTTGAAGAGAAGTCGTTTTGCGACTCTTTGGGCAAGTGATTAAGTTTGAACAAAGAAAAAGAGGGAAGGGCTTTATGATGCCCAGATCACAGCACTTTGATCACGTTCATTCATTACACCTGCATTACCTTATTAAGTCATGTAATTTGTGAGTACTGAGTGCAGTTTTGTAGTCCGTCCGTCCGTCCATCCATCCATCCATCCATCGCAAATTAGACACGCATAATTGTTACAGTACATACTGCATATTTAGTCTGTGATAAAAATTATGGTTCATTTGAAATGGAGCTGTCCAGAGAACACCGGTATTGATCGTACTGTTATGTAGGGTGTTTCCTTTCAGTCTGCTTTGACAAGTGTTGCTGTAGGTGTGACACACACACACACACACACACACACACACACACACACACATACGTTTCCCTTTACTTGCTCGTTCTGACTGCATGAACCATTCATTTTGAAAGTCAAAGATCAAGGCCTTCACAGCACATCCTATTTATGTATTATTATTTATTTCTATTTAAGTTATTTATTTCCAAAAATATGTATTGCACAAAGAGAAGAAAGGATTGGCTTTTGTGTATTATAATTTCTGATGTTTGTATCCATCATAACAAAATAGCACATTATTTATAAATGCATGAAATACAAAACGCAAAACTAAGTCTACACAATACCAAGACACAACCTAATGAGGCAATTCATGTAGCGTAATTACCCTGCTCACTCAGAATGGTCTGCCTCGTCAAATATAATTTTCTATTAGTAAAAATAAATCAAATGGCACGATAAGTCAAATTAATCATTCATAGTTGGTCAGGATCCCCCCCCCCCCCCCCCCCCCATCCCTTTGCACTTGCTTCATGCTTTAGAATCACACAACATTATTAGAATGGATGATGGTAATCAGTCCAAATTTCTGAATGCATATGCATTTTGCAGCTATATTTTATGTAGTATCAGTTATTTTTTGAAGTTTTAATTCTGTTGCAACCTTTTGTTAATTTGTTTAGCTCATTATTTAACTTAATTCCACATAAAAGTGAAGCATAATGATTAAAACTACTCAGGACATTTTCTTCGATTTAGCTTAACGAAGTTGAATAGTGACATTGGTTACTTGTGCAAATCAAGAATGTTTTTACAGTTTGTAATACATTTGTTTAATAAAAGTAGTTCATGTGTTGTGCGTTCTGAATTTCTGAGACCACATTGAATTTTTGGAGTTCAAAATCTTATTTAAAAATTACAACATGTGGACGCATATGTCCTTTCAAAAGTATAGGGTCTGTAATTTTGCAATGTTTTTGAAAGGAATCTCTCGTTTTCACCAAGTCTGCATTTATTTGATCAAAAATACGGTAAAAACTGTAAAATTGTGCAATATTAAAACTGTTTTCTGTTTTAATATTTAAAAATGTGATTTATTCCTGTGCGTATTAAAAGAACAGTATTTGAAAGGATATATATAACTGACCCTAATGTGTGTACATATAGACACAATTAATAATATGACTGGCTATCTCTAGGCTACTAGTTAAATAGTCACATGTGTCAATGAACATGTGACTCCTTTCAATGGAAATTCATTTAAACTGTTAATTCAAATTGTAATGCTTTTGTAAAACATTTAAACACAATTTGAAAGGAAAAATGTATGAAAGTAATAACAAATGATTTTATTTTAAAATCTTAACCAAAAGTTTCTCTTAATTGTACTGTGCGGAAATGGTACGGCCCCTCAGGCCTAAATAATGATTTTGTGAGCATGACAGAGTGCTGACTGGGGCTTTCAGCAGACACTGTAACCTCAGCTGGAGTTGGGAAAGGGGGACTGTCAGGGGCAAACAGCGTCAGACGGCCTGTCTGGAGCCTTTGGCAATTGCCCTCATTGATTGAGACAGATGCAAGGGTGTGCTGAGGGACGTTTTACAAATTGAAGCTGATACTCGGCTCATAGAAGCACAGAGAGTGTGCCAGATTCACACCACTGATATCAGCTGGGGGTGCTGCGGATGCTACACATGGACTGAGCAGCGTTGCTCTGACAGATTGCCTTTTTATAGTTTTTTTGGGGGATGGCTAGTTTGCTGCTTAGGAAATTGGAGTTTCTTGCTTGCGTTTTTCTGTTTAAAAAAACGTAAAAAACAATTGAAGCATTTCTGTAGAGAGGCATTTCATAGTACACAGAGGCATTCTGGGAAAGGTCCTTGTGTTACTCTTCTCCGCTCTGCATCAGCGCTGAGCAATTACATCTATATAAATATAATGCGACCTTGCACAGTCGTTCGTATCTCTGTATTACTGTAACTGAGCGCTCTGCCCCGGCCCAAAAAACCGGCTGCAAACTCCATTAGGAATTTGGTTGTCCCGCTTCAGTAGCTGCACTCGATCCTCAGGAGTGACCCTGGCATCACCCTCCATTTTTCACCCCCACTCAGCCACATAGAGAGACATAAAAGCACTGACAAGCTCTGAAAGGAGAAGCTGTCACCCTCAAAGGGCCGATATGTATCTTTTATGGGTCCCAGGCTTTAATAGAGATGTTTGTCTTTTGTGCACACTCTTTTTTTCTTTGGTGTTCATACTGTATGTTAAAATGCGTCAGAGGATCAAACTGTTAAAACTTTTACCTTACAATGCCATATCAATCATTTCTACAGTCTTGGCTTTGGTTTTGAAACGTTAGCAGCTTTCAGTGCCCACGCAGCTGTCAAATTATTGACTGTACTTTTGTCACCAGATGGTTGCATTACTGGAGAAAATAATTAGTCACTGTATTGAGAATTTCAACAAAAGAGGTAATAAAAAAAAATAGAAGATTTCAAAAAAATATTTAATGGTGACATGTCTAAAAAGATGTCTTGTTAAAGACTGATTTATGAACAAATACATATAAGTTTTGGTGACATTTGAAATTTTGTTTTTGGTGCACTTGAGAACAAATGTATGCGCTCATGCATAAATAATTAATAAATGAATAAACAATATTCTGTTGAAAACTGTTTGCTGCTTAAACGTTTTGTAGTATTATATTATAATTTTTTTTTCAGACTTCTTTGAACCATAGAAAGTTCAAAAGAACTGCATTCTTTTTTTTGCCATTATATAAGACTTTACAATAACATTTTATCCATTTAATGCATCCTTACTGATTAAAATATTTATTCATATACAAAATATACAAAACAAATCCCTGATGTTTATAATTAATTTTGATAACCAATAATAACCCATCTATTTTATCATGCCAATATGAGCACAGCATCATTTTATCACAGATTCTCAGAGGTCTATATCAGGAGATATGTGGGGGCAGAATTTTTTGTGTGTCTTTTCTGGGATTTTGAAATGTTTTAAATGGCTACTACACTCTAGTAATGGCAAATATACGAAATAACTACAGCACTTGCTCCATTTTGCATAAGATTAGCTGCCGAAACTTTACCTCACTCTTAGAAGAAAAGGTTGGATATAGAAACTTAAAATGTTCTGTCAGGCACTTCACATATGAACACTTTAAAACAAGAAAAGGTTTTTGCTAGTTTGAATAACATTTAAAAAATCTAAAGAACCTTTTTCCAATATAAAGAACCTTCTTTATGGAACCACTGGTACCATTTTTTTTTAAGTTAACCTTTTTAAGAGTTTCCATCATTGGATCATTTTATGGATTTAATTTTAATTCATTTTGTTGAATTATTGTTATTATTTTGATTCAAATGAATTTAACAGCTGATAAAACATACTTTATAATTTGGGGAAAAATTTTTATATAGTCCATATAGATCCCCAATGAAACCATTTTCTAAGAGTGTTTGGCTCCAGGATTATTAAATGGCACTGTACTATTTTTGCTAGAAAGATTTCCTGTGGTCTCATAACAATACTTAATTAAGTTTTAAACACAGTTGTGTTGACCTGTTCTCATAATGGTATTATTTTATTTCTTGTATCCTCCCCTTAACATGTCTGTGTCTGCGCCGATGTAACTGGAGGTTTCCCTTTGCCTTTTCAAAAGTGAGTCTAAAGTTTGTTTTTAGCTGCATGCCCTTTCCGTCTCTCAGCAGAAAAGGGCATCGTGCTTCAGAGAGCAGAATTGGGCCATGCCATAACAATGCTTTAATTTACAAGATTTGTGTACTTGCCATGCCTAGAGAGACAAGCCATGAATCTTCACCTCACCGTTTAGTACAGACACGGCTGGTGGCAGGAGGTTCACGTTCTCATTCAGCTCTGAAGTGAGCGAAGATCCCTCTAGCGCCAATCGATGTGGTACAGGAATCTGATAAACATGTTGAAAACCCCCGGTCTGGCAAGTTACATTAAATAATGAGAGGACTCATTATTTCCAGAGGGAAATTAGGGGGCTCTTTGATGGATGGCATATTTCAATATCTGAGTGAATTATTGTGCCGCTGGATCATAAAGTAGTCATTTGACTCCTTAGAGTGGTTGGAGGCACAAAATCAATCACCTGTTCCTTCACGCAAAATTAAGAACCTTAGGTGCTCTCGCATTCTTTTAGAGGTGTCGGAGCAAATGAGAGCCATAATGGCATTTACCTGTCTAAAATTCACTATTGATAACAGACTAAATTAGGTATTTCTCTGGTAAAATGTTTTTGCCCTGATTGCGGTGAAAAGATGTGATGTGTGAATCCAATGTCATTGGAATGGCCTTTACAAATGTTGAAAGGTTTAAATGCAGAACTGACTGTTTTACATCTCCCGTTATATAAGACGGCTCTATCTAAAATGTATGAATAATATATTACAACATATGGGTTCTCCATGCCAGTCTAATTACGTGGACTTTAATATAGATTCTTGCAATGAAGTAAGAATAGCCCTTTCATTAGATCCCATTGATGAATTGAATATATAAAGAAAAAAAAATATATCAAATATTATTTTCACTATATGGCTATAAAATGGCTTCAGACTTTTGTGGTGCTTTTTGGCATTTTTGTTGTATGTACAGTAATTACTGTAATTTGTTTACTTTTGTAATTTGTTTAGAAAGTTATTCTTAATTTTTTCTATTATTCTTAATTTTTCTGTAACCTGTACAGTTACCTCTGATGTAATTGCATTAAATACTGAATAGACTACAGAAAATAATACATACAACAATAGTGGATATAACATCAAAATTAGAATCTAATGTTAAAACCAATGTTTTTAATGAAACCTTCTCCCTTAATAGGAATAATAAAAATAATTTGGTAATAAGAATAATATCAGCTTAAATACAGATTTTTATTATCATCAATGTTGAAGGTTGTGGAACCTGTGCTTTTATTCATAGAAAGTTCAAAAGAATAGCATTTTATTAAATGGAAATCTGTTTTAACAATTGAAATATCTCTTTTGATAAATTTTATGCATTCTTGCTGAATACATTTGTTTATTTATTTTTTATTAAAGCGAGCCTGTTTCAGTTCACATTACTGGTTATTATTTTAATGTTTCATCCCATGGAAAGGTGATGATACTTGCTCACTATTTTATGCTCATGGTATCAATCCACCAACTGAAATCCACTTGTTGTCACAACAAACTTGTTTTTTCTTCTTTTGTGCCTCTACACTATAGTTTCAGTCCAGTAGAAATTCCGTCTCGGTGATTTATTAATTATGTGCATCCACCTACACATCTGCTGCAGGCTAATGAAAAAGAAATAGCACTTTTGCCTTTGCCTTTCTAAAATGAGCCCTCAAAAGAGCAAGACTATGAAGCCATTGTTCGATCGCCTGTTGAAGGTACCTCTAAGCATCATTACATTTCAATTCTACAATGAGTGACATACAATTTGTAAGAGGTAGTCTCCAGGGAAATTAACTCAGAGATGACAGTTCACAAGACCAAGAGTTCTGAAAGCAAAAGTCAATTTTGCAGCCTGCTAGTATAATTATATGCCACCATCTTTGATGGAGGAAGATATTTGCACTTCATTTCCTGAGAACAAATGTCCAGGGTGGAAAATGCATGTGTTCTAATATCAGATTTAAAAAAATGCCCATAATTACAAATGCAACTTGTTTCTTGCGAAAGACCGTGTTTTGCATTTTAAGGGTCTGAATACATTTCATTTTGCTTTAATGTGATTAGAATATGCTTGAGGCTGGGTTTTACCATGCAATGTTAATATGCTGTACTTGTCGGATAGCTAAATGTTGGTTGTAGTAAGCATTCAGATAAATATATAACTCTTAAGGGAGGGAGGCCACATCTTCAAAGAAGCTGTGTCCCTCAAGTGTTGAATCTTTGCAGTGATTAGACGTTAATCTCTCATGGCTGAGTTTTCATGCGTGTGGTGTAATTCTAATGCTGCTGGCACACATACGATTCCGTGAATCATATCTCGACGCAATCGTGGCAGAACTACAAAAATAAGTTCGCTATATAAAATCAAACCATCTGAGCTACTCAAATGCAGGTATTTGTACTGTGAGATGCAAAGAAACTTCATAGAAGAAAAGGTTTGACCACTCAGACTTCTTTCTGTACGTTGACTTTTATGGCCATCGTAGATTTACCCCATCGTGTTTAATTTCCTGTGCGATCTCCAGAGCACGTCTCTCATTCTTTCCTTTTATCGCTTATCCTCCCCGCCTTATTCACGTGGGGGACGTTGCTCTAGTTTTACTCACAGATCTCTCTGTTGCTTATGTTCCCACGGATGGGGTGGAGAACTATGGTAAATGTTTGGATTTGATCACAATTAGCTTTGATGGAATATTCTGTTTTATTCAGACCTTTGGAAGCAAACACAACCACTGAGAAAACTGATTCTGTATCTGAGATGTCATATTGAGAACATACCTCTCTGTGAATCCGGTGAAGTTCTTTGTTTTTTCATCCTCTTGGTTGAAACAGGCTCATCACTGTCACCCGTAGATGACTCATCCTATCTGTTCTGTTCAGACTCTTGCCAGTTCCATACAGGGCAATCATTTCTCGCAAAATCAAACACAGCTGCACAAAGCCGAGATAAGACGAGCGGACAAAAAGTGTCACACAGGCAAATGTTCCACATGAAACGAAGCCTTAACTGGCCTTTATCCTCTGCTGATGTGCTAGCCAAAGATTATTCTGAATCGTGTCTGGCAACAGTTTACTTGGATTAGAAATTATGATTTTTGAGCAATATGTTATCCATTTGTAATGAATCATGTATCAAGGGACAGTTTAGCCAAAAAATATTTTCTGAAATGTTCTTATCATTTACTTAAGCTCTTGTTGTTACAAACTTGTAGATCATAAAAGATTTTCAAACATCTTATTGCTCATTCAGTGTAAGTCGAAGAGGCCCAATATTGTTGTTTTGAGTGCAAATGACTTTCGTTGTAAGGTCAAAGAGAGTTGAAATGTTATTCTAAATGTCTTCTTTTTGTGTTTCACTGAATACAGAAAGGCATACAAGGCATTTTTACAAGAATGTGATCACAGTTTTCATAAAAATAACTGTTTTCAACACTAATAATAAGAAGAAATGTTTCTTGAGCAGTAAATCAGCATATTAGAATGGTTTCTGGGGGATCGTTTGACACTGAGTACTGGAGTAATGATGCTGAATTCATCTTTGCCATAATATGAATAATTCATAAGATTAAATATATATTTAGAATCATAACATTCCTTTTATTATTGTAGTTTTGATCAAATAAATGATAAAACAGAAAAATCGTACTGACCCCAAACTTTTAAACAATAGTGTGCTTCGACTTTTCAGTCTTTAGAGTGTGCAGCCATAATTCAGGGCACATAGGTGACAGTTAAATGGATGTTGATCTTAGTGCATTAGTTTGTATCCTAGTTTGCCAAAACCTTAGGGAGAGACAACAACAAACCTAACCTCCCACCCAGACAAATCCCAGAGGTGCCGGTCGGATACCATACACAACACCACCAATTTACTGCATAACGTCTCTTGATACAGGCTAAAAGTTCCTGTGGAAAGCAAACTGCATTACCTAAACGAGGTGTTTTGGAGTAATTCGCCACAAATGTATTTGCAGACTAACCACAGTGGAATTCATAAAGGCACAACTGTCGCCAGCGAGCCTAAGATATATGATAAACAAACAACTAGCTAGCAGACATTGACTATAATGTTAGATGTGCACACACACAAAATGTGTGCAACATTCCTTATCAAAATCATGTTTTTTTTTATATATATATATATATATATATATATATATATATATAATATTTAGGGCTCAGATAAGCTATTGCCTTCCTAACATCTATTTTTCATTCTGAATGAAGGCTACAATCTGAAACAGAGTGTAAAATCTGTCCAACCCATCATCTGATTAGTCCCAACTGGAGCTCAAAGTGGAGAAGAAGAAAAAAACCCTTAGGATTTAAAGACTACAGGAAAATATCATTTATTTTGTGAAAAGAATCCATCTTTAATTTTCTGTGAAACTAAAGAGTTTTCTGAGATGTGGAACTACGCCACTACTTTAAAACTTTTCTTTCGTTTTTTGCAATGTGACAGGCTGCATATGCATTTTAAAATCATACAACTGAGCTCATATCTAGCTGCTATTCTGTTCCTGTAGGCCCTGCAAGCGGTAATCCGATTGGGAATATTACACAAAACACATTTCTCAACCTTTCATTTAAAGCAAAAGCACACAGCTGAGCACTGCATCCCTCATCTAGAAAATACTGTGATATGTCTTTCACTTGAAACAGCTAATATTTTCTGTGAAATATTCATAGAAGGTCAGCTTGATATTACACTTGTTGTCTTTTTTGCCCAGAGACACATTGACAAACATGATCTATCCATCTATCCATCTACTCATCCATCCGTCTGTCATATGCCACTTGGTTTGATATTTTATTAATGAAGACATATTCATAGATTAAGAATTTTAGGAGCCACTAATTATTTTATGTCTATTTTTGCAGGTTCTGCGCTATAAGCACCACTGATTACAGACAGCTGTTACTGATTATTTCTATTTGCTTTGAGACTGTCCACAGTGCAAGAGTTGTGGACTTGTCTTTGATCAACTAATCATGAGCTTTGATTGCACAGCAGAGACTATTTATTTGCAATCTCGCTTTTTCACCATATCAAGTTTTGTTTTTCCTCTAACCTTCCTTAGTCCCTCACTTTACATTTTTAGTCACCCTTCCTCCAATTTTAATTCTTCCCCAGTAGCTGAGTTTCAATCAATTCCCATTATTTAGATGAATCCCCAGCCTCCTTAATTCAGTATTGTGGTTTAGAATTGTGGGGTTAAAGCTATCCTTAAATCCACTTTAAGTGATATATGTTTCAGCTTCAATGTACTCAACAGCTCATGTTATTGGTGATGCTCCTAGGGACTGGGTTGTTGAGTCACAACAAATTGAGTGAGAATCTTAAAAGTGTGGTGTGGAAATTCTGCTTCATCAAATGGAATTACAGTCTGCAGCCCAAAATAATAGCATTGGCTCAACTAATCGGAAAATTGTTTTCAAGTAATCCTCATTATTGCAGTTCTGTTTGGTCTCCAATTAATGGTTCAGAAATTATCCACTACACTAATTAAGTGGATTTGATCCAAGGAGTTTGACTGGTTAGTGTTATCTAGTTAGCCGCTCTTGATATACCATATGTCATAATTGGTTTGATGATAGATAAATAGGTAATGATATATATATGATAGGTGATAGGTAAATTGATAGATGCCTCCTTCTCTTTTCATGTTAATTTAAAAGTCTCAGAGTAATGTATTCTGACAAAACAATATATAATACACAACACAAATTATAATATTTTCTATATTTGTATTACATTATATTTCACCAGCGTCCAATTTTCTGTATTATGAATGCTGGTGAGCAAAGATGGCAGAATTCAAATTGCGTTCTATATGCCTCCGAGCAGCTGACATTGGGGTGATTTTACCAATATCCTTGGAAACACATCCTGATTTTGCTGAGGTAGATGCATTCCTGGATCAGCATTTTTTGTTGAACCTGTAACAACACTCCTGTCTGAAAATGTCTGAAAATCCTGTCTGAAAATTCTAACCACATGCCTACCCCTGAACCAAACCCTACCGATAAGTTATTCCTAAATCAGGGAGTTGATATTGAATCACACTGGTGTAGAAGCACCCTAACCTTGGTTTTAAGCTTAAACTTGATAAAAATTGTAAAATTGTCCCTCAAATCTGATTGGTTTACTGGAATTTCATTGTTGGATCAACAAAGATGTTGATCCAGGAACATTTTTCACTTGGTGAAATCAGGCTACTTTGGCTAGTTTATTATTTTCATGAATTATCATTTTTGAATAAGAGATGTAAATGTATTCAAAGCAAAGATTCTACATTTCACAAGAGAACATTGTTCACAAAATTATCCAATAAGCTAAACTCCCAAAATGTAAAAACATACCAAGCATTCATTTTGGTGTGAAAATGTAGTCCCTGTGTACTTGAGTTCTCATAAATCGAGTGTCTGCCCTCCAAGGAGTAACTGTAATAACATGGATAGAGGCCAGTGGGCAGGGGAGGAGGGTTTTGGGTTCACGTGCGTGTTGGTTTGTGGGAATGTGTTGATTTGGAACTTCTCAGCATCTTCATTTGAAGCTAATTTGATTTAAATTAGTTTTAGATTTTGGATTTTTAGCCTTGTGGGTTTCTAATTAACCATTAGCACTGAACTTGGTGTGGGTCGTCATTATAGGTCAGTGGAGTCAGGAAGGCCTACAAAAAAAAAAAAGCAATTGGTTTAGAGATATCAAAGCATTTCTTTTGGTGATATTTGCACAATAATATTAAACTTTTTTACGTATGTGTGTGTGTGTGTGTGTACTATATAAATATCCTGAACTGAACTGAAATTAAATTAAGGCAGACATTTATGCAATGATAAGATGCCATAGACACATTTCTTCTACTATAAGAAACATAGTAGCATCGTTCAATAGATTTCTTGTTTCTGCTCCAGAGAAGATGAATAAGATAATTATATGTGAGCTCTGGGCAAATGGATGAGCACATCCTACTGATGCCAGACTGCCTGCAGTTGTACTTGTAGACAAAATACACTACATCAGCTTCCATTTCTTGATTATTGTGTTCAGGCAAGAATTTGTAACATAAATTGTTGGAAAGATTTTTGTGTCTAATATTTGCCTCGCAAGGCGGTTAGAGGGAAATGTAATTATTGATAATTGCACAAGGACATAGTGTCTTTTTTCCCTCTATTGCAGCCTATAAAATGTGAAATACAACAATCTTAGTTCACACGGGTTCAAACATGAGCCATATAGTCATGCATGTTTGAGTTCATACAGGCAAAAGAGAGCTAATGTGAGAGACCCATCATTAACATCACCAGCAATAACATGGCAGTTAAGTATCAGATAAATCAGAAATATGTAATTTTCTTGCAGATCTATCAAACAGGGCTGTCTAATGAAGAGAGCAAGTGCTTTGGGTTGCACATTAAGAGGAGATCAGTCCAGCTATTCATCCAGGTGATGTTCTGCCTGGAGGCAAGTGCGTACCCCTTTTGAATAATTTAGTCAGCGCTCTTAGACATCATTATTTGTAACTCTCTGATGCTGAAAAATCAAGAATGTCCAGCAAATTCCCCTTTGATTTCGTCACAAGTTTCAAGCCATTTCGATAGCAAACTTAAAAGTTGTAAGACGGCAGTTCTTTTTCACATATTTGAAGATGTTGCTCTGACATTTTAATTAGTAGCCACATTTCAAATCATGCCATAAAGTTTGACTTGTTATTAGGTGGAATTATGCTGCAAATATCAGCTTATTCCATTTATATTAGCTTTTAAACAAAAGCTTAATCCTTTGAATAATTGGAAATGCAATTTTATACAACTAAATTATGGTGTTATTATGAAACATCCACATTGCTAAACAATAAATTGTTTCATTAAGGCTCAAGAATTAAAAACAACTGTATTGAAACTGGCTCATTGTTGCTGTTATTATTTTGTAAGTGCTGAAAGCTCTTAAAGACTCTTAAAATTCCTGTGGGGGTTGATGTCTTGTATTTTGAGCTTTACTTTTTTCACTTTCTCCAATATTTACCAGTTACATTATAATCAGCTCTCATACTAAAAGATCATCCCTCAGTTTAGTTTTTCAGATTTGTGTTTTTGGTAACATTTTACATCAAGGTCCAATCCTTTTATCCAATGCAATGTCTAATTCACGTTCACTCATAATACAGTAATGTTATACAACTCAAAGCGTAACAGATTTGTTCATCTTGTAGAAACTAACGTAATACATTTAAGAATTAAGCTTAATTTATACACTCTAAAACAAATGGTGCTGAACCATTATGCACCTGGTGCTATATGGCACCTCATAATGGTTCTTTGTAGCACCATTTGGTGCTATATAGCACTAAAAATGGTTCCCCTATGATTACGAGCCAAATAACCACTTTTAGTGCTATATAGCACCATTTTTTTAGAGTGTAGCTATAAGTATGATAGCACCATATTATTTTATAATGTCATTGTTGCATATATTACATATAATTACTATAGTAATAACTATAAATTATGCATAATTACATGCAACTAAACCAAACCATAATCCTAGCCATATAGTTACTTGATTTTACTCAGTTGTTGAATGTATAATTGCAGTGTAACAAATACACCTTAAAATAAAGTGTAAAAAGTATATACTTGTAAATGCTTATTCATTGTTATTTAAAAAAGAATTGTTCATGATACCTAATGCAGTTATTAGCGGTACAATTTTAAACTAATTGTATACTTTTTTATTTTATTTCATTTGGAGAGTCCACTATCCTTTTTTTAACGATTTAAGGGACGGTTCTGTGTGGAATTTACATTTGAATATGATTTCCTCCATTATTAGAGGCATCCATGTATTTCATGACCCCCTGTGAATCAGACGTAATGATCTGAGGTCCAACTCAGGAAACCAGCAATCATGACAATAAGCGTGAAGCCTATCGATATTAACGCATCCTGCTGCTGTAGACTGGCCCGCTGTTATCTTCATTTATTTTCAGCTTTGCTTTTTATAAGCAATCTCTACAGCAAACACAACCCCTTACTGCAAAAATATGACGCTGATTAAAGTCCTGATGACTTGCAAAGTGGAAACATGTATGGACTGCATTTTGGTTCCTCAGGCACTTTTGATGCTGCACAGCTTTGCACAATAGGGTGGGTAATTTGTTTAGCTGACTTGGTTTCCACTACCGGCTCACGTTACGCTGTGTTTATTCAATTCATTCCTACACACCCAACTGTTTTTTTCACCTTAGGGTGCAGCTCAGGCCCATTGTGACAGATCAGGTCCGCCAGAACCCTCCGGCATGCCGAAATTAATATCCCAGGCAGCCACCCACGTCCTTCTGCCATCACAGCGTCTCTCAATCCATGTCCATGCCCATCTCTGAGTTATTGCTCTGGAAAATGACCTCTGATTAAGGCGGAGGTCGACAAACTTTAAAATGAATATGACGAGTTCAGTGCAAGGCAAGTTAAGCTTATTTGACAGCACATGGAATAATGTTTATTACTGAAAAATTATTTTGGTTCATCTGTCCTTTTCTTTAAAAACAAAAAAAACAACGCCAGTTTTAGATCATTTAAAAGCAGAAATGTAAAGCTTATTTTATAAAAGCAACTAACTTTATATTAACTTGCATATAAGTTTATGTTGTCAAGGAATCTTATGGTTATAACTTTTTCTTACATTTATTGATTGAAAATGACATTTTTTTCAGTAATCCACATTATGTCACAAGTGCTGTCAATGAATTAACTATACGTCCAATTATATAAGAGTTTTAGGGGAAAAAACAGCATGTGGTGAAGAGAATAGCTTTCTGAGGTGGGCGTGTGGACACTGGCAATGATAATGGAATTGCTGTTTGAATTGATTGTAATGAAGCGTGCAGTCTGATGGTTCTCTCCTGTGTTTGTTTATGATTACAAATGGGTGCTGTTCTGAACCCAGCGACTGAACTCATAAAGCAATCCGGCACTCTTGGCCTTTCTCTGGGTCTCTGCGGTAGGACAGCGAGAGGTAAAGAATGATGGTTTATTCTCTAGCTCATTTAGAGCTGACCACACAGCTGGGGGGCCCAGATGTACCAATTTAATGGCTAATTGCTGTCTCTCGCACACACTGCCTGATGAGAGTGAAAGGTCATGCTGAGGAGCTCCGGGTGTGAGTTTATTGTGTTATTTATGCATGTAAATTATTAGCCACAAAATTGCACTACTCAGATACGGTGAAGCAAAACTAATGATGCAATCCATCAAAAAATAACCTAGTTCTATCCATACATGATATAATTGTAGGCCCTACAAAAATAAAGAAAGACAGACAGATTGTCTTGTATTCTATATTTGATTATTAAACATGATTATCAAATAAACGCTTCTTTCTTAATTTCATCGAATTGTTCAAATTATAGTTCCATACTAGTCCTTGCTGTTATTGTTGTTATTTTTATTAGGCGACGCTTTCAAATAGAATTCATTTTGTTGACACTGGTCATTTTGTAGGCCAAAACTTGGACAAGAGATTGCATTTTAGCACTTCTGGTTCTATAATCCATAATGTTTTTTTTTAATGGGTTTTTGGTTCTTGAAATAAATTCTTGAAATAAGGTCTGTGGTGAACACAAGCTCAAAATAGTTTGAGAGTTTATTCTACTGTCTAAAATAAATCAGTAAATACTCTCTTGTGATTATGCTTTTACTCATCTTGTAAGTGGCTAAATGTGACTACAGAGCTTGTTGTGGACATTAAACATTATCAATCTGAACAGGTAGCATCACCAACTCACTGGTCCACTTTACAGCCTTGTTGTTTTTATAATCACACTCTTGCAAGCTATTCTCTCTCTAGACACAACATATTCTCACTCTATTTTCAAACTAGATTGAAAGAGTTTTCAGAAGCTTAATCATGGTGATGTTGAAATAGAGTGTGATGTAGTTTGTTTATAGCCTACATTTAGCTTTATACTTCGGCTGATTCTATTTAGGCTTCAGAATTCATAAAAGTTTCACAAACTTGCATTTGTGAAAATGATCACAATGAATAAAACATGTAAGAATCATTAATTACAATAATCCAAAAGCCAATGGACAAAATCCTATTGGGTTTTAGTTGAGGGAACAACGGTGATGCCAACTTCCGAGTTGGCCTAGAAAAGTTGCACCACTCTATTGCTCAGGTCTCTGGAATATGTGAATCTGAATGCTGACTTGCAGCAATTGGGAGTCTGATTTTTCCTAATATGTATTGTCATCTATGGCAATGCTGTATATGAGTCTGTTCATCCATGTAACTGAAACCTCCATTTTAATGTCTGTCGTATCACACCGTGGATTCGCTCTTGCCTTGTACAAACGCAATTGCCAACATCTTGTCTCACTTACTGATTATAGCGAAAATGACCTCTGTGGTCTTCAGTATTAATTTTACAGTGATATTGTTGTAGTGTTCTTCTTGTTGCCAAAACTATTGGATTATTATTTTTTGTCTTAGCGCCAACTTGCAGACATATATACAACATATTCATATTATCCTGAAATGATAAATGATTTCAACAGTTATATTGACCAAATGCACAAACAGTGCATAATACTTTTACCAAATATATGAATTCAGGTTAATAATAATTTCTACATTACACAATACAATACATTTGACATTTCATGTTATATTAATTAACATTTAACATTTATTTTATTGGTGCTATAAAAACATTCTTGTTTATTGTCTGTTCATTATAACTATTGTTAACAAATTGAATCTTATCGTAAAATGTTATCAATTTTTTTAAACCGAGGAAAACGTGTTTGAGAACATCACTGATCAATCACATTCATCAAACGCTGACCAATGAGCCAATCACTATGTGAGTTATGGCTGCTTGTAAATCGCTTCACGCATACATATCATGAATGTTATAACCACTTTAGCCATAAAGAGACAGAATAGCATCGTATGTTCATGCGGAGAATGGTTTGGATGTAAAAAAAATGGGCCAGTTCAGGTGAAGAATTCCCGTAAAACTGGTCAGTGGTGGTATTAACTCTACAGTCTTGTTTATTACTGTGTTATGGCTCATTGACACCTGTACAGAGCTCTAAGAAGATCTCATTTCAAAGCCATTATAATGCTGCAATCTTCTCTTGCTGTGGAAGAGTGTACGGGGGATGCTGTTAAGATTGGAAAGCAAACAACAAAGTTACAAATTCTGCCTAACTGGAACTTACATTGGAGCAAATGTAAAAATGGTTGTGGGGCACGTGTGGCTTTCAAAGGAAATAGCATAGCAAGTAAGCATTAGTTCAATTCATTAGTTAAAAGTGTAATTCCAGATTTTACCAATTCTGTTCTTCATGTTCATTTTTTTTTTAGCATGTATGCACGTTTTCCAGCAAGCACATAGCGGTCCCTTAACGCTAGTGTGAGGTTCTCTTTGGTTATTTTTAAGAGCCATTTAATCTCTCTTGGAATTAAATGTGGAAAACAAAAAGCAGAGCCCTGAAATCAGTTGATTTAAAGTGAACCTGGAACCAGTATTGGATGTAATGCATTACTAATTAATTAATTACTTTTCCCTTGAAGAAAGGAATTTCTCTTAATGTCTCTTAATTGAATAACAGTGTCTCCTGTTAGTGGAACATCAAAATTGAATATCTAAAATGTATGTTTTTAATGTAACCTTCTCCCTTTAAATACTTTATTCAGGTGATGAATAATTTAAAAAATCTTATATCATTTATTAAAAAAAATAAAATGTCAATTTCATGTATATCCTTGTATTGTTCAACTGGTCAAGGTTTATATGGGATTTAGAAAGTAATTAATAATATGTAATGCATTTAGAGAGATGAAGTAATCTGTACTACTGTAATTAGTACAGTACCGGTAATCTAATTACACCGTGGAAGATAATTAATAGCTTGACTGTTTGGATTTGTAAAGACTTTTCTGACTAAAACATATGGCGTACGCACGCAAACATAATCTTTGTATCGCCTTAATATTAAACCATTCTTATGCAAACACGGAATAGCAGCAATAAATACTCTCTGTATTGTAAAGATATTTTGCTCATTGAAGCAAATCTACTGCAGTGTGAGAGAGCTGTTAGAATGTTTTATATCTCCGTACAGGAAGACTTCTGAGGAAATCAACCCTGATGGTTCATTTCCTAATATCATTCTAGTCCTGTATCAGCTGTTTGGCAGGAACTGTCACTGTTCAGTCCTTGTGAACTGAGCGGTTACATCAATATGTGAGATGCTGGATCAAAGAGTATAGGTTGAGATCTCAAATGAATATTGCTGATGAAAACAGACGCCACCTTGTGGTCTTAGTGAGAACTGCTTGATCGTCCTCACGCCTTTAAACCTTCTGACAGAGACAACACACTGTCCTTCCATTCCTTCATGTCCCACTAATATCTTATGACTAAATTATAAAAAAGGGCACTTGACGTTAATTTGTGCTTAAAGATTGCCGATTGCTAAGATCCACTTTCTATATTTGTATGAGCTTGGATTGTAGAAACAGAGCATAGAAAGTAAATGTTCATAAATCATTTTAGTTTTACTAAGCGATAAAAAAGAAGGCGATATTGTTCAGAATATAAATTACATATTTTACAGGCTGTCTTTTGAAATACAGTGCATTTAAGAGTCAGATCTAAATACAAAGGACGTTATCTGTTTAAAATCATCATTTATGGCATGTATCAGATTCTGGAACACTGTTTTTACAGTACGCTGTGCTATTATTTCTCCTTTGAGAGTCACTGTATCCAACACCCCCATTAGGGGTGTAAATTGGTTGAATGCGAAAGTCCCCCTTGAGCAGCTGTTCATTATTCAAAGAAACTATCTGAAAGCTAGTTTCAGTCATTTCCAGAATAGAGTTATCCTTTTTAGTTCCCGCTTCGCAGTAGTCATCTTTTCTTCTGCCCTGACTGTATTTCCATTTTGACGAATCTGACCTTCCCTTCTTGTGCATGTGCCAGCAGAATATGCTTAACAGGACCACCAGAACCACAAGTACCGCCCCACCAATCAGACCAGCCAGTAGGAAAGGCGAGCTGGGGTCCTGCTGGGTCGCCTGCTCAGGCCCAGTGGTGTTATCACCGGAGTGAAAGGAAGCAGACTTCGTCATCACCTCTGAGCAAATTGTATCATCTCCTGGGTGGTAACTGTTGAACGCGTCCAGTGGATCTATGCAAATACGATAGATGGACTTGGGCTCCAGGTTTGCCAGTGCGATTCCCTCACGTTCGCCCTCTACAAGTGACTCCTGCATGGGGCCTGTTATTAAACTGTGACCTAGCTTGACCCAGGTCACCTTATAGGCTGTGACTACAAATGTCGATACCCAGCTTACCTGAATGCATGAACTGTTTAGCACAGCAAAGGAAACACGCAGTGATTCCTGCCTTGGGATGACCGGGTCATTCGTCCTCTGTTCCGTGTCTTCGCCCGCAGTCGGCGGGAGAAGTGTGAGAGGCGAAGGGGTGGGTGTAGGCCAGGAGTGTGCGGGTGTGAAGGCCGTTTGAGTGGCTGACTCAGCGGCGGAGGAAGAGAGCAGTGTGGGCTGTGGGACTGTGGCTGTGCTGTTAGGACACTGGATGAGCTCCAGGGTTAGCTCTCTGATTACCATGCCACGTACCCTCTCTGGTTTCTGGCACATGAATCCACGGACATTGAGGGTAGCTGGCAGGGACTTTAACCACAGTATGACCCATTTAATGTCGCAGTCACAGAGCCAAAGGTTGTTTCGAACAGTGAGCTGTCTCAGACCGTGGAGGCCGTCAAAGACCCCCTGTGTGAGAGACTGCAGCTGGTTATTTGAAATATCTAGTCTCTCCAAGCGATGAAGGCCATGAAAGGCTGTCAAAGGAATCTCATTCATTTGATTATCCTGCAAGTTGAGCTTGACTAGAAACTCGGCAGGCAGATTAGGAGGAGGAACCGTGAGAGAGTTGCGCGCCATCGACAGTGTTTTCAGATTTACGAGGGTCTGGAGAGCCCCGGGGGAGATGCCCTCGTCCGTGAGCAAGTTCCCATCCAGGAGGAGGCGTTCGAGGCCTGTTACATTCTCAAATGCATCCTCGGCTATAAGTGCAATTCGGTTCTCATCCAACCGCAGCTCTCTCAGCTCCTCTGGGAGCCCGATGGGGACGCTGCTCAGGTGGTTCTTGGTAAGGAAAAGGGTCTTGAGACTGATGGCCTCCCTGAAGGCCCCCTCCTCCACACCCACGGTGGAAATGGAGTTGTCATCCAGATAGAGCTCCTCCAGGCGTAGCAGCTGTGCGAGGGCGGCCCGGGACACAGTTTGAATGTTATTCTCCTGCAGGTGGAGCACCCGCACATTTTTGGGAAGATTGACAGGGAATTCGTCTAGCTGGTTGCCATAGAGATACACCGTCTCCACAGAGGCAACGTTGTGCATTTCCAGGGGAAATCCAGCATTGTTGATTTGATTGTTGTGGAGGTAGAGGGTCTTATAACCCTCTCCTAGTCCCAGAGGCACTGACATTAGACTCCTCTCGTTGCAGTAAACAAAAGTCCTGTCACACCGGCACTCCTCTGGACAGGTTGTGGCCCAGGAGAAATGCATGTGAAGACCCAGAAGTATCGGTATCCAAGGGCTGATCAAAGTTGGTAGGTCCTTATTCCACATTCGGATCTGTACCTCCATTTTGTAAGACTTTGCAAACTTTTTTGACAACGACAATGCACGTAATTAAGGGTGAAAAAAATAAATAAAAAATAAATAAAATAAAATCCACCACACTGGAGTTCTTAGTGGATCTTGAAGCTTGCCTCTGTGGAGAGGATGCGATGTTGAAGTCGCTGGGTAATCCTCCTGTAATTGCCTGTCCTAAGCTCCCCAACACAAGAGCAATAGTCTCATTAACTCGTGCGACTCCTTCTTATCCCTCCGTCCATGCTCGAGCTGGAAATGATAGCAGAGCTCATCACATTGTCACTCTGAGTTTAGAGAGGGACGATTTCAAAGTGTGTGGGCCAGAGCAGCGAGTACGGAGGGCTCATCGGTGATGACCTCCTCTCTCATCGCAGCTGGACAATTCCCGTAAGCCACAACCTTCCTCACAAGGAGCATTTTGAGCCGCTTGCCTATTTTAACAGAAAACAAAAATAAATTATGTTATTTCAATGTCATAACTCTTAGTATCTGCATATGTTTTACTTTCTGAAACAGGAAAATTAGTGTGTTACAAAAATTTGATGTTTTAATAGCAATCAAGTGAAATAACATATTATTTCAGTTACTCTTTAGCATTATCTGAAAACCGAGGAATAATCTATTTAAATTTGTGGGTTACAATGTATTTTTTCCCCTCTTTTTTCTTTTTCTTTTTTATCATACCCAATCTCCAATTTGAGATCCCACTGAAATCTCCAACACAGATTTGAGTGGGATTATTGCAACATCACTATGATTAAAGACATCGTTCAAATCTTTATCGTTCAATAAGGAGTTAAATGCATTTTTATAATAACTCTCGGAGTAAACTATTTTCCTTCTAAGTACCAAATATAATTCAGTTCCTTGACTGTAGGTTGTTTACAGTTGCCCAGCAACATGGCAACTTACTCATTTAACTATAATATTGAATGTGTAAACGTGGCTCATCCAGAATTTACAGTTTGAACCGTTTACATAGTAAACTAATAAAAAAGAAAAAAGAAAGAAAGAGCAGTTAATAATAAAGCAGAACACGGTTCCATGCTTGCTCTCTCCGTGAGGAGAGTGTAGTGACTGGTGACATCAGCATCTCTGTGCTCTTAGACTTGTAAAGGGCACTGAGGTGTTTAATCTGTCAAATGCCACGATGATGGACAGGTCTGTTCTCCAATGCTCTTGCACAGAGTTCTCCTCTCAGTAATAATGATTCTAAACCCGAGGACAGTGAGAACTGCTCTATTAAATCAGAGTGAACTGCATAAGTTTGAACAGGAAAGAAAAACAGCCCTGCTCATAATACCAAATTTCAGAAATGTATTTTGTTGTAGCCATGTTAAATATCATATTTGTCTTCATTGAGGCCTCACTTGTCCTCACCCACCCATTATTATCTGTCTGCAGTTTGTGTACTGAATTGTGTAATCTATATTGTTCTGGGGTTTTTTTTGCACTATATTTTACATATTCTATTTTCTTACACATTGTGTTGTATATTTACACACACACACACACATGCACACACAGAGACACGCACACACACATTGAGTTTTCATGTTTTAAAGGGACCACATAAATAATGTTTTTGATACTGCACAAACTGTATATTCTATCCCCTAGCCTCTACCCATCACTGAAAACTTTCTGCATTTTTAGATTTTCAAAAAACATAATTTAGTTTCTTTTATTAGCTATTATCCTCATGGGGACCAACAACTGCCCCCACAATGGCCAGGATTTCGATATTATCATTTTTGTGGGGACATTTTGTCCTCATAACATAGGGTTAACAAAGTACCACACACACAAGCATTCTCCTGTACAATACTTTTTCCACTGGCCTTGCTGTTTGTACAAAAAATATATATTCTATTCTAGCAAATAGTGCATCTTACCATAGTCTATTTTTTTGTTAAATCTTAGCAGAGAAAAAAAAGATCTTCCTGACATTTTTCATTTATTATTATATACAGTATTTGAATTTAACCAACCAAAGTCTAATTTATCAGTGAAGGCCATTTGTTCACTTCAGCCATTACTTATTAGTTGGCTATATTGATCTAGTTAAACTGTCATTATACATGGTGCTCAGGTTTTGTTCATTGAATTACTCTTAAGAAAAAAGTCTCAAGTGCACAGAGCACACAAAAGATTTAAGCAGCTATGGTTATGCACCCATGGAAAATCACACATTGAAGTGCTTTACCTCTCACTCTTATAAACATTTCTGAAATGATCTGATTTACCTCTCTCTTCCTATTTGTGGGAGAATTTTTGTTTGACAGAACATTTGCCACACAAAATTATTGTTATATACTATTATTATATACTATTATAATTATTATCGTAATATAGAATATTAATAACCCCCAAACTGGTTACATTTAAGGTATCCAATAGGTATACAGAATATGAGATTATGTATTATTTTTTTATCGAATGCTCAGTATATTTTATATGCTGATATATTACCATTAAAAAGTAGATGACATATACAGTCGTGAACTGTAAAATATAAAGGCACCAAATACCATTCCGTAATGCCTCAAGATTCTAGCAACCACAGTTTCCAGTTTTTTTATGCTGTTTTAAACCAACTTTTAAGAGGATTTTACAGGAATGGCAGATATTAACAGATCGTATAGGAAGAAGTTGTTTCACACGAGAGCGCAATTGGATTTTTACATTAATTTGGAAACAAACAACTCCAATGTGTATTTTTTTTTTTAGTCCTCACCTTTTCTGAAGAGGCTTCGTCCCATCCGGACTGCATTTTAGTATATTCTAGTCGCTTCTTCAATATGACTTCTCAGAATAAACATCTCCCATTTAGACTAAAAACCAATTCCAGAGACCTAAAATAGTCAGCCCGACGATCCTTTTGTCCGGATCGTCTAAAAAGCGACATTTTGTCGAGCGGCTGATCCTGGGGAAGATTTAAAGTGTCAGCGTCCGAAAGCCGCTGCTTCAATCCCGCTGATGCGCACCCGAGTGCCGTGCTTCCTTCACCAAATGCCCGGGGCGCGCTGGACTCTCTCTCTCTCTCGCTTTCCTCTCTCTCCTCTCTCTCTCTCTCTCTCTCTCTCTCTCTCATACACACACTCACACAATCCTCTCACTGGTGTCTCAACCAAATGTGTTACACTTCTTGATTAAGGTCTGGATCTTCAACATCTGATTGTTCCAAATGCACTGAGAGCCTTTTCCCTTTGCAGCCTCCAAGAGGAAATGCAGTAATGAATTCATTTGATCGCTTCCCATCGCTTCACGTTGAGCAATGCAATTGCGACAGCGAATCTGAGGCGTTTCAATTCTATAAGCCACTTGCCTTATCATTAACTTCCATTTGCTATTTCAGTTATATTTGATTTAAATAACTAATATTATTTTGTCATAATCATACAGCCCTATTTTCTACTTAGTCTTCTATGCTTAATCATGGGATCTAAAACTGGGCATGAACAAATTAATGATTTCTGTTGTCTGGAGTCAGGGTATCATAATTTTCTGTCTCTCCTTGATTGTTGCGGTAGGCTATTACACAGGGACTTTATTTGGAGCTGGGTACTGAATCTCTGACACAATCGTATGGATTCATAACTTCTTTCTAAACTTGTAAACTTTATTTGATTCCATTTGTGCATTCTTGTCAAGTGGTGCTCACTGCAGAGCCAAATGACATCCAGTTCTCCCTCTCTGCAGCTCATGAGTGGATCTTGACCTAGTTCAACTCCATCTCTTTTTGGATCTAATGGGTGGAGCTTAATCAAATTAGGTTTAGGAATGTGAAAAATTTGAATTAGGATATGGCTGGACTTTCAAGCTCCACCCATTGTGTCCAGTGAGGGGGAGCTGCTCATCAAGCTCCACCCATTCCCATTTACTTTGCAGTGAGCAGCCTCTTCTTTTTGTTCAATCTGTTTAAACCTGACGATTAGGATTAGGGCTGGACCTTCATGCTTGTTTTTTTCACAAATAATCTTAAATTTCTTTACAAATCTTATTGTGGGAATGTAGATGAGTATAGTTAAGTTTTCTCAGATTGGTTTCACTCACCAGTGTGCAGAGAGTAGGAATTGGAAAATGTTCTGGAGCTGATGGAATACAGAACACATTGAGCTAGAAGTGGAAGGGTGATTCACAGTCCGAAGGCTGCAAACTTTGACTGCTATGTTATGATGGCCTTCTCAGTTTGAAGGACCATTAGTAGTCAGCCTACATTCTGCATTGTTCATTTAACATATTTTGAAGGATGTATATTCTTCATGTCCTCCAATCACAACCCTTTGCGTGCATTTGCGAAAAACTAGTCGGGATTATGAAATCAGAAATAAAGGTCTTCTTTTGGTTCGTTTTAAATGAATCACATAATGCTAAACTGCCCATTATATAAACCACTGGGAGACCACATACTGTTGTTATTCACTGTATTCACTATAGTATTTGCACAAACTATTGTCTACATTACCTTGCTGTCTTATATTTATGCTTTTTTATTTTTATCTTTGTGAGCTGCTAAACAATATTTAGTTGTTTTAACGACAATAAAAATCTATTCTATATTACTGTTACAATGAAGTGCCGGTGTGCGATGCGGAGAGACGAGGGAGACGCGGAGATCCAACAGAGAACACTTTATTCCAACACGGAGAAACAGAACGGCACTAAACAGTGCAAAACTCTGAAAACTAAGAGACTTGTAAAGAGCATCCACACACGGAGAACAGACACAAAAACAGTTTCAACAATCAACAAAGACAAGGGAGAACATGAGGGTTAAAATCGGCAGGATAACGGGGAGCACCTAAGAACTACTAAAAAGGGGGAGTGGCTGACGTGACAGTGACGGAAACACAGAAGGATCACACAGGCGGAAAGTGACGAAACACGACATGACTGTGACAGTAGCTCCCCCTCCCGGAAGGCACGACCTCGCGCCTAAACTGGACCAACAGTAGAGGGAGACCACGGGGAGGACAGGACAGACATGGAACAAGAAACATGAGTTCACAATAGTCTAGGGTGGAGTGGGTGGGAAAGGGGCCAGACAGACGGAACAGTCCAGGGTGAAGCAGGTGGGACAACCGCCTCCGATGATGTCATGGCGGGAGGTCCCGATGGAGCTGATGACCTGTGGCTTCAGGTGGAATCATCAGGTCCTGGAGACCGAGGTGTAACCGTGGTGATGAGCATCCGAGGTGGAGCCGGAGGGACCAAGGACAAAGGTGCAGCCTGGGGGAAGGAGCCAGACGGAGCCGAAGGCGGAGGACAGACAACGAGAGACCAAGGCGGAGCCAGAGGGACGAGGGAGCCTGGTGGAGATGGACAAGGTAGCCCGGTGGCCGAGGTGAAGGGATGGACTCAGATTTAGGAGGTGGAATACAAAGGACTTCTGTGCCTGGCGATGCCGGTGGCCCGTCGACACATGGCGGCTCCCAGGTGTTAATGGGAGCCGGTGATGGGGCGCAGGACACTGGCAGAGGAGGAGCTGAGTGCTGGCTGGGTAGAGACGGTGGGAGAGGGAGGCTGGGTGGGAAGTCTGGTGTTGGCTGACGAGTCGCGGGCTCTGGCGCTGCCTGACGAGTCGCGGCGTGCTCTGGGGCGAAAGCCTTGTGCTGCCTCCAGGCACGCACAGCTGCCGCGGCAAACAACAAATGCACCGCCTTTTGGGCCATGGCGAGGGTGATGGGGAATTCTATACTGGAAAGTCTTTATTGGGCAACTAACTCAGTTGATTGTTCTGTTACAATGAAGTGCTGGGGTGTGATGCAGAGAGACGAGGGAGACGTGGAGATCCAACAGAGAACACTTTATTCCAATACAGAGAAACAGAACGGCACTAAACAGTGCAAAAGTCTGAAAACTAAGAGACTTGGAAAGAGCATCCACACACAGAGAACAGACACAAACAGTTTCAACAATCGACAAAGACAATGGAGAACATGAGGGTTAAAATAGGCAGGATAACGGGAAGCACCTGAAACTACTAACAAGGGGGAGTGGTTGACGTGACAGTGACGGAAACACAGAAGGATCACACAGGCAGAAAGTGACGAAACACGACATGACTGTGACAATAACATTATAGTAACTGATTACATGTAATCTAGGTTATGTAATCAGATTCCAAAAATGAATGAGCACTTTAGTATTTTTACCCACAAAAAAACAAGATGGTATAACTTTCATTTTACCATTAATTGTAATTATCCAGGGAGGTTTTTGTATGCACAAGAAGTCTGACACCATGGAGATTTGATTTTACCATTGAGTCCATCTGAGAATATATGAAGAAACAGAAAAAAATTAGACAGACTAAATCCAGAAGAACTAGGGCAATGTCTCCAAGATGCTTGAAGAAACACACCTGCAAACTACAGTGTTGTGTCTTACACGGAATCAAGATGATCAACTCCAGAAAAAAACTTTTAATATTTCTTACTTCATGTAAACTCCCAGACTTGGTGCCATTGAGTCTGTACCTAATTGCCCCTAGTCTCTTGTTAATTGCTTGACAGACAATAAACAGGAGACATCCTAAGTTCCTAAAGTGACTTCAAAGAGTCATCCTATGCAGGCCACCAAAAGGGCGATTTGGCTACAGACTTTGGAAAACCCCAAATAAACACACACACACACACACACACACACACACACACACACACACACACACACACACACACACACACACACACACACACACACACACACACACACACACACACACACACACACACACACACACACACACACACACACACACACACACACACACACACACAAACAAACACAACAAACTCTCTGAATCTAACTCATAAGTAAACTGTCCTATCCCCATATATGTCTATGTATGTATGTATGCATGTATGTGTATATATTAATTATTTAATATGAAGTAAGCTTTTGTTAGAAGTTAGGTCAATAATAATACTTTTTTTTTTTTTTAAAGGAGTCATTAAAGTAAAATTTGTGGTTCCCTGATGTTGCAGGTAAACAATTTGTTTCATATTTTTAGTACATGTTTTATTTTGATTGTTTTTATTTTTAAATTATTAACTGATTTAATAGTGATTTAATTACTTATGATTTAATTACTTAATAGCTTTTCATTAAACTCACAAACCCCAGTAGTTCCATCACGGAAAGCCCTGACTTAATGTGATATTTAATGTAGACAACTTCATGTTATTAACAACAAAGAATGGATTATAATTTCTTTCTCTTTATATTTTTATATTATAAAGGCACAAAATTATCCTGTTTAAATCAATGTGATAAACAAGTTTGGTTAAAAGTAATCAAAAAGTAGTGAATTACATTTCCTAAAATGAGTATTCTTACATTAATAATAATAGTTTGTTATATTTATTTATATTTATATTTATTTTCTTGGCACTCAAAGCGCTTTACATGGAAAGGGGAATCTCCTCAACCACCACCAATGTGCAGCATCCACCTGGATCAATGCTCACCACACACCAGCTTATTGGTGGAGAGGAGACAGCCAATCAGTATATGGGGATGATTGTGAGACCATGATGGACCGAGGCCAATATTCAGTTTTGGGCTGTAGGGTGATACGGCATTACTAACCACTATTTTTCTTATGACCAGAAATCTTTGTCGCAGTCACAACGACTTTCTAAACTGCTCCTTCTAACATTCCATGCTGTGTAAACTTGGGTTGGGGGTGAGGGGTGTTATCAAGTGCTCTTCACGTGCTTCAAGAGTTGGAGAAAGCAAAGGCCACATGCTGAGATGAAACACTCACGTAATAAGGATTCAGCTTCATCGGCTGTCATGATTTATTCAAATGGTGCAACAAGATGAAAAAATAAATCTAAAGATATTTTACACGAAAGTAGATTTTTTTTCTTATGACTGCAATCCTTTTGCAAAGAAAACTTTTCTGCGGATGCTTCATGAGAGGCGAGAATGATCTCGATCTAGTGAGTGATGAAAGATCAATTACAAATTTCCTCCTGTGGCTCAAACACAAACCGCCTTTTCCCTCTGAGCAAAGGCGAAAGGATACCACACGCCCCTTTAATGAACCATCAAACCAATACCAATTTGTTCTGACTGACACAAAGCACACAGACATGAATCCGCTCTTTTGAATCTTAAGATTAGTCTATTAATCTTTTGATGCTTTTTGCCTCGCATGAAACATCAGTCAAATTCAGTACAAGGGTTATTGGGTTTCTGCTATTTAGTTAAAATTATGTTCACCCAATCAATGGCCGAGAATATGAGGAAACCTGTAGATGATGAGAGGATAGCATAATTGATAGCTTATGGATAAGAATAGCAACAGCCTGGTTACGGCAAGCCTGATCAATTTCTTATCAATTTAAATTAATTAGCCACAGATGACAACAGAGACTATGGGACTTCCAACCAATCATGACAATCATCGACAGCAACCTTTTGAACACAAATTGGATTTCAAATAATGCACCGAAACCCCGAACACCACAATAATTATATTTTGTTGCTTATTGCAACACATGTTTTTTTGGATCTGCTGTCTTTCTTTTCATATTTAAAGTTGTGTTTGGTTTCTTAGTCCTGATCGTGCATTCTCAACAGCTGTTGATTTTTCTGACGGGGACTTGGTCTACAAAATACTACATTTCAATTCATTAAATTCATTGGACATTAATCAAATTATGTGTCACGATATGCATCCAAAAATGAATGCATTATGATTTTACATTTGGCTTGGTGTGGGTAGTGCTTATTTCAGACAATATTATGCTGATGAAAGCTTGAAACAGACGTCTGCCTCACTGGAGAAAGGAAAACAAATAAATAAATACATATGAAAATAACATATTCACTATATTTTGCAGAGTTCTGGCAATAGAGACTCATTATTTTGTGCTTATACCAAGAAATCCTCCTACAGACAGGTAACATTGCTATAAACTGCAGGCTATTGTTTAGGGTCAGGAATCGAATCGGAATCAAAAACTTGAGGTCAGAAATCGGATACTTGTTGTAAATTAGAATGAATATTCCTTTGTATACATGTGACATATGACTTTAAAACATTCAGTTTCTGTGCTGTACGTATGTGTAACAGTATATCTGGATCCGTGCAGCTCTTTATGTGACAGCAGCCAAATGTTCCTTCTGCCGTCTTTATAGGTATTTGCTATATTTGCTCATTTTTTTGTGTTTACTTGTCTTTAATCATGCTTGAAGTTTATATCAGTTAGGCTAGTTTTTTTTGCTATGGTATTTTTAAATCATAGACAAGTTCCTTGTGTAAGTGTTCTTTAGCCTGTTGATTTGTTCATGATATTCAGTTACAATGCAATATTTAGCAAGAAGACTATTGTTAGGGACAGATGCTCAGACAAGGTATCAGAAGTAAAGCCAAAGTTTAGTAACTCAAGATTATTACAGAAATGAACAGGCAAAGGCTGAGGATAGTGGTTTTGGCTGAGGGTTAGCTTATTGGATGACGGGTGCTGGTGAAGGAAGTGGTGGTCGAGTGCGATTGGTCAAGGTGAGTCGTGGATTGCGAGCTTGGAAGACGAATGACTAGGGAAGACTTGACATGAAGAAACAGCGAACAAGGAACACTGAATTGAGTCAACATAGTAGATCGGACAGTGCACTGTAGTGAGACGTGAGTATTTCAAGCTTTGTGAGTGGGTGTGGTGATGAGGAACAAGTGTGCATGATTAAAACTCAGGCGTGTCGGGTGTTGGAGCCTGGTATATCTGTGACAATTATAAAAATAAATGTGAATGATATCGAAGGATTTTTATTTGACCTTATTATACTCTAAATTAGGAATCGATAAGAATCTGAATCAATTAGCAGAATCGGAATTGGAATTAGAATCGAAATTGTTAAAATTCAAACAAGACTCACCCAAATAGTGCTTATATAGGAAAGAATACAGTGATCCCTCATTTATTGCGGTTAATGTGGACCGGAACCCCCCGCAATAGGCGAAAATCCGCGAAGTAGGATCAGCCAATCAGCTCACGGGATACATCCACTCGTGCTCTCATTCGTCGATCTCGCACCGGGAACCAATCATGTGCCTTGTCTGATTGCCCGTGGGTATGTATGAAGCCTCTGAGAGAGTTTCTCTCCTTGTCTGGCATCCTGGGAAACCGTTTCTCTCACGCATCACGATAAAACAACGTTGCTTTACGGCTGCTGATATGGCAGTATTTTATTTATTTTTTTCAATCAATTTATTTTACAAAAATCCGCGATGCACTGAGCCCCCAAAGCTTGAACTGCGAAGTGGCGAGGGATTACTGTACGTTTACTTTTGGTAAGAACACAAACGACTCTATAATTGGACCATAAGTTAGCAATGTCTAGAGTGAATGCTCTAAAATGTATTTTTAAGTTGAGGAAATGTTTGAAACTGTAAAGTTTACTCATTGAGGTAGAGCTGCAGTACAGTTAACCACTGGAGTTCCCTGACAGAGTCGTAGTCAAATAAAAATATCTTTCTTTGTGTGTGACTTTCTGTTCAGGAACAAAAAGAACACCCAGAACATATTAAATCACTTGAGTTAGGGGGAAAAACAAACATGTTTGTCAGAGCCATGGAGCTAGGGAACAGTGTGGCCAAACGCACATTCAATCACCGTCAGACTTATTTAATCAGCACTTCTCCCAGCTTGAAGCAAATTAGCAGGACAACATAAAAAAGCAAACTCTGCGGACTGTTAGCAGATAGCTGCCCCTCTTTATGCTTATCCAGCTGGAGTAGCTCCGAATGGCAAACAGATAGTGCTAGACAAAGGATGACTTGTCATAGGCAGCAGTGGGAGGTCTGGGGCCACACTGTTTCAACAGTTTAGTCTCAGTAACATTTTTGCTCACTTAAAAAATAAAATAAAAAATACAGTGGGTCCCAAATTCAAAAGCACTAATGAAGTTGCGAATAGCAATTTAATATATATAAAAATAAAAAAACGTTTTTATTTCGAGATACTAAGTCATTATTATAAGAAACTTTCTCATTATTTCGAGATACTAAGTCATTATTACGATGCCCCGCCCGTGATTGGCCCCCAGGAGTCATGTACTCCACTGTGATTTTTTTGGTTTGTGCTGCTCCAGCTTGCACGAAAATGGAACCTTCCGCAAACACAACGCGGTAAAGCGTTATTCATTCAAAACTCGTGGGCCGCACTTAAATTAAACTTTTATATTGTCCCGCGGGCCGCATGTTTGAGACCCCTGCTCTAGAGTAAAAACTACACTTGCGCACCTACTGTAGGCGCTTTTTTACTTGGACCTTGGAGCAGGGGAAGAAAGTTGCCTGGTTCCTTTTACATCACATGGAGGGGCATGTGCGTGTGTGCCATTTACCTGGGGAAATAATGCTACCAGGATGCACTGTGGGACGACGAGAAACCAGTGGAGGGAGTGTGATAGTCTGGGCAATGTTCCGCTGGAAAAACCTAGCTTCCTGTGGCTCAATCAGTAGAGCATGGTGTTTGCAGTGCCAAGGTCATGGGTTCAATTCTCAGGGAAAGCAATAATTGATTACCTAATGAATCTTGAATGCAATGTAAGCTGCTTAAAAGCATCTGCCAAATGCATAAATTTAATGTAAAGTGTCATATTTGAAATATCCCAAAATTGGATACCACTGTACATCTGCACTCAGAATTTAAACTTTTAGTACTGAATGTAAGAAAAAAAAAAGTTAAATAAAAAGTTTCTTTTCACATTTATGTATATATCTATTCATGTACTGTATATGTGATGGAATATAATAGTTATATATATAAAATAAGTTTTTGTCTTTTTCTTTGAATGATCAATTCAGAGAGCAAATAGCTTATTACATGAGCAAGGACAGCCACCAAGCCCACTGACACCTAGCTTGAGAAAGTGAGAGCTGAGATGTGCGACTCACAGTCCGAGTCGACCATTTGTCATGCTGAAGACTGGCATTATCATTGAGTTCATTCTGGAGGGCTGACCCAGATGGCCAGAGCCAGTACTTGCTACACTCCAGTGAATCTGAGACAGCCTTGGTTGAGAAGGGGGCTCGGGTTGGTGATGGAAGGGGGGCTGCGTGCACTCCATCTCATCAGAGTCATGCCTGGGAGCCTAGCTGTTCTTCCAACATTACCACACAGATAGGAAGAGACTGTTAATGACTGTGTATGCCTTTGTGAAACAAAGACCACCTTGCAAATATTTTAACATAACCTCTGCTCACTCTCTCCACTAATGGGGAAACAACTGAACAAGACCTAATGAGTGTCCTTGAGGTATTTAAATGTTTCTAAAGGGACTGTACGGAGAGACTTTTTCTGGTCCAGTTGTGATGTACCCTAATATTTACCACCCCTATAATTGGGATCATCTGTCATCATTATCCGTAGGTAGCTCTGATGAGTCAGTGTACAATGAGAGGGGTAGTTTCGCTTAATCATCTGTGTCAAAGAGCCACAGAAACCTGTTACATTTTGTGTAACTTTTTCATTATTCCATATGGCATCAATGAGGCAGAAAAGACCTCTCATTCTGCAGGTCCATTTGCCGATTTCAGTCCTGCATCCTTCTTTGTTCCCCTTCTATGCTCCCGCAGCCATTGAGAGAAAGGAAATCAGTTCCGCCTCTGTCAGACATCCACTCTGCCAAATGTAGCTTAGCCTTCAAATCGACAGTGGCAGTGGTAGAAACTCTCTTTTCTTTTCCAGATGTGAATTTTTTTAGTCAGCCCATCGCTCTTCTTCGCGCACCTCTGGCTGCCAGAGTAACTAGGCCAATGAATGATGCTAATGTAAGCTATATTAATGAGGGGTATCGGTTTCTGCTCTAATTATTTACCATTGGGTCAGGCTAGAGGAGATAATTCTTCCTCAGGTGGCATGAGGCCGAATGCCAGCGTCTGTCACCCTGGTTATGATTAATTGAAACATACCTGTGCAAATGAATCACATATGGTCAATATCTTCCCACACAAGTTCAACATTAGAACCTCACTTGGATGATTTTTATTAGCGTCTCAATTTATGGCCTTTTGCAGTTTTCCTCAAGGTTTGGAGTCATTAAAGTGAGATTTAATGTGTTGTATTATTCATGTCTTTTGGGTCGCAGTCTCGTCCGAGTTCATCACATGACACGTTAGATTAATTGCGGAGATCCAAGGAACCAAAAGCTGCAGCACCTGTCCTGTTGCAGAGATATATCAACATTAAGGAACAGAGAGCGGTGACCATTATTTATCCTGGCTGTTAAATACTACTGAAACTCCCATAGTCATGGCGAGGGGTTGGAGGAGGGCTGGTGTTCTCATAAATGTGTGAAGCATTAGCATTGGGCCTTGGGCCATCACGGGCGATCAGAGGGTTGATTGTTGATTCCGACCTCTTTGAATTGATTAAACGGCAATGTGATTCGTCTCCCTCATTACCTTTACTGTATTCTAATGTTTCCTCATTTATTGTAACCACTACCTGCTTTGCCATCATTTGGGAGACTGTAACAAGGAACTGAAATTTTACACATGAACTGAAAGTCATTGAGTCCTATTTTTTAAAAGGCTTAATTGAAGTATTATAATTCACTCATTCCAATCACTCAGAGTCTGTTTAATAAATGCAAGAAAACCAAATTACACTTATGTAACTAATTTTTCACCTCAGTGGACAGAAAATAAGAAAATCAGTAAAAGAGAATCTTAAATCATCTTAATTGAGTTTAGAAGTGTTCAAAGAAAGAATTAAAAGACAAAACTTGGGCACAGCAGTAATTCTGTCATCATTTAATCCCTCGCGCCTTTCCAAACCTTTATAATTTAATCTCTTCTGAAAAACACAAAAGTAGATATTTTGAAGAAGTTTAAGCTATTTTTTGTGCATAATCAAAGTCAACAGTGTTTCAGTCAAAAGTTTCAAAAATAACATAAAATTAATTTTAATTCAATGGTATATGCTAAGTCTTCTAAATTGATTTGCAATTGCTTTAAATTAAGACTTAAGTTTTGATCTGTTTTTCATACAATCTCAAAGAAAGTGATTAACGTAAATGTACAAAAACTACAGATGAGACAAATTTCTAAGATCATGAATCATAACATACGAGAACAATAAAAAATGTGTGTTGATCAGTGTTTTGATGTGATTTGATGTGTTGTGTTAGAAGATTTATACCTCTTGAATTATGCATAATTCTTATGTCCCTTTTGGATCTTGAATGTTCTGTTTACCAATTATTGTCATGGACAAAAACAGCAGATATATTTATATATAGGGAAGCCACCATAGGAAAACAGTGCATATATTCATATTCCACTGATTTATTCTGTTGTATTATATGTGGTGCTATCCAACAAAATGACAATAGATATATTAGTGAACACAGTATTTACATTTGAGAGTTCCTCATGCTTGTTAAATTCTACACCAATTGAGGTGAAATGTCTCAAGGCCAGTGGGGTGCTCTTGTGACTGCCGAATACACCAGGGCAGTGTTTGGCTTGCAAACTGGATCCAGTCAAACTGATACCTTCATAACAACCTCGTGTTTTAATGAATGCCCTCTTTCTTGTATACATGCAGAGTAAGAGCTCACAGCTTGTGTTCCCTGACAGCCGGCCTCAAAAGTATACCATGACCTGGAGCAACTGGCTCCAATGTCCTAATCACAGGACTCTACGTGTGTTGTTATTATTCCAGGCAATGGAACGCGTCAAACAAGTGTAGGTATTGTGCTTTGAATGGGAAGGAAATTAGAGAAGTTGACCACAATGGCCATGAAGAACTTTTAGGACAGGATATAAAAATATACTAATTTTTATTCTCTGTCATCGGTTTGTCATTGCTAAGGAGCTATACTTTTAAGAAACCATTTAGAAACAGGACTGAGTATTGAAACCACCATATGTGTACTTTTTGTTTCTTTGCTAAAACATAACAGCACCCTTTAATGTGCTGCATTTATTTCCCTTAGGTTTAATTCCTGTAGTCATGGTTTGGCTTAAGCTAATGGCTATTTACTTTTCTGGTGCTGAATAACCCTCTTAGCAAAATGCCAAGAAGATGCATCCTTGTTCGGTGACAAAAGTGCTGGCAAATCTTTTCAGTATTTTTTTTTTTTTTTTTTTTTTGTTTAACTGTATTCAAGAGCTTTAGCTTAGCCTTAAAATACTTCCCATTTATTTATGTTATGTTCTAATACTCCATAGTTTTGACTGTGGCCTGGTAATCACAGTGTTTGCAGAATGCTAGTGGATTTCTAATGACTCCACACTAGGGGAGATTTCAAGGCAGATCAAGGCATGCCAGTTAATAGTGGAATTTGAGCATAATGCCGTCAGGACGCACTGACCAAACGGAAATTACATTCAGTGATTGTTGTCTTAAACAGTAGGAATATTTTATCTTTTAATGCCAGAACAATGCATGTTTGATTGTTTGTTTAATTGCCGTACAAACAGGTGGCATTGTCATTCACAAGTTCCCACAAATCAATTGTATTAAGATTCACATTTTATATATATATATAAATTATTTGTATTAAATGTTATTCTAGAAAACCATTCAGCTTTGACATGATACATTTTAGCATGCATTAAAATAAATAAATAAAAAACACTGTTTCACACTGTTACTCTTTTGCTTTCATTATTGATTAAAAAGAATGCAGCCTTGGACAGGATAAGAGACTCCAAACTTTTGAACAATAGTGTACATAATTTAGTTTTTTATATAAAGTGCAGTATTTTGCATTGTGTGTGTGTGTGTGTATGTGTGTGTCACAAGTTTTGAGACTGTTCTGTTTTTCACCATCATAGTCTACATCAATAGTCTGATCTGCTCCTGGAACCTGGCCAACCATTTGCCACCACGTGACACATGTTCTTCGGAAATTTTGTAAATACCACCTCTGCCTGAAGCTTGATGAATGAAAGCTCCATCTTGACACCATTCACATCCTCGGTTATGTCATCAGTGAGTGGGATTCAGATGGACCAGAGAAAGGTTCAGTGCAGACTTTGCTATCAGCCACCCCTATTTCCCTGGTCAGGTGGACCTTCGGATGTTCTAGCTATTATCCATAGGTTGTAGGAGAGTGACTTAGCTCATTTACACTAGTTCAGAAACAAAAGGGCCAATTTAACACAAAAAGAGCTGGGACACCCCATTACCATCCGGCACTGAATCCCTGCTATGCCAGGCCATTTACCGTTTTAACGCATCTCACCTTCATTCCATGTTTCACCATTCACTATTCCTATGGTTCCTTCTCCCCAAGGTCTGGTGTTGATGACGACCCACCCCCTCCTCCAGTGGATGCAGATAAGGAGCACATTTACAAGGCCAACACCATTCTGGACTCCCAATGACAGGGCAGCTATCCAGAATACTTCATTGACTGAGAGGGTTATGGCACAGAAGAAAGACAGTGGGTGCCTTGAGACATCCTCAGCACCAGACCTTTCAGCTTCTAATCAGCAACACCTGCAACCCTAACAGTCTCAATATTTAAGCAGTCACCTCTGAGTTCACCATTGTCTCGACTTGTTGTTCATATCGAGCTACTTGCCCGACTCCCTACCTGTGAAACTCACCTGTTGTATTCCTGTCCAAATTCCTTTTCAAGTCTTCAGTCATCTCCATTCTTCAGCCAGCCAGCTTGCACCAGTCAACACCTGCAAAAGGAAAGACTGTTATTTATTAGCTAAGTTTTGAGACTATTTATCTATTTACCAAAGTCTTACCTGCTTGCATTGCTTGTTTCCTGCCAATAAGCATCCTTTTGGGGATGTTACATGTTTTTCTTCTGTTGCTGACTACATATGTATTAATAATTAAATATACTTTATATATATAATTAAAATGTACAAGCTTTTCCTCATTGTGCATGATGTGCATGCGCCACATATGTTAATCTGCCTATGTTTTCCATTTTACCTGTCAGCTCAGAGTGACTACAAAGAGTTTGACTTCATTCACCCAAGGCTGTTGATGTTCCCAGAATTACGGATCTTTTCTTCACTGAGAAGATGCAAGAGAAACAGACTCACAGGCTCATTTGTGTGAGTGTACATTACCTGTTTATAAATTGAGAGTACCTAACCCCTGTGTCATAATTTATGATACTGCCTGTAAAGTCTGGCTAATGGGCTTTCTCCCTGAAAAGTGCAGGGCTTAAAGGTTCACCCGTATATCATGTCACCGGGACTTTGACATGTCCACTTATTCCATCAAGTCAAGAGACACTGCCAAAAATCCCCCAAATGTCATTAGCAAGATTACTTTCCTTTTGTTACATAAAACACTTCCTTTTCTCCAGGCCTTAGCTCATCTGTGTATCTAATGACTTAACATCCAACAAGGGAAACGTTTGACAAATGTTGTAAGCACACTTTTCAACACATGCAGCTAAGTCTATGGATTATTTTCTGGCCATGTCTCTCAACATGGTTGGCAGTGACATGGGTATTAAAATCCTGATGGAGAATAAGATTTTTTTTATATACCACAGCATGAGCGAAACAACGAATAAAAATAAACCCAGCATCAGGCATTGGTCTTCAGCCTAAAGGCGGTGGCAAGCATTTGGCAATGAAACCTTAACATGCGCCAGCCTCGACACTGATTTATCGCCAGTCTCCTCCAGCACAGAGAGTTCTGCCCAGATAATAATCACTACTGTGCTCAGATATGCCGACGGTACAAACTCAGATGTGACTCTAGCCGTTTCAAAATACATGCTGAATTTAAGTGAGGCCTTTACAATGGAAGTGAATGGTGTCGATTTTTGGAAAGTTGTGAAAGAAAGCAGACATCTGAGGCATAGAATGTTATAAAGCAATGACATTGATTCATTCTTTTAAAACCCCCATCATTTTAACTTTCATGGACCTTTTTGGTTTTAGGCATGCTGGCATGGCAACAATGTTGTAACTTCAAACGGAAAAGTAAGGGATTTTTAAAACATACTGTATATGCATGGTCTGAAATGAACCTTTTCCCTCACCAGCCAATTTGGTTACAACATTTTTAAAGTTACCAGCCATTCATAACTACTTCTAGCCAAAACAAAAATATCATAAATAATGCCACAGCTTATTATATTTATTGTTAAATCTGATTCCTAATCATTGTATTGCTTTTCGACAGACAATCACTGTTTGCGGAAACTGTGACTTAAAAAAAAAAAGAGTAGTATGTGACCCTCTTTATGCATTGTTTAATGCAATGTTTGATGCTCCTTTTAGTGGAAGGGCTCTGATATCGAAACGTTGCAAAGTGATTGAACATAATTTATGAATCATAGCAGCTTGGATTCTATGGATGTACCACAATATAATAAAATATTTTTTAAAGTAAAAAAATAATATTTACAAGAAAATCTTCAGTCTTTCTACTTCGAATTTTCGCATTGGATTAATTGTAAAATGCTTTTTCTTTATAGAGTAAATTGTGAAAAGAGTGAAAATTATTTCTACACCAAATTTCAATGTATTGAAACCATATATTTACCAACATTATGGATTGGCCACATCCACTTCCATTTGTAAATGTATCAGTGTGTTAGCTTTATAATAGGCTAAAATCTACATTCTAGCTTATTATAAAGAAAAGGAGGGAGAAGTTGAAATTTATTTTTATGGTTATCACTGTACTGAGTACTCCAGAATATTCCTTTTGAAGGTATTGTTACCTTATACTAATTAATGTTGTTTTTTGGGAGATGAGCATGAATATGATGAACGAGAGAAGACTTTAGGCTGCGCAGGCCATAACCAACCAAAAGTTTGCCCTGCCAACATAAACGGACTCCCTCCTTGAAATCTTTCAATTTGCTATATAAATCAAGGCATGGAGTAGCGTCTGGCTGATCTGCCGCTGGCTTGAAACCGGAGCCGTCCTGGCAGCAGAGGAAGGGCCAGAGGACACACACAGAGGAGCGCTAGGTTCTCAGAGCGAGGCAGTTCTCTGGAATATTTCCCTACCACTTAATCATGCCTCCCTCCAGCTGTAAAAATTGAGAAAAATGGCGTCCCCCACTTTGCTCTTATCTGGGAGCGAGTGGATAAAAGACGAAGATGACAAATTCCAACATGTGTATGTCAGAAGATATACGAGGTGACGGAAGTATTTGAATGCTGGAATGAGCTTAACAGCTCTGACTGCATGGCTCAGCAAGGCTCGTAGAGGTAGAAAGCTTAAACCCGCTCTTGGAAGACAGAGCAAAGACTTCATAAAAGGGCCAAGGCTATTTCTTTGCACTTTTCCATGTTGAATGTAATGTATTTTCTTAGTGCTGAATGTCATGCTGTATGAGACTGAATATTCACCATATAATATTCACCATATAATGGTTTGTTAAGAAGCACTTGGCTGAGCGATGCTGGCAAAACATATGCCTCTGAAATTATCCAGCTATATAACAACTGAATTGGGAGCCATTACTCAAACTTCTATTGACTGCATGCATTGATGAAGGACAAAGTCTTTGCTGGTTAAACAATAAATTCTTGAGTTGTTTAGATGGATTGGTCTTGTTTTTGCAGCGAGGGGAATATTCTGCCTGAGCAATCAAAGTTGGAGTCACAAGTTGATAAATCTTAATTAAGCCTTTTTGTTTGCTATTGTAAAAGCAGACAAAGGACAGTCTGAGATAATTACATTTGGACCAAAGCACCAAGACATTTGTATTTGTGCATAAATGGGGGGTGGGGGATGGGGGGGTGTTTGCTATTATTGTGGAAAATAGATGAATAAATAAATGTCTTAAAGAAAATGACCCCTATTCCCTGAAGGTTATCACTTAAATAACTGTCCTAAGATATCACACAGATCTCTGTTACAGCGCTATAGTCTCTGTAAACAACAAAATAAAAGGTGCTGCACGTCGTCGTCAGATTTTTTTCTTTTTCTTTCTTTAAGCCAATCTGCTTTTCAGTCTCTTTCTGACTGACAATCATTTTTGCACATATTCCCCCAGTGGGCGGTCCATATGTGGGAATCCAGAAGGGTGTACTGAAATTGAAGCAGTTCTTATGAGTCTAGAGTGGTCAAAATGTTCACGGTTTCTGAACATTTCACAATCACCATAGCTTACAGAGTCAAAAGCCATAAAAAGGAATAGAAAGATGAAAATAAAGAGACCAAAAAAAAAATCATCACTGCAGAGAGTTGAGAGCTTCAAAACAGGTTTTTAACTGGCTCTGCTTCTTGATAGGCAAATAAATGCCATGACGTGTCTAAATCAAACTAAATCTGGGGGAATTTCTAGAACTGTTCTCTCTTACAACACATTTACTGTATGTTTGTAAATCAATAGTTGTTCACAGAGATGGGCACAGATGCATGAAAAAATTATTTATTACAAATTACAAATACTCATAAAGTGTATTGAAATAGAAACTGAAATACTGCTCTGAGAAATGTTTCACGAAAATACAAGTAATTTGATGTTTAGTGTAATATCCAATAAAGTAGTGAGTAACATATTGTATTATTTTTGTGTTGACAAAAGCCTGGCTTAAAATGCAACCGCATTTTATACAATGTAACTAGCAGTCCTTGCTCCATCAAGGGGTCCGTGACCTAAGAACTGCTGAAGATGCCTTGCTTAGGGGATAGAAAACATAATTAGTTCAGTCTGAAAACCCTACAAGTCAGCGGAAAGCCCCCGTCACGATATAGAAACAAATGTATGTGTGTACTTTAAGTATGTTCAATAAAATAGCTTAATAGAAAATCTTAATCTGTTTAAATCATGGATATAGGCCATCACAAACACATTCACATCACAGACACATTAATCACAGTCAGTTAATGTGTTTCACAGGTGCTGTGGCTCTACTGTTCCTTGTCTTCATTCAGACAGTTTTTAGTGGCTGTTGGTGTGGGAATTCTGTCATCTTCCCAATGTACAATGTATCGTCCAGCCATTTTCTGTTTGAAAACTAGGCCAGTCAGATGGTTTTGTGTCATTTCAGTTTTCTTTTTCAAAGACATTTGGCAAGGCAGTACTTGGCCAGTTCATTACATTTTAAGTGTTGCTTGCCATGTGGCTGAGTCTGATTATAGTGACCAAACACCATATTGGATGCTCGTTGCCATTTTTTGTTTCCAATGGTACATTTACCAGTTGTCAAGTCGAGTAGAGCAGAGCAGAGCAGAGCGAAGTTAAGAACAATCACACCGTACATTGTTTGTCACTGTGTGTCCCCTGGAACCTGGAGTGTGGATTCACAAATGCAGCTATTCTCATCTCTCATTGTGCTCATCTGTGCTGGGCTTGCTCATGAGTTTTCCATCAACTCTGTCAAGGCTTATTATGTAGAAATATTACATAATGACTTCAAAAGCCTTGTGTGTGTGTGAGGGAAAGCAATGCAGTTGGCAGGGGGGCTCTTTATCTCCAGTAAAGCTTGCAGGTAACCGCATTTCTGCTCAGGTTCATTGAGGGCCTGTCTGCTGGTGACCACAAAGCACAAAGCCTCTTAATATGACAGACAGGAGGTTAGTGGATTTAGTCTTCTCAAAGCAGCGTTTTTAGACAGGTAATTAACGAAACTTGGCACAGCAATTTGACCCTGGCTGTCTTCCTTCTAAAACAGGATGCATGATTACTTACACTTTCATCAGAAGTTCATCTTCCTCCCTCTTGGCCTTTCTCATCTTCCTCTTGTCTTCACAGCTGGTTTCTACTCTGGAAATTGGATTACTTTCGTAGAGTTTAGTTTCACCTGAAATGGATGCTGTTGAAGAAAACGGTTAGGAAGAGTTTAAAATTGACATCATTCCATTTAATTTATTTTATTATTTAAATATGTTAAATAGTTTTGAGGTTGTGGCCTTTTTGTGGAGGTATTTGGCCTGTTGGTTTCATTTCAGACTATTGTGAGAAAAACATCCACTTCTGTGTTTATTTCATTGAATTTTATAGGCGTCTTTATATTTCAGGTACAATACATTTTTTGTTTTGGGAATTTATGCCAATTAAGAAATGTCCTTTAGAAAGACTTTGTGATCCTTATTAGTTTAATTGGGACATGATGGGGTTTCATTCCAGCCCTTTGTTTTGGCAGTTGGACTCTATGCTGCTTTGTTTCTTGGCTTCCAGGTTGAAAACAGCTTGGGTTTACAGCTTGCAAACGTTTCCCTGACTTTTTGCAAGCTCATTAATTTGAAAATGATTCTGGTCATGTAGCGGAGAGGCTCTTTGCCTCTAAAATAATTTTAATATGTTTTTATTGCCAAGTGCTTGGAGGGTGCAACATTCTTTAAGAGCAGCAAATGTTTACCATATTGAAGAGCTTTCTGCATGCGTGCACATGGAAAATATTGCACGCATAAACGCACATTAATGCCACAGAATCATGGGGCCTAATTTATGTTCTACCTTGCCACTATTATGCCGCCGCCTTCCATTCTTTTCTTGTTTTCTCCATAGCTTCATCCACATGGTTACTGTGATGCAGAAATTGTGTTGCGGAGGGGGGCACACAGATAAATGAGCAGTTGTTTCAGCAATAATTTGCCCTTTTGAGTGAGTGAATACAGTCACTGTTACCCCCCACTGAGAAGCACTTAATCTTGTCTACCATCATCATGTTTGCATTTTAGCAGCTCTTTATTAATTATTAATAGATAAAGTATCCCTAAACACTTATATAATACATCAGCTGGACATTTCAGCATGCGATTGTGAATAACCAGCAAGATCTCACTCCAAAGGCGTCTGATACTGAGTGTGTTTGTATTAATGTAGCCAGTAACTCCAATGCTTTTGAAATAAAATGTTGGACTATGAGATTAATTTCATTTCAACATTGTGATCATTTTATAATGTAAAATTTGTCCATGTTTCTAATTCCTGTCTTAGAATTCTAAAGTTAGCTGAATTATAAAGGTTAAGAAAAATGATATGCATTTGATTAGCTGCTCTTGAATCTTAAAAGGATTGATGAAAAGTTGGAATTTTCAATTTGAACTCAAGAACATTTATTAGTTTTAGGATAACGCTTTAATCTTAAATGTCTACACTTGTGCTCTGCTTAAGTGTCACGTTTTTTCAAGGACAGAGTTTTCTTTTTTGGTTCGTTCATTAAAATGCCCAGTGTGAGTTTAACAGCGATTGCTGGAAGTATATTTGATGAAAGGTGATGCTGATGAGATTTAATTTTAAGCTGGCCAACCAAACATATAACTCTAATGAAACATGACAGAAAATGCTGTATATGTAAGTGTACTTCAGTTTCTGTGTATAGACAAGAAGACATGAAAGGGAACTCAATTAATTTCCCACACACGAGAAGTTTGCCGTGTACAAAGATGCATCGCTTTTACGTCTTTTTGCATTTGAAAGGACAAATTCACACAAAATTATGTAAAAACTGCCTGTCTCTGAGGGTATCCTAGTATGCCTAAACATAGCTCAAAATTCAGTTAATGGTTGAAAAATAAAACCCATGCGTATTAGGTTATGTTTACACAACAACTATGAACTTAAAAACAGGAAAATAAATTATTTGCATTTTGGAAAATTTCAGAATGCGATTTTGGCGAAACTTTATATTAGGTGTTTTTAACTTCTAGATTTACTAGCATCAAAAAATAAGTACAATATACTTATTTTGGTCATATTATATTGGAAAACACTTTTGGTGCTATTGAGGTGGGATATGGGTAAGGTTAGGGACAGGTTTGGTGGTGTGGATAGGTTTAAAGAGGATTGGTGGAAAGGTGCTGGTTTTGCAAATGAATGACCAAAACACTTAAAAAGGTTTCAGTTTTTAGTTGAAAATGCTCTTGTATGGTCGAATGATCTGAATATTGGATCTATGCATTAGGTCTTAAAGTGACAGAATGTTAATAATACTGCTGCTGCCTCTTTTTAATCATGAAACATCTGATGAAATGTATTTTCTAGACGTTTAGCACTCAGAACAGCAAGTCCAAATACTGCAAGCTAGCGTGCTCCACAACTATTCAATGATGGTGACAGGGTTTTTTTTTTTCCTGTGATATATGCACAAGCACAGTGGCGAGAGCCACCTGTCATGTGCTGCCGGTACTGGGATTGTTATGTCAGCAGTCTCACGCCGGCCCACATCTCACCCTGCAGCACAACCAAATCTGACATGCTGCCTGTGACACAAGTAAAGTCAAAGCAGCAAGTTTTCCATGCCCGCAGGCTTATAATATCGAGCTTTACATTAAAATCTCTGAGCCACAGCGTGAGTGTCACTTATGACCCCCAGTGCAGTAAACAAATTAATCACACTGACTGACATGCATGTATACGCATTGTAGAGCATGTTGTGAAATGCTGTCAAAAAAGTTCAGCTGTGAAGTCACATCGCTATGCATGAATTTATTTCTTATTGATTCGGCATTTGTGCGTTTTTACTGTTATACCAACCGCGTCTGCTTAAGGCTCTGTACATTGGAGTTGTGATATTTTAATTCATTGGTCGATACATGTTAATGGAACATTATGGGAGCAGTCTAACTCAAGCAGAGTGTGGAGGAGTGAGGAGGTCTGTACTTTCTGGAGTCGTTCGGGTTTTCACAGTAAATCAATACCATAAAACCTTGCTTGGGCTTTGAGAATTTAACTCGTAGTGGGTAAATAGAGAAGATGAAATCATGGATATGTAAACGGGAGAACAAGACCCAGGCTTTACTATTATACATAGTCTTTATCTTCATTAAAGACTAAAAATAATGTGATGATTACTGTATGATCATTTTGGAGTAGGTTTCACAAAATATCATGCATTAAGAAATAACAGAGTTTCCTGTAGCTCAATCAGTAGAGCATTGGGGTTTACAACGCCAAGGTCATGGGTTCGATCCCGGGAAATCAAGAACTGATTCAATGTGTTTCTTGAATGCAATGTAAGTCGCTTTGAATAAAAGTGTCTGCCAAATGCATAAATGTAAATGTAAAAAAAAGAAGAAGCAACTTTACTCAGCTATTTGGATTATCAGACATTTCAATATCTACAAAAAAGGTTGAGTTTCAAGATTGTTTGAGAGCAGTTGAAACTGATATTTGAATCTGCAGCAGAGATCCATGTTTCTCAGCATTTAGTAGTCACACATACTATGAAATGTGAATTATTCTAATACTTCCAGTAACAAATCATGTTAGACAGAATATTCCTCAAGAATTCCCAGTATGTGTCACTGCTCCATATCTACACTTTAATGATGCACTGCTACTTAGGATGTTGGGTAGAAGTCCACTGTACATAACAGCAATGCTTATGTAGTCACTTATGAAAGGCCTCATGCTGGCTGGCTTGATTTATTTATTTAATTTTAAAATAACTTTTCTCAGCAATTTCTTTAAAAGTACTTGAAAGATTTTAGTTGTCTTTTAGTCTTGGGAAAAACATTCTTGGATCATATTGCCATGATATTTCCTTTTATCCTTTTTTATGTTTATTTTTTATTTTTATTGCAGTTTAGCAGTTTAGCACTGTTAACCTGCAGGAGGACGGTGGCGTCCTGAAGGGACAGTTGATTAAAATGATAGTTCAAAGAAAAATGTAAATTCTGTCACTATTTACTCATCCTCATGTTGTTCCAATCCTGAATTGCTTTCTTTCTTCTGTCAGGCATGTTGTTTGGACCCTACTGACTGAAAATGTCTTAATTCGTGTTCCACGGAAGAGAGTCATGCAGGTTTGAATTGACATGAGGTTGAGTAAATGATGACACAATTTTCATTTTTGGGTGAAATATCCCTTTAAAATGCTGGAGAATATGACAAGAAAATGATATTTAGGAAACGCTATAATCTCCACATTCTTGCTAGAAATTTTTTGCAGAAAGGGCACAAACATTCACAAACCCTTTGTGAATGAGATAGCTAATAGCTTCGTTTATGCACTGAGACATCCAAATCCCTTTGCAGGAGCTGAGAGACTCTTGATAAACTTTGGTTCTCAGCTTTCTCTCTCTCTCTCTCTGCCTCAACAAAAGAACCTTTGCCCTGCTTGTTCAGACAGACACTCACCTTTCTCAATCAAGCCTTTTCAAAATCCTCCTGGGAGATGGGCCCTCAGGTTAGCATCACATTTCACCCGCTGGGGGCACCTGAAGAATAAAGAGATGACCAGCCAGACACAGTTCCACGAGCCTGCACTTATTCAAATACAATATTGTGCAAGATTTATTATATGCATGATTGGCAGACTTCCGTTTTTTATGGTGAAGGGTGAGGACTGTTTTGTTCATTAGCCTGAGAATTAGGTTCTTTGTCTGTGTTGGAGAAATGCTTTTTGCAGAGCCTTGCTCCTATACTCATATCAGAAAGAGGTCTTTAGAAGAAGAGGAGTAATAATATTTATCTATCCTCATGCCATTATGCAGTACTAATAAAATTAGACAAAGCCCTTCTCAAAAATGTGAATGTGGTTTTAGGTGAGAGTGCTCATAAAATGAGGAAAAGTATTTGTCATTCAGTTTTATCCCAGCCTTGCAGGTGGGTATTTCTCTCAGACAGTGTTTGTACTTATGAATAATGGATCTTTGAGAGGTGACAGATTAAGTATCAGCATGTATTCATTATTTAACAGGCACATGAAAGGACTTTGATAACCTCCACACAGGCAGCCATTTCTCCTCTCTTTTTGAAATGTCTGTGGCTGTGAATCAGTGATTATACAAACCTGTTTGTCCCCATGGACTGCTTTGGACTGCAGTGTTGTAGATATTTTCCATGCTCTTTTATTCTCCAAATTTTCTATAATACAGGTTTAGGATTGATTGGTGTCCATAAAAGTTCAGTTAATTTAGAGGTGGGAAAACTTTGCTGATTGATTTATGGTGAGTAGTGCTCAAGGAAACCCTAGTGTTTGTTCTTCGGTTGCGGTTAGAAATCTGAAAACGTTCTAGTACGGTTGGGATTTCAGACAGGAGGTAAACTGAAGATGTAACACTCGCCGCAATTATTTCCTCTTGGGATTCAAGACCACGTATCCAAACATTCCAAAGTCCTCCTCATTGCCAAATATGACATTTGATCACAGGTTACACACAGACAGAAATATGGTGTTTGTTCAGAGGATTACGGGAAATGAGCCCCTTTACGGTTTTGCTGGCTCATAAGTAAAACGTTGCTTGCACTGAGAAGTCGTATTGTTGGCTCTGCTCTCAAATGTTGACATTGGCTCCCTAAACATGATGATGCTGATAATGATAACAGTAATGATCATTAATCCTGCTCTTGATTAAGTAGATTTGGATGGTGCAAAGGTAATTCTGTCACACTGATTAATATCTCGTCGAGTTTATTCAAAACCGTTCCAGAATCGCTACGCTTCCCCTCAAAATTCCTCTTTTGTTTCAGGCAAAAATGTGTCTAATTCAAATGGGAAAGCAGCTGTCTGAGCTCTGTTAAGACAGCTTTATTCATAAGCACGAGCCATAATAGACCCCCTAAATTCTGTCTGTTTTGTCACAGATCATTTGTCATTAAATGAGTGGGCGAGGATTAGAAATATCCTTGTGCACATTCCGTGACATTAGCCAAATGGATAATGAACGATTAAATTTTCATTATTCCACAACACTCTAAATAATGTTTGCCCTGTTTGAGGTCAATGAGGTTTCTTTCCAGCAAACAAGGACACTACGTCTGTTTTATGATTTCTGATTGGGAGGAAACTCAAACATAAGGTTGTATATCCATCCTCTCATCTACCCTTCAATTTAAAACTTAACACCAAAGTTGCGCGAGTTGAATGTTAACTAACTGTAACTTTATAGTTGTTTATCATTGTGTACAAACATCAATAGACATGCTAACACCTTTACATTAATCCTAATGTTCTGTTTGGTGTCCCTCGGGCCGTTTTAGATGGAAGAAATTAGTTAAAGGGATAGTTAGCCCACAAATAAATATTATGTTATCATTTTCTCACCCTCAGGTTGTTTTAAACCTGTATGAATTTCTTTGATCTACTGAACAAAAAGGAAAATATTTTAAACAAAAATATTTTTGAAGAATGTCAGTAACCAAACAGTTGATGGGCACCATTAAATTCCATAGTGTGGAAAAAAACAATAATACAAATACTACAAAAAATAATAAGTCATTGGTGCCCATCAACTCTTGGTTACAAACATTCTTCAACAAATGTAAAACAGAACAAAGTTTTTTGGGTGAACTCCTCCTTTAAGTAAATATATAAAAAAAAATATTGAGCTATTATGTTAATACTTGATGATGACTTTTTCTAATCGTATGATACTTATTATACATTTGTCATTTGCATAAGAAAACACTTCCCCCATAAAAATGTTATGTAACATAATTATGTTTGAGGTTTCAAAGACTCTAGGATATACAATTAGTACAACATTGAATCCTATAATGCTATGTATATTTCTTCAGGCAAATAGAGTAACATTCCTGCTTAATTGTGATTTTGTGTTATGGTATTTTTCCAGATTGACACATTTAAAAATCCATTTCTGAAGTATAGTACATACATGCCTATTTTGTGGTATAACAGAGAGATATAGCTTTAATAATACAGTATCCAGTAATACAGTCTCCTGGGCTTTGTTTAGGTCAGAGGAACTTATTATTATATATCTGCAGGGAGAACAAGAGTTTAATTTTGATATTACTTTTACTGTGTTTCCATATACATCATTGAGACCTCTGGGACCTAAATATAAAAAGAGTCACAACAGAACATGAAGGTTAAGAGCGATGCACGTGTGTGTGTGTGTGTGTGTGTGTGTGTGTGTGTGTGTGTGTGTGTGTGTGTGTGTGTGTGTGTGTGTGTGTGTGTGTGTGTGTGTGTGTGTGTGTGTGTGTGTGTGTGGTGTGTGTGTGTGTGTGTGTGTGTGTGTATTTTTCAGATGTTAAACTACTTTATACTGTCTGCAACTTAGTATGCTTAAAGCAGTACTATGTTATGTTATATTAAATTAAACTACTGATAAATAATATATTTGTATATTGATAACTGCTGGGCATTAACAAAACCAATGGCAGACACTCAATTTAATTTAATTGAATTTGCAATTCCATTTAATGATGTTAGAAATGATACACAAGATAGCAGGAATTCACGGAAATAAATTATGCAAAAGTTTTAATACTTAAGTGAGGTTTTAACTTGCTTATCTCATAGCTTATAAAATATATTGATTTTATGCAGCTCTTAAAGTGGCTCGTTTATGAGATTTTGTTGCACGCTCCTGGCCTCCTTGTTCACTGTTTTCAAATGAAGGTATTTATATATTTGGAGTGTGTTGGTAATTAGATCATTTGGTTCTGATAAAAACAAACTTTACAAGCACAAGATGATAATTTATTATGCAAAGGCTGTGCAATGAAACACAGCACCTGGGGAACAGAAGGCTGTAAAACAGGCTGTGCTCTTTTGCTAGATTGGTGCAGTGCGGGGAAAAATGTGCAACACATTATTATTGCATGTGCTTTGCATATATTATAATTTTCACAAATATAGCTGCTAAAAAATAAAAAAGTATTACCCCGGCTGATCTAATTTAATTTAACAGTGTTTGTTGCATGTTGTTGCTAGGTTCTGTGAGTAAACGCTCCATAAATGACATACATTTTTTAAAATGGTTCCACTGGTCATTCCATAGTGACTATCTCAGATGTCTGATCACTTCTGTCTGGTGCTAAAAGATTTGAATGTTTGGCTATTAAAGTTTCATGGGCTTTGGTCTGACTCATTCATTGAAAAAGATCAGACTTCCTTTTCAAAGTTATCAGATAAGGATCTGATTTTGTTCCGGGTATTTATTTTGCTGCATACATTGATACGCGTCACAATGCATAAAACTTCTCATTAATAGCATTATCTAATTCTAAAACCTATTAAGCTGGCTTCTAGTTAAAATAATGACTGAGATTACCCAGCAATTAATCTACAATTAATACATAGATGTTTGTAGAAGTGCCTGAGCCAGGGCTCTGTGAAGAACAGATCTTGATGAGATATGTGATATGAGAGGCCATTAGATTTACTAAAATATTAATGAATGGAACATGACCCTGGTTATTATCTAGCGCCTACTAAACAGGTCATTGGATGATGATTCCCTTTTCACTTCACTCACATTCACTTCTTTCTTGGTAATGGTAAGAAAAACCATTCACAATTGATAATTTATAGCCTTGGCGGTCTGCAAAGCATTATATTATCCCATATACATATGGACTTTTGTCCAAACAATAGTGTGGATTTCTTTAAAAGTTTTCTCTGTTTCTCATCATTCACTTTAAAAGCCCTTAACACTAGATGTTATATGCTCCTAAAATAAATGTTCTTGAATGGTTCTTTGCAAGACTTTAGAAACCTATTCTTACCAAGAAATTTCACTGTATAGGGTTCTTGCATTACAAATCTTGCATTCTTGCAAATCTTTGTAGAACTAAAAGATGCATCAGACTCTAAATCCATTTTTGGTTCCAACTGCGACTCCTTTTTTCGTTAAGTGTAAACATTTTCATTTTAAAAATTAGTTTGCATGGTGCTGCAACAGCTTGAGGCTGTTTAGTGTCAAAGATGCATGTGTCAAAGTGTGACTATTTATTTATTCATGTTCAAAAAATATATAGCAATTAATCGACGCATGATATTTGTCTATAATTTTTTATCCTTGTGCAGAGAAAATTAAGTGGCTGTGCACTCGAGAAAGAAATAGGTGTGTCCAGTGTCGACAACTTTATTGAATATAATTGGAGCGGTTTTGTTTTGACGTGTCACGCTGCTCTGCACTGCTTGCATTCGGTGCAGACAGAGTGAAAGCTGTGGCTGAGTGCTTTCCTATGGTTTTTATCATGTGAAAAAGAATACGAGCAGCTCATTGTTAATATTTCTTAGGACCTAAACTTCACCTTGCCAGTGGCAGAGAGGCCAAGGCTATGCTGTATATGTTTATCTGTGACCCATTAGTGCAGAGAGCTGTGAATGGAAAGAAACATCTCACATTTTGATTTCCACATCATTAATAAAAGCAATTCACCATGTTCATATCTTGTCTCAACTGCAATTAACTCTGAATTATCAATGACCTTGACCGTGTGACCTCACAAGCTCATGAAATTCAATGTAAAACTGTTGCTGCTTGCCTGTTGGCTATGGTAATGCTAATACCTTTTCTTGATCTCCATCTTTTGTCAGTCCTATTTTTCTTCATCAGTGCTCGAACAGTTATTCTGAATAAGAAAAGCAAGAACATTTCCTGTCAAGTGTTTTTTTGAATGTGGAAACAAGAAACACGTTTCATCATAATTAGCACTTTGGGAAATTTGGAGATATATGCAAAACGTGTACTGAACAAAATGTTCCAGTTTTGGGAAAGTTTCAAGAGAGGGAAAAATGTGAGCGTCTGCTGAGAACATTCTCTAAGGGTGTTTGAAATCCATCAATCTGTTGTTTAGCAAAGGTAGTGGTTCTTCTTGGACTGAGGCCTTTCTGAGTACTGTTTAGCGAGACATTATTTAAGCAAAAGGTCTCCACTAAATTATCTGTTTCGCTGAATCCTTGTCTATTATATGTCTCCCATTTGAGGACAACTCCTTTGCCCTGATGGTAAAAAGCATGAGCTAGCTACAGCAATTACCCAATGCTTTCACATGCCCCAACCTATGATCTGCATTACTCAAAACAACCCACTTAGGCAAGCTGTCGACTAAGAGAAAGGCAATAGAATGCATTTTAAAAGCAATTAGTTCACCCTAAAAATAAAAAAAATTCCATTGTTTACTCAACCTCTTGTTTGACCTATAACTTTGTTTCTTTTGCAGAACATAAGAGGAGAACATTGCAAGACACTTTTCCATGCTATTACAGTGAAGGGGGATTTCAAGTTTAAAAACGGATGCTAAAGCTTCATGTAAGTATCCTTAAAGTGACTTGTGCATTTCCAGCCATATGTTGATATCCACAAAAATATTGAAATCTAGCTGTACTTGGTGAGAGAGTTCATGCGAGAAGTAGAAATTTGTGATCAAATCTTTATTTTGAATCAGATCTTTTCAATGAATCAGCAGATCATTTTCACAATTTATTTTTTACGACTTAATTATATAGTTGCAACAGTTAGTGGAAAAGGGTTTTATTAGTGAATAACTACACTTCAATATACCGAAAATGTGGTTATTTTGGTTGCACAAAGCTAGATTTTCAGATGGCTTTGAACATAACACATAAGTATTGTGGGACTACTTTTATGATAATTTGATGATACTTTTGCCTTTTTTTAAGCTTGAAAGCTTCAATTACTATTCACTGTAGGCGCATTGAAAAATATGACTATTATATTATTCTGAACCTTTCCTTTTGTGTTCCCTGAAAGCAAATCACAAGTGATGACAACATTTTCAGCTTTGGGTGAACACTCCCTATAAGCTCTTCTCAGATGCGCTTGAGAATATTTCATGTTCTCCATCGGTTTTCCTACAGATCTTTCCTTCAAGTTATTGAATCGATGTGAGCAATATCTTAACTTTGCACCTATGACACAGAGGAGCCTTCAGAGAGATGAGAACAATGAGATATTGATGCATGTTCCTGCGTGTGTTGGTGTGCTGGATGAGACGAGCTCTGAGAGTGGCCAAGTTGGGAAAAAATTGTTAAGTTGAGTCACATTTCTTAGGAACTGTAGCCCAAGTCATCAGAAATAGGTTTTCCTTTTTTGAAGGTTTTTTTCCACGAATCACAGCAGATGAATTACAATTGCCAGTGACTGTAGTTTAGTCACCACTGAGCAACTATAGCCATATATATGAAAGTCAAGATTACTTTTAACTTGGCATTATGTATTAAAAGCAACAAAGGTAGACGTAATTGTGTAAGACACAATGTATTGTCATTGACTACAGGCCAATGATACGCTAATGTTCAGTAATAAAAACCAAACAAAAAAAAAAATCACTTCTAAAGTCACTTTTTGTAATGTCTATGTCAGGATATACAAATCTACCACAGTTAAGTTTAATTTGAGTAATTAATTAAATCTGATCAATTAATTTGATCAGATGTAACACTTTATAGCCACAGTATAATGCAAACACTTTAGTAGTCTCTAGTTTTTTAAATAAATAGCAAATCATAATAAAATAAAATAAATAAAAAAATAAATTATTGTGAATCCTTGTGAATAAATTATCCTCTAAAAGCCCTTTTCAGGACGATAATGTTAAAGGAAAAAAAGTATAGCTTTAAAAATTGTTCTAAATCTAACAGAATAGCAAAGTCCACACTATAGCTACAATGAAAATAGCAAAGAGAAATAATATTATTGGAGTTACTTTCACAATATATATATATAAATTTACCTTCTAATGAATGATAAAACAGTGACAGCCAATCCACTCTGCTTAAAAAAAATTTAAAAAAACTTGGATTTGATGAAGTTGCTGTACATCAACTCACAGAAGGTCAATATTCCGGTCTAGTCTTATGTGTTGATCACATTCTCATGAGATCACTGAAGGTCGAACACACAGTAAGACCACTGACTCAGTGGTATCTGGCAACACATACTGAGCCTAAGGCATGCTGGTAGCTTTCCCCTCACTTCAGGTAACATTTAAGGCATAATGGAAGGCATTATGGAAAACTGGGGCCATTTTCTCATTGTGACTTCGGCTTTGAATTTATATGTGCCATTAGCCATTAGCATCATTCATATGTATGCATATTTGTAATTGCAAATTTTCAGTTCAATTTAACCCTCTTAATAATGTCAGACTATGAATTATGATTACATAGAATCTTCATGAATCACCACTTAGAGGAAATGTATTGTTTGTGGTACATTATGAAGCAAATCATTAGGCAGCAACAGAAAGGAATTAAGTTAACAGACGCAGGAAATATTACTGTCGGGTTAATGATCTGTTTGCAAAGCAGGAATCGAAAAGTTGCTAATGTGGTTTATTTTATAAAAGTGCCATGGAAATGAAATATGCATTCATTATCAGAATACTTCAAGCTGTTTCACTAAAATATTTCTCTCCAAATTTGCCCTAGAAATTACAAGTATGAGCAAAACAAAAATCCTTTATAAGTCTTAAAGACAAAATCCACAATTGCCGCTTTCTCTGAAAGTCAGAAATGAAGTAAATCGATTCTGCCCACAGGTTTTATTGTTGAAGCTAATTCATTATTGTACCTCTGTGTATTCACCATGTCATTTTTTATGTCCTATTTTTGCTATTTGTTTAAGATACATGGGATGTAATCACTGCTAATTTATAAAAAATACATTCATATATGCACAAATTGCTCTTCTCCCTTAGAGAAAAACACATACATTTGTTATAGTAGTTGTTTTTAATAATTCAATAGCAACAGCATCTAGTGGGGTGCTTTTCCTGCAGATGTTGTCAAATTACTATTTTTCTCTGCTGAGCATGTAAACAGTGCCCTAAAAGTATACTCTTTGTAGGGTCTTATACTAACATTTGAATAAATTCAATAGGGAGAAGAAATGAGACAGAATTGGTCAACATCAATCTGTGATCTGTATTTAAGGGACGCCTATGAAACAACAGCAACATTAATCAAGCCGCCCATCCAGATGTTCTCAAGGTCAGGCTGTTTTCGCACAAAAGGCTACATACTGGCTCTGCGCTAAGGGAAACACTGGATAATATCACAGTTTTAATAAAGTGCTCATCTATAGAAAAGCATCAGTAGCTGAATTTGGTTTTTAATATGTGATAAAATATATATATATATATATATATATATATATATTTCTTGTAAGAGAGGAGTATTAGAGATATATGGAAAGGTTTCTGACTTGCTTTTATTGGCTAGATTGTCAGACTGATCAGAGAGCTATCGTTTAGATCACTGTCTGTGCTGTGCAGACCACAAAACCTGAGCGACTGCATGGGCAAGTGTGGTGTACAACACAATTAAATTGTTCCTGCTTTTGATGATGGACCCCACTTCCATATTTTGGAAAGAAATAATACTATGGAAGTCAATGCGGTCCATCAACAACAACAACAACAACAAAAAACTGTGTGTGTGTGTTTATTCAACAGAAGAAAAAAATCATACATGTTTAGAACAACTTCTGACAGAATGACAGAATTTTGGGTGAACTACCCCAAGTAATTCTATCTAAACTATTTTTAATATAGTAATACCTCAAGATATGAGCATAATCCATTCCAGTGCGGAGGAAATTGTACTCGTAATTGTAGAAATGTACTCTTACTTGTATAGAGTACATTAAATTATAATGGGAAAGTTAATATAATTATTACAAAATACAAAAATATAGTCTATAGATGGTAGGTTCAAACACTGGAGAATAATTTATTGTTAACAAAGTAAATTGTTCAAGAATTATTGCCTTGTATTATTAAAACAATTTATTTGAATTTAATTCTAATTCCTCTTAGTTAACTTCAAATTATGCATCCTGTGTGCTTCTTTCCTGAAGTTGCAAGCAGAATGTACAATAATAAGTGTTGTTTTCATCAAACCCTGATGAAAATCACTTTCATATTGTACTAGTAATCTCAAAGGACAAAGGTTATTGCATTCAAGTTGCACGTACAAGCACATACCTATCTAAGGAATCATGAATAAGGGTGGCGTACTCTTATAACCAAACATCACTTGAGGGGACACACAGTTGCTAAGTGTTTACAACATGCTGGAGACATTTGTCATGGTTTTCTTCCCTACAATGTTCGTCTCATGAGATTGAAATTGTATCTGTACGGGGCATTGAAACACAGGATGAGATCTCTTTAGAGGATTATACAACCTTATCTCCCTAATCAGATGAAAACAGTTGAAGATGGTTTGATCTACGAAAGGATCATCTGGGCGAGCAGCCTTTTTTCAAGTAGTTGTGATCACCTTATAATCCTTTTATACGAATTTAGAACAGCTTGGCGGATTTAACGACTGTGTTCTTTGCCGCTGGCTGTCAATACTTCATGTGAGATGTACGGTGGAGTGGCAAATCCATGCAAATCAGTGTGATTGTTCAAAATGATCCGAGAAAATAATATATTGTAAACATTTTCTTTAAAAGAAAGTGTGAAATGCATCTGAGTCCACTGTCTTATGGTAGAATAAGCAGTCCTCAGTTTGATATGTGACCTGTCATATTAGCTCACAGAGTATGGACACATTAATCAGGTCAAAAGCTCCTACTAAATCACTTTCAACCCAAGGCTCTGGTTACTGCTAAAACACAGATAGCATAATTCATCAGGAGATTGAATGATTCCCCTTTATATATATAATTTCTGGTAGCATCTTACTAGAGTAGTTTAATTTAATTTGATGTATACATGTTTAAGCATTATCTGATGGCTTTTGTAATTTTGTGAATGTGCCACATTGTTAATATTGCTACATTTGTGGAGTTGATTTTAAAACTATATTAGTCATCATTCCCAATTGAATGTTCTAACTTGAATAATTGAATTAAAAAATAATATATATTAGTCTGACAATCAAAACTGCAAAAAACTGTATATTTATCAATATTTAGCAATTATTAATTTATAAATGAAGCAAAATAACTTTAGCCATATGAATATAATTGGAGAGCATAGCATGATTTCCTTTGATGGTGTAATTTGTATTCAATTATTTACTCATCTGACAATACCTTCAAATTATCTTGGGGCCTTTTTGCAGAAAATTTTTGATATGCGATTAACTGTGATTAATTTGATGTGATTGACTGCCTAATATTTGTACAAGATTCAGTGTTTACAAACATTTTGCTGATTCAATTTAAAAGATAAATATATTATACAGAAATGTATATGTCATGCAAGCAGCAGGTAGTGGATTTAAAGTTGACCGTTAAGAAGGTTGTGTTTGTACTTTTCTGCTGGCAAGTCAGTGCATTGACCAAAATAATCAAGCAAGACAATGCCGGGTTCAATCTGGATGTACTCGCCCCACATGACAATTCTCAATTTGTTTAGTGTCCACATGGAGGTACGTTGATTTGATGCAGAGATGAAAGCTCAGGAGTCAAGAGAACCTCCTTGTTTGTTTTGATGTAGTACGTAAAGCGAAGTCATCCATCACCCCCTCTGACAGAGGACAAAATGGGGTCCACGTCGCCAAGATCCCCTGGAGTCTACGCCGCCCCTTTGGGCCAAGGCAACAGGTACAAGAATGATAATGAACGTCTCATTGTCTACCAGTTCCAGTGAAAAGATCTTGATCTTGATAGTGAAAAGAAAATAAGGCAGCGTTGTGCCATTTTTTTTTTAGACACACATTCATCGGCAGCTTTCCAGATGAATGTTATAATTGGCAGTTGAACTGTAACGTGCTTCATTATTCATATCGTGCCATTGGTATCCGTAGAAGGCTGTTTGAAGGGGAAGTTGATTCCCTTGAGAATTCCCATGAACTGGGAGTAATGCTACATGAGCAACTTGAAAATGAAATTTTTCTGTTGACCATCGTAGGACTATCATAGGACGAACATCAAATGTATGATAATGAAACCCCCAGAACGAGAAAAGCTGCTCTCCATTTAATAGGCCCATCCATCGGACTGCTTTTTTTTTTTTTGCAGTGTGCCCATTAGAGGTGATGAACGGAGCAGAATATACAAGAGCTGGTAAAACAACACTAGTCTTTTAGTGCTGCCTGTATATTGGCTCAAAGACACTCTTAATGTTTTATAAACGTTGCTGTTTCTGTATGAATTTGGTGCCTTTCATCTATACCGAATCAAACGTTTCGGTGCACGTGATAGAGCACATCCCTTTTTTCGTGTACCCTTATAGACAGTTGGCTTAAGATGAGTAACATATTTTCCTGCTGTTCAGATATTCATAGAGCAGCTCCTCTCTACACAAGGTCATCATTTCAACACTCATTACCTGTCATTTTTCTTGTGCACACACTGTATCCACCAGGTTTCACTAGCATTTGTTGCTGCATATATTCTTTAAATTAGCTCCCCTTCTTGACTTACTCATGTAAGCTACACTGACTTTATGCCACTTTTACTTATTTATTTTTCCAGGAAGGTTGTAAGAGTGCGGCCATTATCCATAAAACTTGAGTGTATCAGGGTAAATTCCCCAGGACAGATGTGGATGATGCTCCACTCCGAGTCGGAGCCGTCATTATAAATAATCTCAAAATTGCCCCGCACCTGTCACAGCTCGCTGAATGCAAAACTTCCTAGAGGGATAATGATACCCTTGGAAACAGATAAATGTGCCATGCGTAATCACAGGCTCACGAGCGCTGTGAGGCTCACAAGTTTATTCTGGGAGGCAAAAGGGGGAAAAATCTGAAAAATGGAGGGAGGCCGTGACAGAAGGCAGGTATGAAACCAAGATCCTTTCTTTGCCAACACTGCCGAAGGCTGAAGGCTGGAGTCTGAAGTCAGTGGTCAGACGGATGTATGCCTTGCATTTAGAGTGCGAAAGATGCTGTAAAATGCATGAGAGGGGTAAAACACGGAGACTGAGTTTTCCCATTTGCACAACATCACAGCTCACTAACGGCTCAGCTCTTTGGGCAAAGGTCGAACGGTTTGGATACTTAACCCTTTCATCATTTCAATGAATGTGAGGTTAAAAGATCCCTGGGCTGTTTTAACAGCTTTATTCCTGGATCCGGCCTGGTCGAGCATGAGCAGAATTACGGCAGTTGGCCGGCTTGAATCACATTAATATTTAATTCCTCACTTTTATCTCATTCCCACAGTGTGAAAGGTACTATAGGGCTTTGGATCTCGACTTGAGAGAGAAGCTAGCATACCTTGCTTAGCCTTGAGTGGAGAGTTGAGTTGAAAGACCGGTGTGAAAATGGAGGGAGCGATCAATAATATCCTCAGTTAGTTGGTGACCCCGCTGAGGATTTTTTATATCCGTTTGATCTGCAGGTTATGCCTGTGTTATTCAGTTCAGGTCTAGACCTGGTTTATTATATTCTGACAAAAATAATATCTGACTTTGCTTTGAACACATGGCACCAAAACTAATTCAATGGCAAACAAACATGCAAATTGACATGTATTAGTTTTCTCTTCAGTTTAAATTTTTACATTTAAACTTTTTTTTTATTATTATTATGGTTGGAGAGATTTATATTATTATGTGCAATATACCGTTCCGGGTCTATTTATTTATCTACCAGTCAAGAATCATAAATGTAATTATTTTTTGGTATCATCATAACCTGTCTATACAAAAGTTCTTGACAATGTTATTATTGTAAAAATAACAATGAGATGGTTATTGTATGTGACAAAATACTACTGTTTTTATTAGCCTGACTTCAAAATCAAAATTCAGTTCCACTAGGGGTTTTGAACACATCAAAAAACTGTTATTACCGGTAATCGTTTTTTATGAATTTATCTATGAATCCCACTTTTCTGACATGTTCATTCTCCAAGGACAGCAGCCATCCAAAGTGTCTGCAAGACCTGATTTTATCTGTGGGTTGTTTGTCTTTCGCATAGAAAGATTGTTTTGTCTGGAAAATCATTTGAGCCTTTCAACCTTGTGACCTACCAAGAGCACCTTGAATTATTAATTTGCTCTTTTTAAATGTCTGAGTGCTGAGACTTTGTTTGAATGCCACTCTTGAAGTTTGGACCGCCACGTGTACTAAGCCAACAGTCACATCTTGATTTGGGCCCCTACATAAATGCAACCCAGACTTGGATTGTGGACACAAACTTGATATTCTTTTTTTGTCTGCTAAATTGGCAGCTATAAAAGTGACCAAGCCTTTGTCACTAGCGTTCATTCAATTTGTTCTTTGGTTATGTTAATCACATTGTTCGCATAATTCAGTCAAAGATGTAAATTGCTCAGAGCTTCTTTGTCAGAGACTCACTGCTATAACAATTACAATCTAAAATGAGTGCTGTTCATATCACTTGAGTGGTCACACTATTCTTGGTCTTTGCCCTGTTTGCAAACTTGATAACCAGGAATATCTTAGATTATAATATTAAATTTTTAATATTTAATATTATAATGTTTAGTTTTTATTTTATTTTATTTTCAGTTTTTCAATCAGTTGAGTTTTTAGTCATTGTGTGATTATCATTGATAGTTTAGTTTTTCAGAGTTGTGCAGTTTTAGATTTTATTGTTATTTTAGTGCGGACAAAGTTCACAAAATGTTTTATCGTACCGCTAAGAGTTCTCCAAAAATAGAAATAAAAGTTATTAAGTTTCCTCTTAAAAGTTATTCACAAAGCTGCTGAGAGCAACTTTTCCCAAGGAATAGAGAGAAGTCTTAAGCTAAGAGAAAGGGTGGGGTTGACCTCGTTGCTATGGATGATGTCAACACGATTACTAATTATGCACACAGTTATTGGCTGATGGGAAGGGGTCTCTGTCTAGTGATTTAATCATAGAAACACTGTAGAGGTGTCATGTTACCATATTCAAGTACATTCTTTTAAATAAACATTTTGCCATGTTCAAAAAAAGATTTTAAAATATAGGTTAAGTTTGTAACTAATTAAACAAGTATATATTCAGCTAATTGTCAGTCTCGAGAGGTTAGGGAGGAGTATGCTCATCTGGTCTAATCAGCTCAAGAGGAGGCATAAATACACAGCCGACTCACCTAGTTACCTAGGTAACAGTTTTCTGCATCCCTCCACCACCCGAGTCCGCCAGTAGACTGGAAGTGAAGTGGAAGAGAGAAAGGGTGCACAAGATTGGGAATGGTCCACTCAAGTCATTGGGAATTCGACCTCAAGTCATACGAGCTGCCTAAAACAGTGTGGCCGGTAATATTTAAGCTGGTTTTAGTGCTAAAATGCTTTGTGAAAAAGCAAAAATTAGAACTGACATCCAATTATTTTTAAGAGTTTCTCCCATTAGCAAGTTGAGAGTTACTTTTAGCCTTAAAGATGTTTTGTGAAAACGATAGACAAATACAGTAGAATGTTTAAAAATGTTTAACAGCATCAGATTTCTTGTCACTTTCAAGTGTTATTGCTATTTGTTGGCATGTTTAGTGGCATGTTTAATGCAGTTGAATTGTATGAGTTTAAAAGTTTAAGATTATATTATGAATAAAAAGCCCAAACTAAAATTTGTGCCATTTTATTGTAGTTGAATTAGTTTTTGCTCTGTTGCTGTTTAACCAAATACATAAAGAAAGAGCTGTCTTGCATTAGCCAAGATATATATTTTTGAGTCTTGTGAAACTCTTTACCTGTTTGAGATTCAGACACTTGAATCTTTACAAAACCCATGACGCATCTTAAGAGAGGAACTTTAACATTGTGACCTAGATATTTTACGAAATCATCCACTTTTCAAGTCAGGTCACAGACGAGACAGGAAAGTCCATCATGAGGGATTATGGCTGCATAATATATTCACAGATTACTATTCTGTCTCAAAAGCTGAAGCAAGGCAGTGCATGGAAATTCTGCAAATGTTATGCCAGTTATGACTAGAACATTTTTGTCTGGTCATCTCTTAACTGATTTGGCTCAGAGAGATAAATGGAAATATTACGGAATAAAAGTAAAATCACACTCAGGGTTGATTAGGGAACAAAATTACTGCATATTTTAATGGAACATTTTATCATTTAACATATAAAATGTGATCAATTACACTATTGCTGAAAGAGACTGCTGGTTAATGGAACAGCTTCCTGTCATTTATTTTTTAGTATTGTTTAAATGGACTCTCACATTCTTGCAACTGAATTGGAGTTCAATCCAAGAGACGAGTGTCTCAAGGGCGAAGAGTTTGCTGTCTATTAAATAGTATAGAACACAATATATATACACAGAACACAAAACAGAGTGGACAGCAAAGCCATCTGAGAAAGCTTACAGTCCAAATGGGGAAGTGCCTGACAACGGGTTCGTTTCGTAGCAGCAGGGTTCAATCTCCACCTCTTTCAGTGTTCAAAATAAAGCCCTTGAGCTGCTGTTCTGTACTGTTGAGATTTCTTTCTGAACAAACGCACTGTGTGGAAAAACAATAGAGTACTGGGAGCATAATAAAACACATAAGGTTTCACAACTACAAGGATTTAATTTCCGTCTCATCTGTTTTAACTTGTAATTCTTCATCTTTACCAGAGACTTGAAGTAGAGAAGTATGAATAAAGATAGAAGTACTGTTTTTTTTTTCTCAGTCTTCCAGTTTTTTTTATTGTGTTTGAAACGTTTTTTACCATGCCATGGGCATTATTTAGCATATTTATTAGCCTTGACCCAGACCTTCAATCTTAAAATACATTAAAAACTCTATGCTCATTTAAAAGTGTAAATTATTCTGTAACGGAAGGGACTCACAGGCAGAGATCCAATAGCGTGTCTTTAATAATTATGGTTGTACAGGCGGATAGTCAGGACAGGCAGAGAGCATACATAAACGATAATCCAGGCAAGGGTCAAAAGGCAAGCAGACAGAATCAAGAGTTCTTGTACAGGCGAGGAAGTCAGGGCAGGCAGACAGAATCAATCACAAGAAAACAACAGCGTCAGTAATGGGAAGATCAGACACAGGAATACACGCTCAGTAAAGTTCACTTTTTTTCATCAGCAAAACAAGACTTCGCGATCACAGTGCATTTGACAGAGTCTTTTATAGTTTGTGTAATGGTTCGCAGCTGGTGTGATAATCAGTCCAATGAACGGCATCATGGGAAATGTAGTGTGTGTGTGTGTGTGTGTGTGTGTCAGTATACGTGTGAGAACTCCCTCCGGTGGCCAGAGGGGGGAAGCGCGGAGCTCGTCATCATCACAAACTTTCTAGATTGATTTATTCAACTGTGTACATAAAATACAACAGTCATTGTTCTGGTGTCATTTCCACAACGATCAACAGTTTTGCCACTGATAACATTTTCATTTAAATAAAAGCTTATGCTTCTGTGTGAATTTTTTTTTAAGTTAACTAAGACTTGTTAGCAGAGTTTTTGTTGTTGCTGTTGTTAATATTTTATTCATATTTAGGGTACATACAATTCTATACATTAAATGAGTCTTATAGACAAAGAAGTCAGTCATTTTATCACAGAAATAATTATATTGAACTATACATCATTTGAGATTTGGTGGAAATGACATTGTGATTATTTCAGAAACATTGCAGAGTATGATTGTATAGCGTTTGCATTCTAAAAGTGCCATCGTTGCTGAAATACCCTGTTCTGTTTGCATTTTTGCCTAAAAACACAAGTTCGAATCACATTAAATGCATAATGCTATTAGAGTGATTACGTTCAGTTTTGGTTAAATTCTTCATTTCACGCTGGGGATTTTCTGAGCTTGCCTCAATTATGTTATACATAAATTAATACACTTAATATATGTGACAAAATCAAAGAGTTTTCCTTAGATCAGACTGAATGATAATGGAAGTGATAATGTGGTGACATGAAGGTTCTTAGGATGCAAAGGTTAGGTCCGGGACAACTTCTTAATCATCTTCAAATGTCAAGAGGCAACGCCTGGGAGCAAATGTATATCCTAACATTAGCATGTTAAAACATCCAGACTTAACTGTTCACAGTGAGTGCAGTCAAGTCAAGCTATTTAAGGAATCAAATTTTCTTTGAAAAGAATAAGCCCATGGCAAGAGCCAAAATGACAACAAAGAATGAATTATTCAAAATTATATTTGTCATGACAGTAAATAAAGCACAACAAAGTCAGACAAACACATATGACAAAGGATGAAAGGATTCCTGCAGTCAATAAAGAAGACAATCTCTTGAGGGAAATGTCACTGTAGCAACTTTTATCCTGCACCACCAAAATGTTATTTTTGAGACATTTACCTCGATTTGAAGAATTGTTTTCAACCATAATGTTTTATTATTTGTATGATTAATGTTTTTAAAAGAAGTCTCTCTCCAAGACGACATTTGATAAAAAAGTTAAAGTTTAAAAAATAATAATAATATTGTGAAATATCATCACAATTCAAAATAGCTGTTTGCTATTTTAATATAAAAAGTAACTTATTCCTGTGATGGCAAAACTGAATTTTCAGCCTCATTACTTTTTCAGTTTTCAGAGTCATATGATCCTTTAGAAATCTCTCTAATATGCTGATTTGGTGCTCAAGAAACATTTGAAACCATGATGCATTTTGTTTTCAAGATTCTTTGATGAATAGAAAGTTCAAAAGAACAGCATTTATTTGAAATAGAAGCCTTTCGTAACAATATAAATGCCTTTACTGTCACTTTTGATTAATTTAATGCATCCTTGCTGAATTCTAATGGATTCCTCAAACACGGCACCAGATTGAATGTGGTTCAAGAGTGATGTTTTAGTGGTGCAGAATTTCTGTGTGTTGAGAGTGTGTTGAATAAATTTAGAATGGTATGTTTGATGATGACAATATGCGTATGGAGTTAACAATTTCTCTTAGAACTCGCAGATAAACTATTGTTTATCATTGTCTGCATCACTCTGTGAGATAAAGACCATATGGATTATTGTTCATAGCTGAAATTTATATTGTGACTGTAATCAAGAATTCCAAGCGTGTTATATAATCCATCGGCCCAGAGGTGAGGTGAGGAATAAGTCAGTGCCTCCAAGATTGTTTCCATTAATAATTAATTATCCATGAATCTGTGATCTTGTGTCCTCTTGTAGACGTTATGAAACAATCTCATTACTGTACCCTCATTCTTGTTTTGTTCACACTATGAGGACGACATGATCAACAACTTTAATAGGTTACAAAATTCTGAGACCACATTGAAAATCTGGGAGTAAGCAAAACATTTCCATTAGGAAATCTTATTATATAGTATTTCTTGGTCACTAATCAAATGAGAAAATTTGACATTGACCATGACTCCCAGCAGCTCAAGATGTCATTTGGATCATCTAAAATCATGCTGAAGATCATGATCAACTGGGTTTATACAAACTTATGGATTATATGTATCTTGAAATAAAAAGATTAAAAGACACACTAAAAAACTCTGTAAGTCAGAAGTTTCTTATACTCACCAAGTCTGCATTTATTTGATACAAAAATTCAGTAAAATAGTAATACTGTGAGATGATATTCTTATTATTTACATGGAACTGTTTTCTATTTTAATATATGTTTAACAGGAATTTATTTCTGTGATGTAAAGCTGTATTTTCAGCATCATTACTCCAGTCTTCAGTTTCAAATGATCCTTCAGAAATCGTACTAATGTCATGATTTGGTGCTGAAGAAACATTTATTCTCGTATTATTAATCTTGTGCTGCTTAATATTGTCTGTATAAACTGTGATCAGTTAAGATTTATGTATGAATAGAAATAGTGCATCTTTTATAATACATTATAAATGTATTTACTGCAACACTTGATAAATTTAATACATCCCTACTGAATTAAAATATTGATTTTGTTTATATATATAAAAATAATGACCCTAAAACCTTGAACAGTAGTGTAATTTGTAATACGAAAACTCACTTTTGGACTTCACTCTATATGTTTATATGTGCGGCTGCATCTATTTGAAAAAAACTTTTGAAGCAGAACCTTATCGGCATGCTATCCCAGCAATTGTAATCGATTAACATCAACCACTAGCCTTGTGAGTGGCCGCTTCCCCTGCAACAAATTTAATGGGATGCTTATTTATTAAGTCTCTCTGTTGCAGTTTCACCGAGATGCTGGGAAATGTTTAAGCACTTGCCCTATCTCGGTTTCTAGCCCTTGAGCTTGACTATGCAAGATATGTGAGCTCTTTCTAAATGCAGACCTCGATATGTCGTAATCAGACCCCAGGAGCCGAAAGATTCCTGATCCACAAAGTCCTCGATTAATGCAATTTTTAGACATTAACCTTTCTGACAGTCAATCTCATTTGGCTAAGAGTGTTACAGCTCACAAGCTCAACATCTATCTGACTCTTAATGTGACATCAACTGACAATCTGAAGTGGTTTATAAAATAAACTCATTATTTTGTGGAAGTGATTAAAACTGCAGTTGATAGTCGTGAGCAGCTACTAACTATCATCAATAAAAAGAGAGTTTGAGATCAGCATGTGAATTGAATTGTTATTTGAGGTCCACTTTGCTTTGACATGGTTTGATCATATCTGTAACAACAATGTTTCAATATTTTCACATACATGACATTAGTAGTCAAATGGGATGCGGAATAACTCCAAACAAGGTGTAAATGCATTGTAGTGAAAACTTCAGTTCTAGACAGATTACAAAACCAACTTTCAACAGGTAAAAAATATGAATCTATGAAATATTCAAATTCAAGATTTTCATTTGCCAATGAGATTGCCTAGAAAACACAATTAGTAGGCTTTCCAAAGAGCATGATTTGTATTTACTTTCAAAGCCCTTTTAGTTAAAATATCTCTAAAAAGCTGAAAGAATGAGTCAAGACCTCTTTGAGAAAAAAAAAACTATATACATAGGGAAATGCCAATGATACATGTAAGCCAAGACAAGCAAGGCTCAGCAGGCCCACCGTAATAACCCACCTTTGACCGAGAGAAGGAACACGGCTTAACTAAACAGCCTTTTTTCCATTCCTCTCTTTTAATTCCATCATTTCCTCTGTGCCCTGATAACCTGACAAGTCGTGCAAATCAAAAGTCAATAGTTCAAATGCTCTGTTATACATTTCCTGACTGAAGGAACCGTATACATCCATAATGTATGGCTTGAACTCTCGCATTCTATCTCAGCATGAACATATGCTCATCCTTAAAACAATTTTCTGAGTTCATTTGAACAGGTGGCTTCCAGCCGTATGTGTTTACTTTGTAAAAGTATACCTGTCATTGAGATCTTATATTATTAAAATATATTATAGAATGTTGTAATTATGATTTAATAAATAAATTATTATAATATTTTTTTCATGACATCTCTTGGAGTGTTTGGCATGGATATTACAATGTTAAGATGTTTCGTCTTGGTGGAATAAAGCTGCTGTTGGTTGTTGCTTCTGCTGCAGAGAAAGTATGGGACTTCCTACTGCAAGTATATACAATACATGCTGCGACTATTTAATATAGCTTACATTTGTAACCGGGTGGGAAATTTCGGTATTTACCTAGAGTCGTCAGCGGGTGGCGCTGTGTTCTATCACTCGAGCACTTTGACAGTCGCGCAGTGAGCAGCGCGAAAGAACGACATGCGAACTCGGAAAATTGTGTTGTTTTTTTAGGTAATCCACTGGTAAATGCAATGTTTTGTGACTATATTTTTGATGTATACCATTTGTGAATGTATATTTTGTATTAATCTATTTGTAGAACAGTTATATTTGACAAGTTATATACTGTGTAATATCTGCATTGATATGACGTCACACCATCTGGTGTGGGCCTGTTTATCTGCTGTTATGTTATACACTTAATATTGCAAAGGTTTCAGGCACTTTTCATGTTATTTACAGTGGACAACGTTATGTTGGGGACTTCAGCTTTCATGAAGTGAATGTGGTGATATCTGTGAGCTGATCGGTATATGAGTGTTATGTTCTCTCATTTTGCAGATGTGGTGTAAGTGTATAATTAAAAAATGTACTTATGTTGTTTTATCCTCTTTGTACAGTATTCCCACTGCCGTGTTTTGTATAGCATTTTCACTAGCTTTATAAATATTTTTTGTTTCATATTTTTTTTGTTCTACTTTTGCCCTTTTCCATTTTTTTGTTAAACGCTGCGACTTGTTGTGAGTCCACATTTCAAGACAAATTTGCATTTTAAAAAAATATCCCCGGTCACATATTAATTACCCGTAAGCACATCTATACAGGTGGGTCTGGGGAAGGTGTAGGGTGTCTGAAAGTTCTTCCATTAAGTATTTGAGAATTGTCGCAGCAAGGTCATTGGCTACCAGTGTTGGGTACAACATTACAAGTAATGTCTCAGGTTATGTATGTAACCATAGTTCCCTGAAGAGGGAATGAAATGCTGCATCGAATCGCTAGGGGAACGCTTTTGAATTCTCAAATTCAACCTAGTTCTAGTTTAAACGTGAAGGGCATTCAAGACTTATTGCATGAACTGGCGGAACAAACTTTTAGATTGTGTGTCACTATCCGTCCACGCAACATCATGGGCAGGGATACACATCTTCTTTGTGTTGTTTCCTTGGGAGCGGAGCATACACGGTCAGTGCTCAAGGGTGCTGATTGTCCCCATTAAGAGCTGCGAACGCTCCGCTCCTGACTGGTGGTCTTTGAGGAGGCCATCCAGGCTCGCTGTAATCAGGGTTTGGGTTCCGCTGCTGCTGAGTTACAGCTGAGATCCTTGTCCTGGGTATCACAAATGCATCTGTCAGTGGGGTTAGAGATGGGCTCTGTCTTATTTCTACCCTTACCCGGCAGATCTAATGTCACCTGCCTGGACCCGAAAGCACGCCCCAGGGCTGTCTCTGGTACTTCTGACCAGGCAGAGGCACCAGTACTGCAACGGTTCAGTTCTGAGGACAGTATTAGTATTGATATTAGTATTGAGGCTGGAGAGGAAGACTCGCCACCTTCCTCAAAAGGTGCAACAAACTTTAAACTCACCTTCCTTTAGACGCAGCGCAAGTTCCCTTGAAAAGGAACTTGAGTTACATCATCAGATTTCTTTTCTCAAGCAGCTAGTAAACATATATCTTTTAAATTTACAACAAAATATCTATGTTACTAAGTTACTTTGACAGCTCTTCTGTCCCCATGATGAGAGAAATAGGAAGTGCAGAGGCGTTGTGTGCGCTGTGTAAACATGTTGATTATTGTAGTTCTAGACTAAAGGTGAGTAGGCATTTACTCATCTCGCTTGAGTAAATGCCCCCCCCCCCCCCCCCCCCCCCCCAAATAAATAAATTACTGCAATAAAACTGCAATAAATATATTAAATTACACAAATGCTGTATGCACTTAATCTCACTTTATTAACCAATGCTCTTTGCTGCTGACATCCAATGTTTTTGCTCTAATGAGCAAAAATGGCTTTAGATAAACCTCACATTTATGTTTCTTTTTTCTTTCACAGTTTTATTGTTGGAAGTAAGCACATTGAACTTTCCTCTCTTGCTTGCTATTCTTCTGCTATATAAAAGTTGTTTTAACTGCACCCTCTACTGTACAGGTGTGATTTTGCATTTCTTTCAGCCTGAGGATTATCCGTTTAAATTTTTCTTTAAAAGGGCCTTTACATTTGGCTTTATTTTGTCAGGGTTCTGTCTCTTCGGTCTGGTTTCCTAGTGTTTTGGTGAACAGAGCTCTGAGACAGCCCCTTCACCGTGTCTATCTGAGAGCACGTGGCGTCTAGTCGCGCACTCTCTTGTCTGTGTGCTTTCATGTATTCATGTCGCACGTAGTTGGTGTGTTTACTAGCTGCACGCTGTCCCGTCAGGTTTCATGTTAATACGCGGCAATGCGTGTCTGCATTGGCTGTGTGTTTGTGTCTCATCATGATGTAACCCCGTCTGTCTTGTTCCTTGATTATTCCCAACTGTTCCCAGTCACTATCTCCTATTTAATCCCATCGTGTTTGGCTGTTCAATGTGTGTGTTCCCCCTGATCCATGCCGTGTTTCGTCCGGTTTTTTGTTTTACTCGTTCATGTCCGTTCTCTTGTTTGGTTATGGTTTTGATTTTTTATTTTGTATTATAATAAATCCTTCTACCCTGCACTATTGAGTCCTTGCTGTGTTCACCCATGAGCCATCCGTGACATATTTGTTGTTAAAAACTAATTCAAGCAAGAACAGGTGAGAAAAAGTAGTGCAAACATAATGTTACACGTTACTTTCAATATATTTCATGTTAGAAATTTGAATTATTAACTAGGTAGATTGGTAAAGAATTCAAATTATTTTTTTATCTATTATCTATAGATAGATAGATAGATAGATAGATAGATAGATAGATAGATAGATAGATAGATAGATAGATAGATAGATAGATAGATAGATAGATAGATAGATAGATAGATAGATAGATAGATAGATAGATGTCTCTTAGTTCATTCCTCACTCAAGTTGACGTTGATTATGTTGTATAAAGTGTATGGTAAAAGTGGGTGAAGTGCACTAACCGATCACTCAGTCATGTTATGAGACTGAAAATGGATTTAGTGTTCCTCCACTCACTGGGGATACTAGGTTTCTCAGCAGTCCTTGTGTGGGTTTAAAAGCACTTCTCAGCTAATAGACTGAAAGATTTTTTTTGTTCTATTTTCAAATGCTTTGATTGGTGGACAGTATTGTTGACCCTAATGGTTCCTTTTTAGATCATAAGACTGCAACATTATTACAACATTTAACTGCACCACAATAAGAAGAGGATGTTCATAGTGTTTCTACACTCAATTACAACAATTTAGTTTCTGCATCAAAAACAGATGTTAGTCAGCATCAGTCACATTTGGCTGATGCAATATGTTTTGTTTTACTTAATTTTTTTCACCCTTCAGTTGGTTTTGCTCTCCTGCTCAACAAATTTTGTTAAAGTTTTAAAATGAAAGCCATCCAGGGCTAGTTTAAAAATGCTGTGAACAAAATTGTGGAACCTCTGAATACATAATTATGTTGATACAGCATTTTCTGTGAAACTACAGCGGATCCAGTAGCCACAGGAGTCTGCGTTTTCTTTATCCTGTAAGGTACAGATCTGACCCACACGGCACCCTTTGTACCACCCAAGGGGGCTATCATAGTTCTTACTCTAGTTTCTTGGCTTTTTAAGGCTACACCGTCTGAAGTCTGTTCATACTGCAGTTAAGGTCTGTAAGTATTTGTAATATGTAAGTGTTTTCCTTTTAATGTTCCCTCTATGCGACTATGGGTCCTTACTGAGCACGTTGTACTAATAACCCTCATGTCTAAAGACTCATTTGTTCTGATATGGTAAATATATTCTCATAGTTTATGTTTGAACTAGAGATGGTGGTATTATTTTTTCCTTTGTAGGAAACTTTTTTAAATTAAAATAATAAACAAAAAGAACATTTAACTTATAGGGAGTATTTGAGCAATAGAAAAGCTTCCTGTTAATATTCTAGTAATTGTTATGATCATTAATAAAAGAACCTTTTGTAATGTGTATGTAGATTTTCCATAAATTAATTATTTAATGTTAACAGACCATACTTTTTAATCATGGGTATTGCCATTGAAACTCATTATTCGATAGAAAGAGCTGCTATAGAAAGCAGCCTAAAGTGTAATTAATACAAAGCAAATAAATGGGTTTTCTGAAGCAAAAATTAAGAGGCGAGTTGTAATCTATGTGCTCTCTATGCTCTCCATCTCTCTCATCTGAAAATTACATCTAAGCAAAACATTTCTGTCAATGAGATTTTGTCACAAGTTTTTGACAGTGAAAGTAATATAGAGGAGAATGTGTCTGAGACCGATGATAATACTGAGGACCCTGATTATGAGGCATCCTTCTCAGATGAGACTCCTAATGTTGACCCTCCTGTTGTCTCTCAACCACCCACAAACCCATTACCTTCCAAAAATGGAAATGTATCATGGTCCCACTCATCACCTGAACAACAGGGTAGACTTAGTGCTGCTAATCTCATCAAAATGGTTCCAGGGCCCACTAGATCAGTCATGTCTGAGATATAAAATCAGAATTTCATCTTTTAATCACACCAATTGAAATGGATGTACTTGAAATGACAAACTTAGAGGATACGCTTGTGTATGGGGATGGTTGGAAAGACTTCGATGTGACTGACTTGCAAGCCTACATTGGGTTGCTCATTTTGGCAGGAGTCTACTAGTCAAAAGGAGAAGCAACAGCAAGCGTTTAGACTGCTGATTCTGGAAGGGCAATATTTCCAGCCACCATGTCTCTAAAGACATTCCATGTTTTCTCCCATGTCATACGCTTTGATAACAAAGAAACAAGACAGGGCAGACGAGAGTGTGACAAACTCACAGCAATACGGGATGTATGGGACAAGTGGGTCCAGCGATTACCCTTTCTTTACAATCCAGTCCCTCAAATCACTGTGGATGAATGTCTGGTTCCCTTTCAGGGAACTCGAGCTGCGTCGAAGCGCTAGGGGAAATAGCCTTGCGTCAGTCACGTGAAGATCTGTGCAACCAATGAGAGACGAACGCGTGTGAATGCGTCACTGCCGGCGATAGCCGGTGACGTCATGAGGAAGAGCATAAAGGCGCGTCTGAAACCAGGGCGCGTCAGCTCTGAATGCCTTCAGCGTGCTGTGTCTGTGTGAGAGTGGTTTTTGAGACTGAGATGAGTATGAGTGTGAAAAGTGTGGCGAATGAACAGAGTTTCAGACCGTGTGTTTATCCCTGCCCACGTTTTATAACGGGCAGGGATACACATGTTATGTGAGTAATCTGTTTAGGAGTGGAACATGCACGGTCGGCACTTGAGAATGCCGGCTGTAAAGACTGTGAGCAGTTTTCTTTGCATGTTCTCCGCTCCCGCCTGGCAGTCCGAGGCTTTGCGGCGCTCTCAGTCCTGGGGTTCACAAATGGATCTCGCTGAGGCTGCTGGGGTGGGTCCGTCCTTACCTCAGCCTTCACGAGATCAAGCGGGTCCCAGTCACGGGCACTCTTCGGGAGATGCTCGTGCTGTGACTCCAACACTAGCTTTGTCGAGTTCTGATAGTGAGATGGATTTAGCTAGTGTTGACCCGGTCGAGGAGGCTTCGCCACTCTCCTCGCCGGCGTTTGAAGAGCTAGTTGAGGTTGTGGCGCGAGCAGTCTCTCGTCTGGATATTGAGTGGCCGGCGGAGACCAGGAGCGCTCGTTCCAGAAAAAGTATGTTAGACGAGCGTTACCTGCCGGCTCGCGTCACTCCCCCGCGCTGAGCTATGCCTTTTTTACCCGATTTGCATGCTGAGGTTTCCAGATCGTGGGAAAGGCCAGCCTCTGAGAGAGTTCATACACGGAACAGTTCGATGTATACTAATCTCGTAGGGGCTCAAAGTCATGGGATGCAGAAAGTGGACGAGGCTCTTGCGAGTTACCTCGTGCCCCAGTCTGCGTCCTCCATTAAAGCTCCGGCACTCCCCTCCAAGCCGATGCGCGTCACGTCGTCTTTGGTGGGGAAAGCTTACTCAGCCTCTAGTCAGGCCGCAGCGTGCCTGCACACCACGGCACTGCTGCAGGCTTATCAGGCTGAGTTGCTTGGGGACCTCAACGAGGGCGGCGGTATCGGTCCGGAGGCAGTGGCAGAGCTGCGCCGGACCGTGGATCTGTCTCTCCGGGCCACTAGGGAGACGGCCTACTCTGTCGGTCGCTCCATGGCAGCTCTGGTGGCCACGGAAAGGCATCTATGGCTCAATTTGTCGGCTATTAAAGATAGGGACAAATTTGTTTTGCTGGACGCCCCTCTGTCCCCTTCGGGCTTGTTCGGCGATGCCGTAAAAAGCGTCGTCGACAAGTTTCAGGAGGCTGCTCGACAGCAGGTGGCGTTCAGTAAAGTTCTTCCCCGCCACCCTCCACGTGAGACCGCCAGTCAAGCGCGGTCTCAAAGCTCTTCACACAGGGCCGCTCAGAAACGACGTGTCGCCACCCGCCTCCCTCCGGTAGAGAACCCCGGGGGGTCGGGCCGACAGGCTCAAGCCTCTGGTAAAAGGGGCGATTTGAGGGTTGTCCTGAACGCCAAGAAGGCTAAGAGTAGGCGGCCCTGACGCCAAGCCGCAACGAGGTGGTGTATCCCTGGAGCAGCTCAACAGTCAGCCCGCCATGGGAAAACCACCCCCTCCAAGGAGGGTCCTAGAGCAGTCCACCCGGGAACCCGGAAATCCCGGCCCAGTGGTGGATATGTTTTTAGCACCAGAGGCCAGCCCAGGGAGGCTGGTTCCCCTAGTAGAATTCCGGGATGCGTGGTCACGGCTACCCGGTATCTCTCAGTGGGTCCTGCGCACGGTCACCTTAGGGTACGCCATTCAGTTCGGGGTTTCTCCACCCCAGTTCTCGGGGGTCCTACAGTCAGTTGTAAGCCCCCAGCAGGCTCTGGATATGGAACAAGAAGTAGACACTTTGCTGGCGAAAGGGGCCATCAAGCATGTATCCCTCGCAGAGAGCAATTCCGGGTTCTACAGCCGGTACTTCATAGTTCCAAAGAAGGATGGAGGGTTGCGGCCTATTCTGGATTTACGTCTCTTGAATTGTGCGGTCAAGCGTCTAAAGTTCAAAATGCTAACGCTCAAACAGATCGTAGTGCAGGTCAGATCCAAGGATTGGTTTGTCACAGTCGACCTCAAGGACGCATATTTCCATGTCTCCATCCTTCCGCAACACAGGAAGTTCCTGAGGTTCGCCTGTGGGGGAAAGGCGTACCAGTATCGGGTGCTTCCTTTCGGCCTAGCTCTCTCACCCCGCACGTTCACGAAAGTCGTGGACGCTGCTCTAGCTCCACTGCGGTTACGGGGCATCCGTGTCTTAAATTATATCGACCACTGGCTTATTCTGGCCCAGTCGCTGCAGTTAGCGGAGCAACAACGAGATGTAGTGCTCGCACACATAAAGGAGCTGGGGTTGAGGCTGAACGCCAAGAAGAGTGACCTTTCTCCTGCTCAGAGAACCACCTTCTTGGGAGTCGTCTGGGACTCAGTAGCGATGTCGGCTCGGCTTTCCCCCGAGCGCATCCAAGCTATCTGTTCAGCCGTCAAGAGCATCGAGTTAGGCCAGCCACTCACCGTCAAACACTTTCAGAGGGTGTTAGGGCTCATGGCAGCGGCATCCAGCATCATTCCACTGGGCCTGCTGCACATGAGGCCCCTGCAGTGGTAGCTAAAGACCAAGGGGTTTTCCCCGAAAGGGAACCCGCTTCGCACTATCAAGGTCACGGGGTGATGCTTACGCACCCTGAGTATGTGGAAGAATTCTTGGTTTCTGTCTCAAGGCCCAATGCTAGGGGCTCTGGCTCGGAGAGCCTCTCTCTCGACAAATGCCTCCCTCTTGGGCTGGGGGGCGGTCATGAAGGACCGCTCCTCACAAGGTCTATGGAACAGTCAGCACCAGACCTGGCACATAAACATGTTAGAGTTACTGGCGATCCGCAGAGCACTCCTACCGGACCTTCGCGACCACCATGTCACTGTTTTCACCGACAGTATGACTGCGGTTGCATATATCAACCATCAGGGGGGTCTACGTTCGCGACCACTATACAAGATGGCGCGACAGATCCTCCTCTGGGCCCAGGGAAAGCTGCTCTCGCTCAGGGCGGCCTACATCCCGGGGGTCCAGAATGTGGGAGCAGACGCCCTATCGAGACAGGGGGCGAGACCAGGGGAATGGCGACTCCACCCCGAGGTGGTGGAGCAAATTTGGGAAAAGTACGGCAAGGCACAGGTCGACCTGTTTGCCTCGGTAGAAAACTCCCATTGCCCTCTGTGGTTTTCACTCACACATCTGGCGCCTCTGGGGCGGGATGCCATGACACAGGCGTGGCCGAGGTTACGCCTGTACGCCTTTCCCCCGATCGCTCTGCTCACGGGAGTTCTGGCCAAGATTCGCCGGGACAAGGTCCATCTCACGCTAGTGGCCCCCCACTGGCCGTCCAGAATATGGTTTGTGGACCTCGTGTCCCTCCTCGACAGGGTCCCTTGGGAGATCCCGGTCAGGAGGGACCTTCTGTCCCAGGCGGAAGGTTGCATTCTTCACCCGCAACCAGAGCTGTTGAAGCTGTGGGTCTGGCCCCTGAGGGGGCCCAGCTCATAGAGTCCGGTCTCTCAGCCGAGGTTGTTGAGACCATCCTTCAGTCCAGAGCTCCCTCCACGAGGAAACTCTACGCTTTTAAGTGGAAACTCTTCACGTCCTGTTGTAGTGAAAGGCAGGTGAACCCAGTAACCTGTCAAGTCGGCAAAGTACTGGAGTTCCTGCAAGAAAGATTTGCGGCAGGGCTGTCCCCCTCCACCTTGAAGGTTTACGTGGCTGCCGTATCGGCTTGCCACGGAGCTCTGGGTGGGTATCCTTGGGCAGGGACCCCCTAGTCACTCATTTCCTCCGTGGTACACTAAGGCTGAGACCTGCGGCACAGACCAGGGTGCCGGCTTGGGACTTGTCCGTGGTACTCCTAGGCCTGTCCCAGCCACCCTTTGAACCTTTAGAGGAAATCTTTATTAAGTACCTCTCGCTTAAGACCCTTCTTTTGCTGGCAATCACCTCACTTAAGAGGGTCGGGGACCTCCAGGCCCTCTCCGTGGCCCCTTCATGTCTTGAGTTTGTGCCCGGGATGGCTAAAGCTTTCCTCCACCCGAGGCCAGGCTATGTCCCCAAGGTTCCCACTAACGTGGCTCGGTCTATCACGCTGCAGGCCTTCTGCCCTCCCCCATTTGATGATCATGAGCAGGAGCACAAGAACAAGGTCTGTCCAGTGCGAGCGCTGGATGCTTACGTTCTCAAGACTGCCACTTGGCGTAAGTCGGACCAACTGTTTGTTTGTTTTGGGGCTCCTGAGGGGGCCCCAGCTTCCAAGCAAACCCTCAGCAGGTGGATAGTCGAGGCTATCTGCCTAGCTTACGAGTCGGCCGGACATGCTTCTCCTTTGAGGGTCCGAGCCCACTCCACTAGGAGCATGGCGGCATCCAAGGCTCTCCTCTCCGGAGTCTCCTTGTCTGATGTTTGTGCTGCGGCTGGCTGGTCCTCACCACACACATTCATGAGGTTCTACCAGCTAGACCTCGATGCCGCCCCGGGAACCAGGGTGCTCTCTCAGTGAGCTGGGACACTGAGGTGGCGTTGGTATAGCGTTCCCCTAGCGCTTCGACGCAGCTCGAGTTCCCTGAAAGGGAACGTCTCGGGTTACGTATGTAACCCTGGTTCCCTGAGGGGAACGAGACGCTGCGTCTTTGCCTCAGCTCCTGGCGCCTCCGGGCCCGCTTCAAGCATTCATGCTGACGCGCCCCGGTTTCAGACGCGCCTTTATGCTCTTCCTCATGACGTCACCGGCTATCGCCGGCAGTGACGCATTCACACGCGTTCGTCTCTCATTGGTTGCACAGGTCTTCACGTGACTGACGCAAGGCTATTTCCCCTAGCGCTTTGACGTAGCGTCTCGTTCCCCTCAGGGAACCAGGGTTACATACGTAACCCGAGACGTTTCATTTCGTGGGTGTTGTCCTTTCGGACAATACATGCCAATCAAACCAGCCAAATATTGCATAAAAATACAGGTCGCATGTAATGCACAGTCCAGCTATGCCTGGAATGTGCAGGTTTACACAAGTAAATCCCCCGAAGAAGCACCTGAATTGACCCCACACATTATGTATATTGCCATCCTTGATAACAAAATGTGTGCTTCTTACTGATTTTTTATGTGCTTCTTACTGATTTTTTTATTGTAACAATGTTCTGTTTAAAAACAAAATACTTCTAAATGTTTGAAATTGTTTGTTTTCCGGGGGGCAAATTGACCCCAAACATAACTCTTGTTACTATCTTTGATAAAATAAATAGTTTTTCTTTCCAAATGTTATATATTACAAAAAATATATATTCTTAGAATTATTATAAAACAAATAAAACACCACAAATATATATTTTTCAATTTTTAGGTCAATTAGTGAAATTGAAAATGAGTCCATAGTCGTGCAATGGGTGTTCTGGATGTATAAGGGGTGGGGAGGGTGGTGGGTGGATGTAAACTTAAAAGGTTACTTAGTAGTCAACAAAGACATAAATTACCTGAGACACAAGCCTTTGTAGTAAAAAAAATCTTTTCTGGAAAATCTTTTTAAATTACTGGGATCAGAATGACCCCAGTGGGTTCAAAAAGTTACCATATTTGAGGGTAACAGGAGGGTTAAGTAGATATTTACATGTACATTTATTATTATGCATTTGGCAGATGCTTTTATCCAAAGCAACTTGCATTCCAATCAAGGTACACATTGACATAATTAGTTCATGCTTTCCCTGGGAATCAAACCCATGAACTTGCTGTTGCGGCCGCCACACTGCACTATTTGAGCTACAGGAAAGCTGACAGTCTACTAATACTAAACGAGAGTTAGTTGACATGTAGTTGTAACGTTACTTATAGTTAACAGCGTGTTCAAAAGGGACCAGTAAAATAAAGTGTTGCCAAAGTTATGAGTCAGCAGTTGTTTCTACCTAATAAATAATTCATCGCTTATACAGGAAAACATGGTCTTCTTGAGTACAAAACACTCTCCTTTGCCTCTTCAGTCTATCATCAATGAGATCATCAAATATGATATAAAAATACCTTCAAGTAGAAATAGAATCCATCAGTTTGGTGTGTTTTTTTGTTTACAAACGCACAAGCTTAAATAAACATCATACACTCCTTCAAGGGTATCTGCCTTCACTAATCCATCTTATATGATATAACAGATGCTTCAAAACTAAGGGGGGTATCTACCAACCAATTCAATACTTTACTATGTCTGATCAGCCTCTAGGCTCAAATGATCACAGATGGGCCGTTCTACCGACCTAGATTGCTCTTCACCGGTTTGTATAATTTTCATCGCAATATAGACCTCAAAGATCCAGGTCATTGATTATAATTCTGCTCCCATGAGGACCAAAAAGGCATTCAGTTATTCAGTAAATGCAGGACTGACTCTGAAAACATTTGTTTTGATTGCTCACTAGAGTTCTGTACAGATGCCAAAGCAAGATCTGTAACCAATTCGTCTCCCCTCAGCAGGGTCCAATGAGGGGCAGGTCATGACCTCCGTCTCGTCTCAATAACTAATGCATGCAAAGAAGCTTTGTGTTAGTGTTTGTCTTGATGTGCTGTAAATGCATTATTCACCCCATCTCAGGTGTAATTGATTGAACTGATTTTCATGTTACCAAGGTTACATGACCCATTAGGAATTCATGTTGTGCCTCTGCAGGATTCAAACTGTTAAATTGATTTTCCACTATATGATCAGGAACATTGATAAAATGATAAACCTGCTTTAATAATTTATCCTAATGCATTATGGTAATGTCATAGGCAGAAAGTGTGATAAATGTTTACCTGTGTGTAAATAATACAAAAAGAATAGATGCAAGATTTTCAGATACAGTATTTGGATACTTGAATAGATAGTTCAATCATGCTCTTGTAGTTCTAAACCTGTATGACTTTCTCTTTTTCTAAAGAACACAAAAGAAAACTGAAAAATGTCACATTTAATTTTTAATATTAAAATAATAATGTATTCTTTATTATAACATACAATACAAGTCAATGTGTCATACCCTCACATCACACAGACTCTTAGTTTGTTTTCATTCATAACTTGTGTTTGAGTTTCCTGCCACTCATCTGTTTCCTTGGACATTTACTCAATCATCACAGCTGTTCATCACTTAGCTGTTCATCACCATTATGTATTTTAGTTCCTCCCTGTCAGTTGTTATTTGTGTTTTCTTCATGCACATTCTGTCTCAATCTGAGTTTACTTTATTTTTACAAACATTTTGTATTGGAACCTGTGGACTCTCATCTTCTCTCAAAACAACCAAGTCAAAGATGGAATATGCAGCAAAGTTGCCCAAAAGGGCATTGATTTAAAAGAAAAAAAGAAAAAAACACATTGTGTTATAAGGAACATTTCTGTCATCTTGGCATCACCAGCTGCTTTCACGACGAGACCCTGACGACTTTGTTATAAATCAGGACTAATTATCACCACCTTATAGACTTTCCAGACACCTCTGGACTAAACTGGAGTGATGCCATCATTCATTGTCTGGAGAGTATCTGGACCCAGAGCCCATGCACCATTTTTATCACAGATAAATTGTGTGAGCCCCCCACAGATGGAGAGCTATCACCCGCACAATGCATGAGCCAGAGCCCAAGATGTAAAAGACAGATCTGACTATCTCCCTGGAAGAGGAACCCTATGGTGAGTCTGACCAGAAGTGTGAGTCCACCACAATAGGGATTGAGGAAATCTTTGTGTAAATGAAAACTGAGAACTGGCTGATGGACTTCAACACAGAGGTATCGACTCCCACCCTATCCCACCCCGTATCTTGTTCTTCACCACTGTTTCTGGACAGTACTAAGACTATAAATTACTTTCACTGATCCCACCAAGTGACATTCTGCTACCCTCACCTCAGCATTTAGCCAGTCCCCCGGCCCCCGCCTCTGCTGGAAGTTTGCCATTATTCCTTCGCCACCTCTGGGGTTGTCCTGCTATGATGTCGAGCAACCAACAGCAGTGCCTGTGTTAGAGGATCCTGTGGCTCCGCCTCCAGCCTCTGATCACATTGCTCCATATTGGCCCATCGACCTGATGGCTCCTCCCACCTTAGGCTTCACCAAAGACCCTCGATATTGTGGCTCCACCAGGTTCCCTCATCCCACCGGCTCCCCCATGGTAAGTCATCACTCTGGTTCTATCATGGACATGAGGGCTGTCGGCTGCTCTCCATTCCTCTACCCCTATGGTTACACCAGGTTCCTTCCCTTCTAATTCCTTCCACTGTGCTACTTCACACCGGCTCCACCTCAGCCCTCGGGTACTCTGTCTCCGCCTCAGATGCTCATCACAATGGCATCTCCTGGTCAGCTCTTAATTTGCGCCAGTGGATCTTTCGGCCTCTTCCCCATTGTTCGGCCCCCAGTTGTCATCAGTCTCTTTTACACCTTAGCTTCTCCCTCCCTGTACTTCAGTGTGGGCAGTCGGCTCTGTGACGCTCTGGTTCTGCTTCGCTGGGGGTCTCGTTGTCTTACCATCCCTTCACCTCCTCCAGTCCTTCTCCTATATCCCTCTACCTGTGTGTACCTTCGCAAGCCTCTTTCACCATCCCTTCGCCATCTCATCCTCCTCGTTCCTTGTCACCACTGCGTGAGGACGTGCCTTCCGGGAGGAGACATTCTGTCACTCCCTCACACCACGTTGATTCTTAGTTTGTTTTCATTCATCACGTGTTCCTTTGAGTTTCCCACCACTCATCTCTTTCTCTTGACACCAACTCAATAAGTATAGTTGTTTGTCAATTTTTTTGTAATTTAGTTAATCACCATTATGTATTTAAGTTCCTCTCTGTTCACTGTCAGTTTTCAGGCGTTGTTTGTGTTTTACACACACAGTGTAACATCACCTGTCTCTGCGTGAGTTTACTTTATTAAAGACATTTTGTATTGGAACAGAGTCAGAATAATTGATCATAGGCACTTATATATATAAACACAAATTATAAATTGACTTGTTAAGTAGTGGTCTGGATTCAAACATTCCAACATGCAAAGTTAAGCATTCATTTGACTAGAAAGAAAGTAAGACTTTGTTCAGTGTGGTTCAGAGGCCAATGGCCTTGAATGTATGGACAAAAACTGTTTTAAATATATTCAAGATATCTTCACTTGGCTTCCACAGAAGAACGTTTAGGTTTGAAATGATATGAGGGTGAGTAAATGTTACTATGCACCCTTCATGAACCATGAACCATTTTACAACCCAACAGTCTATGTAATATTACATTGCCAATGTGGTCCAAAATAACTTAAGGCCACTTTTAGGACAGGGCCAAATTTGAATATTCATGCACAACCCTAGTGGTATGATGAAAGACTTCATGTAACACTATCAAATAGCTGCTGATGTGAATAATTCTTTCAGAAAGTGGTCGTCTTGGGCTATCGTCTGAACGTACTGTTACCCATAGAGTATGTGTTGCTGCACTAGTAAACTAGATCGGCTTTGATAGACTCACCTCTCTTTGATCCGTATCTTCAATGCACAGCATCCTTAGGGTGCTTAAAGGCGAACAGATTTGCAATAAAATATCTCTTGCTTCTGGCAGGGGTAAAATGTGAGTACATGTTAAGGGGGTAAACAAACCAGCAGAGGAGGAAAACATTACAAGCATTGAGTGAGATTTTGTTGTAGATTTCCAAACAGTTTGACAAATCCTTCTCTTTCCATCGCACAATCACCCAATTACCCAATCACACAAGTGTACGTTTCTTCGACAGTACAAGAGCTGAAAGTATTATTTTGTTATTTATAATTCAATAATATAATATTTATAATATAAGTCATGTTGTTCCAAACCAGTATATTGTCTATTTTTTTGTTTTAGGTGAAGCAGAAAAAAATTATAAAAAATTAATAAAAAACATTGCACAGCTCTTGCCGTAAAACAAAATTTCATGGTGACCAGTAGCTGTCAAGCTCCAAAAGGGGCAAGATTAGTGTATAATTTCTTGAATTTCAGTCTGTCCTCAATACAAAACTTTTGCATACTTCCAGACTTGTTGGACATAAAGTATTGAGATGTTGCACATTCTATCATTTGGACTAGTTTTTTTTTTAATAGTCCCTGGTCACTTGTTGTTCAATGGCAACTGCATACATTTGTTTTTAAAGTATAACGATTTCAATCTCCCCCTACTTACACACTATCAACCAAACAATCAAACAAACGATTGGACATGAGATTAATTGTCTGGCTCATCCACAGCATTTTTAGGCACTGAGATTAAGTTATCAAAATATTGTAGCCTGTCATAAAAGATTAGACAGTTTAAAATGAGATGTGTTTATATATATATATATATATATATATATATATATATATATATATATATATATATAATTTACAATTTTGTCAGAATACACAGCAATGTGTATTTTTAATGACCATGTACTAAGCAGTGCGAGGCAGAAAGTTGTGAAAGGGGTGGCTGGTGGTGCAAGTGTTAAAGAGTGTTACCTACACATCACACTAAGTCCCATGGAGGAGCTCCAGAAGGATGTAAGGAAGAGTGATTAAAGTGGAAGATGAGACATGACTAGACCTGGACTTTTTTTTATTCATTTTGCTTAAATGCAGCAGTCAAACATGAGAAGCTACTGTTTTACTATCTTTTTATTATCATCACTGTTTGCCTGTTCCCTGCTTCTCTTTCCCTTCTTAGTCAGAGGCCAGACCTGCTGCTGTCTGCCCTGTTGGGGAGGAGCAACCAGAGCAAGGGAACAGAGAGCTCACTTACCAGCACCCGTGGTTAGAGGAGCCGTTGTTGTCCAATAGGACATGGAGGACTACGAAGCCATCCACAGAGGAGCATCCAGCACCATCACATTGTACCGCGAGTGAGGGTCTGGTTGAGGACCGAGTGACAGTGTGTCTGGGAACCAAACCAAGATGTTTTCAATCCTCTCTCGTCTCTGTCTCTTCTCATCCTTCCATTTCCTTTTCTCTCGCCTCATCTGTCCTTACCCCCAGGTGCTATGGCATTGGGCCTTATTGTTGACAGTTTTATATTCCTCTTGGGGTAAGCTGATGACTGTTGGCAGATGTGTTGATGGTCTTGAAATTGTTCTTTGCTTTTAACTAGTTCTTCCAGACCTGTCGTAGTTGTCTCAGATTTATTTGTTTGGATCCAGCAGGTCAATAGAAACAATAAACCTCAAATATGTCTTCAGTCATATTTCAGTTTAATAAGTCATTTTTTATTTTTTATTATATATTTTTTCCATTCTTTTCTTGGAAAATTATTGATTTTATTCAGTTTAGCCTCACTTTTGAAAATGTTACATTGCAGTCAGATACTGCATTTCAGTTCTTCCTTATTCTTTATAAATGTATTCTGTTTATGTATATATATATATATATATATAGATATATATAGATATATAGAGAGAGAGAGAGAGATAGATATAGATATTTTATATATATATGATAGTATATATATAGAGATAGTATAGATATAGATATTTTAAAATGTATAACTATAAATAATTGTTAATCATTCCTTAAATTGTTTTTATTTATTCATATGGTCAGAGAGATATAAATATGCAATTTAAAGAGATTTTAAAGAAATGTTCTCAAACAAACTGCTTAAGTGAATATGCTTAACTTATTGCTTAATGCATGGTTTGTTGTAGTATTCAAATAGAATATAAATACATCCCTGCTTACTGACACTTGGTTCTTGTAATATAATGTGTTTATTTGTTGTAAGTCTTGAGGGTAACTAACTCTCCGTACTGGTGCCATGGAAGATTGTCTGTGAAATGCAGCACAACTGATGAAAGGCTCCTCCCTCAGATGTTAATATCATCTCAGGATGTGTGTCTCACTAACTGGCTGAACAACAGTGGGTTTCACCACATGCCTAGGCATGTGAATACAAAGCTGAGATGTCTTCACCTTGGGCCCAAGAGCCTTAGTTAAGTGCATGAGGAGGACAGCGAGATCAATGGCTGCATCTCCTGCTTCCTAGGAGATAACATTGGCTTGCTAATATGGTTGACCTGGAGTGGGATTAGAGATTTGGATGCATCTCACCGTCCAAACGCTTTTGCTGTTCTTTTTATGATGTATTTGGGCATATGCCAAAACATCTGCCTTACAGCTGTGAAGAAAAGCTGGCAGCAGCCTCACAAGTTCCCCTGCAAAAAGCTTTCTTATCTACATCCACAGTGAGAAATCCTTTCAATTCTAAGAAGTGATATTGGCTACCAGTTTTGCACATGTATATTCCAGAACCACTGTCTGGGATGTCTGCAAGGCAACTTGTAGTTTATGCATTTATTCTGTTTATGGGTTATGTTATAAGGATCGAAGAGATGGTACATTCATACCCTTTATCTGTCTAAAATATCAGTGTCATCCTATTGCAATATTGCAGATAGCTGTTATCAGAAATGCCAGACTCACATTCGGTCTTGTAGTTTTAATAGATTTACTTCAGCTACGAAAGGCCATGAGCAAAGATTTCTAAAATGAAATATGTGCATAATCAATTTTGTAAACCGTTTCGTCTTTATGAGATGTGAATTAGTCTGCAATTATTAGTTAGCTTTGCATCAACACAACTTCCTTTTATTTTACATCTTTCATGTAGCTTGAATCTGATAGAGAAAAAAATATAGAGATCACTTCTGATCAAATACACTATTAGCAAATGTATTTTTATTCATTCTTAAAATAAAATGTGTTTGTTAATTTGATTTGTTTTCACTTAACATGTCTTGATTTATGTTTAATTGGCAAATTAAGCATACATTTTGTTGAATTATGCTTAAAAAAAGAAAAACTATTTGAAATTTAGAAAAATATTCTTTACAGTGGTTTGCAGGAAAAGCATATATTTGAATTAAGCATTTACTTTTTCAATTTAAATGTTTTATTCCATGTCAATAATTGTAATTGTACTTAACTTGGAACGCACATATAAAGAGTTCAAACCCAAATACACTCTATTTCCTGAAATACAAACGTTTAATATTATATCCTTCCAGATCTTACTTTGAAAACTTTGTGCTTAAACTTTTTAAACTCATGAAGCTATGTAACCGTGACCTAGATATATTTTGTGATCTATCTTGTATAATCTTCCTCGTTTTAACATTTCCAGAATGACAGAGAGGAGATGACATTTTTGAGACAGAGCAGTAATGTCAGAGTAAGATCAAGATTGGGAAGGCAGTGCTGACTTCAAGGAAGCAGGAATTGCTGTCTTCTGCTTGTGCAGTTCTCTGAACCAACGAGCAATGCAAATCAAAGACACTCATATCCAGTAATTTAATTCAAAAGTATCCTGCACCAGTGGCTTGCAACTGATTTAACTTAAGGACACAGATTTAACAGAAAAAAATAGTTAATATACACTAAATGTATTTATTTTATATGTGCTGTTTATAGTTTTCAAGGAGAAGAGCATTTCATGCATCATGTTGACTGTGGAATCAGTCTATTTTGACTTGTACAGATTAATTTTCACAAAAGTGAAAAGTGAAGATGGCTTATTTTATTATATTCCTTCACTCTATGTGCTCAAACCCCAAGGGGGTGTCCCCTTCGGTTCAAATCATGTTTTGGTTCAAATCGTGTCCCGGGGACACCGCAGTTCCCTTTCAGGGAACTCGAGCTGCGTCTAGCGCTAGGGGAAATAGCCTTGCGTGAGTCACGTGAAGATCTGTGCAACCAATGAGAAACGAACGCGTGTGAATGCGTCACTGCCGGCGACTGCCGGTGACGTCATGAGCTAGAGCATAAGAGCGCGTCCGAAACCCGGGCGCCTCAGCTCTGAATGCCTTCAGCGTGCTGTGTCTGTGTGAGAGTGATTTTGAGTTGAGATAGCTAAAAATCATCAGAATGAGTGTGAAAATGTGGCGTATGAACAGAGGTTCACACCGTGTGTTATCCTTGCCCACGTTTCATAACGGGCAGGGATACACATGTTATGTGTGTAATCTGTTTGGGAGTGGAGCACGGTCGGCACTTGAGAATGCCGGTTGTAAAGACTGCGAGAGGTTCTATCTGCATGCTCACTGTGGTACAGTGGATAGTGTGTTTACCTATCATGCAGGAGACCGGGGTTCGGAGCCCCGGTGGGATGAACTTTTTCATTGCATGATCTCCGCTCCCGCCTGGCGGTCTGTAACGAGGCCGCCCAGACTAGTGTTCCCCGCGATTCGGGACCTGCAGTAGCCGAGGCTGTGTGGCGCTCTCGGTCCTGGGGATCACAAATGGATCTCGCTGAGGCTGCTGGGGTGGGTCCGTCCTTACCTCAGCCTTCACGAGATCAAGCGGGTCCCAGTCACGAGCACTCTGAGTGAGATGCCCGTGCTGTGACTCCAACACTAGCTCTATCAAGTTCAGAGAGTGAGATCGATTTTGCTAGCGTTGACCCGGTCGAGGAGGATTCGCCACTCTCCTCGCCGGAGTTTGAGGAGCTTGTTGAGGTTGTGGCGCGAGCGGTCTCACGTCTGGGGCTTGATTGGCCAGCAGAGACCAGAAGCGCTCGTCCTAAGTATGTTAGACGAGCGTTATCTTCTGACTCGCGTCATTTCCCCGCGCCGAGCAATGCCTTTCATACCTGATTTACATGCCGAGGTATCTAGATTTTGGGGAAGGCCAGCCTCTGAGAAAATTTATACACGTAATATTACGATGTATAATAATTTAGTAGGGGCTCAAGCTCATTGATATGGAGGGTTGAAGAAAGTGGATGAGGGCGAGTTACCTCGTCCCTCAGTCTGCGTCCTCCATTAAAGCTCTGGCGCTCCCCTCCAAGCCGATGCGCGTCACATCGTCTTTGGTGGGGAAAGCATACTCAGCATCGAGTCATGCCGCAGCGTGTCTGCACGGCACGACACTGCTGCAGGCATATCAGGCGGAGTTGCTTGGGGACCTCAACGAGGGCGGCGGTATCGGTCCGGAGGCAGTGGCAGAGCTGCGCCGGACCGTGGATCTGTCTCTTCGGGCCACTAGGGAGATGGCCTACTCTGTCGGCCGCTCCATGGCAGCTCTGGTGGCTACGGAGAGACAACTTTTGGCTCAATTTGTCAGCTATGAAAGATAGGACAAATTTGTTTTGCTGGACGTTCCTCTGTCCCCTTCGGGCTTGTTCGGCGATGCCGTGAAAAGCGTCGTCGACGAGTTCAGGAGGCTGCTCGACAGCAGGTGGCGTTTAGCGAATTTCTTCCCCGCTGCCTCCAAGTGAGACCGCCAGTCAAGCACGGTCTCAAAGCTCCTCGCACAGGGCCGCTCAGAAACAAAGTGTCGCCACCCATCTTCCTCCGGTAATCCCCGGGGGTGTCGGGCCCACAAGTTCAAGTTCATGCCGCTGGTAGAAGTAGTGATCTGAGGGTTATCCTGAACGCCAAGCAGGCTTAGACTAAGCGGCCCTGATTACAAGCCGCAACAAGGTGGTGTCTCCCAGGAGCAGCTCTAGAGTCAGCCCGCCATGGGAAAACCACCCCCTCTAAGGAGGGTCCTAGAGCAATCCACCCGGGTTTCCGGTATCAGCCCCGGCTCAGTGGTGGATATGTTCGTAGTACCAGAGACCGGCCCGCAGAGGCCGGTTCCCTTAGTAGAATTCACGGGCTGCGTGGTTACGACTACCCGGTATCTCTCAGTGGGTCCTGCACGCGGTAACCTTTGGGTACGCCATTATCTTGGGGTTTCACCACCCCGGTTCTCGGGCAGTGGTAGGCCCTCAGCAGGCTCTGGTCATGGAGCAAGAAGTGGACACTCTGCTGGCGAAAGGGGCCATCGGGTATGAACCCCTCGTGAACAGCAAGTCCAGGCTTTTCAGCTGTTACTTCATAGTTCCGAAGGGAGGATGGAAGGTTGCGGCTCGTTCTGGATTTTTGTCTCTTAAATTGATGCGAAGAGATGCGACGCTCAGGCGGATCGTAGTACAGATTCGGTCCTATAACGGTCGAGACATGACATGTAAATCCCTCATTCCCATCCTTCCACAATAGGAAGTTCCTGTGGTTCGCCTTCAGGGGGGAAGGCGTACCGGTATCAGTGCTTCCGTGTTTGGTCCGGCTGCTCTAAGCTCCTCTGTACTTGCAAGGTACTATCGTGTCCTGAACTATGTCGACAACTTGGCTTACCCTGGCCAAGTCGCCGCAGTTAGCAGCACAACATCGAGGTGTTGTGCCCGCACACAGAGGAGCTGGGGTTAAGACTAAGACCAGGGGTTCTCCCTGAGGGGTACCCGCTTCGCAATCAAGGGCACGGGGCGATGCCCACGCACCCTGAGCATGCGGAAGAACTCTTGGTTCTCGTCTCACGATGCTTACGGCTGAACACCAAGAAGAGTGTACTTTCTCCTACTCAGAGAACCACTTTCTTGGGGGGTCATTTGGGACTCAGTGGCCGTGTCTGCTCGGCTCTCCCCCGAGCGCATTAAGGCCGTTCGTCTAGCTGTGAGGAGCATTAAGCTGGGCCAGCCACTCATGGTGGTGGCTAAAGACCAGGGGTTCTCCCTGAGGGGTAACCCGCTTCGCGATCAAGGTCACGGGGCGATGCCCACGCACCCTGAGCATGCGGAAGAACTCCTGGTTCTCGTCGATGCTTACGGCGGAACACCAAGAAGAGTGTACTTTCTCTCACTCAGAGAACCACTTTCTTGGGAGTCATTTGGGACTCAGTGGCCATGTCTGCTCGGTTCCTCCCCGAGAGCATCCAGGCCGTTCGTTGAGCTGTTAAGCGACGAGTGACACTCTTACGCTGAACACCAAGAAGAGTGTTCTTTCTCCCACGTAGAGAACCACTTTCTTGGGAGTCTTTGGGACTCAGTGGCTATGTTGGCTCGGCTCTTCCCTGAGCGCATTCAAGCCTTCGTTCAGCCGTCAAGAGTATCGAGGGGCAGCCACTCACGTGAGACACTCTGAGGTGTTAGGGTCCATGCAGCGGCTCCAGCGATTATTCCATGGGGCCGACTGTGTGCGAGACCCCTGCAGTGGTGGCTGAAAACCAGGGGTTCTCCCCGAGGGCTGGAACCCTTGGTCCCCTTCTTATTTGGAGCAGATTTGGGACAGATACGGCAGGCACAGGTCTCCTGTTTGCCTCCGTAAGAATTTCTCTGCCCTCTGTGGCTTTCGTTTAAACATCCAGGGCCTCTGGGGCGGGTTGTTATGGTACAGGCGTGGCCGAGGCTACGCCTGTACGTTTTTTCCTCCCATCACTCTGCTCCCGGGAGTTCTGGCCCAGGCGGAGGGTTGCTGACCCTGCCCAGAGCTAATGTGTCTGGCCCCTTAGGGGGTCCAGCTCATAGAATCCGGTCTCTCAGCTGAGGTTGTAGAGACCATCTTTCAGTCCAGAGCTCCCTCCACGAGGAAACTCTACACCTTGATCTTCATGTCTTGGTGTAGCGAAAAGCAGATGAACCAAGTAACCTGTCAAGTCGGCAAAGTACCGGAGTTCCTGCAAGAAAGATTTGCGGCAGGGCTGTCCCCCTCCACCTTGAAGGTCTTCGTGGCTGCCATAGCGGCTTGCCACGTACCTCTGGGTGGGGTATCCTTGGGCAGGGACCCCCTAGTCACTCGTTTCCTCCGTGGTACACTAAGGCTGAGACCTGCGGCACAGACCAGGGTGCCGGCTTGGGACTTGTCCGTGGTACTCCTAGGCCTGTCCCAGCCATCCCTTGAACCTTTAGAGGAATCTCTATTAAGTACCTCTCTCTTTAGACCCTTCTTTTGCTGGCAATCGCCTCGCTCAAGAGGGTTGGGGATCTTCAGGCCCTCTTAGTGGCCCCTTCATATCTAGTTTGTGCTCGGGATGGCATTTCACCACCCGTGGCCAGGCTATATCCCCAAGGTTCCCACTAATGTGGCTCGGTCTATTACGCTGCAGGCCTTCTGCCCTCCCCCCATTTGGCGATCATGAGTAGGAGCAAGAACAAGGTCTGTCCAGTGCGAGCACTGGACGCTTACGTTCCAAGACTGCCACTTGGCGTAGGTTGGACCAACTGTTCGTTTGCGTTGGCTTTAGGACCCCTAAGGGGGTTCCAGCTTCTAAGCAAACACTAAGCAGGTGGATAGTCGAGGCTATCTGCTTAGCTTACGAGTCGGCCGGACATGCTTCTCCTCTGAGGGTCCGAGCCCACTCCACTAGGAGCATGGCGGCATCCAAGGCACTCCTCTCCGGAGTGTCCTTATCTGATGTTTGTGCTGCGGCTGGCTGGTCTTCGCCGCACACTTTTATGAGGTTTTACCATTTGGACCTCGATGCCGCCCCGGGGACTAGGGTGCTCTCCCAGTGAGCTGGGACACACCCGGAGGCCGGCGTCACTGAGGTGGCGTGGGTATTGCGTTCCCCTAGCGCTAGACGCAGCTCGAGTTCCCTGAAAGGGAACGTCTCGGGTTACGAATGTAACCCTGGTTCCCTGAGGGGAACGAGACGCTGCGTCTTTGCCTCAGCTCCTTGAGCCTCCGTGCCCGCTTCAGACATTCATGCTGAGGCGCCCGGGTTTCGGACGCGCTCTTATGCTCTAGCTCATGACGTCACCGGCAGTCGCCGGCAGTGACGCATTCACACGCGTTCGTTTCTCATTGGTTGCACAGATCTTCACGTGACTCACGCAAGGCTATTTCCCCTAGCGCTAGACGCAGCGTCTCGTTCCCCTCAGGGAACCAGGGTTACATTCGTAACCCGAGACGTTTTACCATAACGGCATTTTCCTATTGTGAATTAAAGGGGCAGGATCTTTCTTTTTCATGTAGACATCTTTTTCAAATACACATGTTAAATAAGTTACATTAAGCATGTGCTAAGATAGCTGTGGATTGAAACTGAAATAGATAAGGTTAATAGGTTACAATTCTACAATTCAAGACTACAATTCAAATAGTTGGAGCGACTTATCTTTATTTGATTATTGAGTAATCAACAAAAAAAATGTGTTTATGTTAAAAAATAAGTTCTTCTAACTAAATAGTGTTTGTTGGAATAACAGAAGTATGTTTGAAGCTGTCATATGTTGTGTTTTCTAAAATGCTTGAATTTTGTGAACATTTGGTTTTTAAAGTTGTGCTTTTTTGTGTATAAAAAATGTATTTATTTGTAATTAATATGTTAATTGGCTATTTTTTACCAAAAATATCTATTATATAATATTCACTTAGTACTTACTAAATAAGTACTTACTATATGTTCATAAAAATATATGGAACTGTCCAAAAACGCAATGAACAGTCTGAAGATGACTGAGTTTATAGGACATTCCCTAAGATCATGTCAATTTTGAAGATTGAGCCAAGGCTTGGAATTATGTGCCAACTGGTTGTCTTTTTCTTGGATTTCTTGTATCTTGGCTTGATGATGTAATGTGTAAACACTGCAAATTGCTTTAAACATATAGCTTTAAAAAAATTGTCTGTAATTAAAACCATTGGTTCCTAAATATATTCTTCATAAGATCTGTAATATGAACATCTTCCATGGTTTTCCTTAAACTGACTTCTTAGAATACAGTACTGAAGCATTTCTCTTGACAGCTCACATCGAGATCTCTGCTGCCAATCAGATAAAGCCAATAAGCTTTAAAAGACAGGCTATAGGGAAACGTGCCAAATTCCTTAAAGCCAACATAATGTATATGCCCTCATACTTGAACATTGAATACACATGTATCCCACCGTGAGAGGGCGAGAGATGGCCGACTGTGGCCAGTTCAAGCACATGACAAATATTTTCTCAGTCACATGCTGTTCTCTGAACTACACTGTAGATCAGGCCTTGCTTGTTTGTGTAAATGTAAATTTTTGCTTTCTTTACAGATGTAGCCTTCCTCTAATTTCCCTCCCTGTGGTGCATGGCTTTGCTCACAATGTTGACTTTGCAGAAAGAACAGCCATCTTTGAGCCATAATGCCACGTCTGAATGTACAGAGCTGCTTAAGGTCCAGCGTAGCAAAGAAATGAGACCCTCAGCGTGTCTCTGATCTATATTTCTTCTTTAGAGGCCTTTAATGCCATCAAAACTCTTTTATCACTCTGTAAGGTTGACCAACTACAAATGTCTGGCATTGATTAGTTCCTGATTCACACTGGAAATAGTTAGATTGATGTTTTGTAAGAATGGTTCTCTTACAAAAGGAGGTCAATAGATTAGACTTTTAGTATTTTAATGATGTGCATTTCCTGTGGTTAAAGGCTAGCTGTATTGGGCGTCAGTAATCATTAATGTTAATGAAATTATATGTTTAGATCTCTTTTTAGATGATTAAATTAAGATACACCATCGATAATCACTATTTAACATCTAAAAAATGTCTCTTGGTTAATCATTATCATAATCATTTACAAATGGTGGAATTTTTATTATGTGAACTCCTAAACCCCCTGGTTTAGACTGTGACTGACTTTGTACTGCCATAATTAATGCTGGTTGGCAATCCCTGAGTCAACTGCAATGGGCAGTGCCCATTTTCTGTCAATTGCTGCTACAGTATGTCTGCTATGAGGCTCCAAAAAGTAACATCCACAGATGGTCAGATACAGCATTGCAATTTCAGCATTGCATAATTTCATTTTATTGAATAAGCAGTCAGATGGAAACCAATGAAAACTTCAGACTGACAACAGAAGGTCTGGACTCCATCGCAGTTTTTATTAGCCAAGAACTACCCAAGAGGATGTCTGAGACTTGATAGGGAGATGTCTGATTAGTAAAGGTATGATTCTTTATGATCAGTTATTTTGGGTGTACCAGCAGAATAGTTTGGAAAGAGTTGTACCTTGAACCATTTCTACTGGGTGAGGTTGACAGTTGACATTTAATCATTTTTTATTTTGATGAATATGAAACAATGTAACATTGTGACTACATAAAACAAGCTTATACTGCTATAGAAGTACAGATTTGTGAGCATTAGTGGAACTAAAGGTATCAGGATAAAAACAAAAACATACGTGATTGTTGTCATACTGTGAATTCGGCTAATCATGGAACAACTGTAACTTGAGCAGCCACTCTTGGGAAGCTGAGTTAACCTTCTGCTCTTGAATCGCTCTCGCATTACTTTGATGGCACGCATCACAGTGATGTGGCAAAGGCGCTGTCTCAAGTCGGCATGTACTTTCTAACCGTCATGCACTGCTTCAAGTCACCCGCCAATAGGTCTGCATGAAGTCAAACAAGCCTAAATCAGTCATGACTTAAAATAAGCCAAGAATCAGGAATGGTACTAGCAATAAACGTGCAGAGGATTTGACAAAAGGCACAAAAACTAATTAATATTAAGCAGTGTTTGTTTATAATTTGTAAATTAATTGTGCTCTAAACTGTTGAGCTGTTATAGAGGAGGTAGGCTTTGTCATATTGCTGTAGAAGTAAATGTATATAACATTAAAGTGATTATGGGAATAGCGGTGGTTGGAATCCCAGAACACATTGAAAGGGTGTGAGGTTGGTGGCAAGTTTGAGGATGGAATTCATACTCGGCCCAGGGAAGAAATCGACTCCAGTCATTTTGATTCTGTTGGCAGTACATCCGGAGGAATTTGGTGATTTCTTGATTCAGACATTCGGTGTGTCCATTGGATTGGGGATGATAACCTGACATCAGGCTTACATTCACGTTGAGCAGTCGGAAGAAGGCAGGCCACACCCTGTATGTGAATTGTGGGCCTCGATCTCAGAAAATATCCTTGGGGAGTCCGTAGTAGCGTAATACATAATGGAGCAAGTGTTCAGTTTCAAGACCTGAGGGGAGCTTAGGCAAAGGTATTAATCAGCAGACTTTGGAAAATCAATCAATGACAGTGATGATGATTGTGTTACCTTGAGAGGCTGGCAGGTCGGTGATGAAGTCGATGGCTATGTGGGACCATGGTTGTTGTGGAATGGGCAGTGTTTGCAGTAATCCTGCGGCTAGTTTTCGGGGTGTCTTCGCAGCTGCACAATTCTGACAAGCATTTACAAAGTTAAAGGTGTCTACCTGTAGCATGTCCCACCAGAATTGGTTCTGTATCAGACGTACTGTGGCTGTGATCCCTGGGTGGCCCGAGCTGGTAGACTAGTGTACCCAACAAATTACCTTTTCCCTGAGTCGCTGAGGCAGAAAAGTCAGATCTACTGGACATTCTGCCGGGGGGTGGGTCTTGTGCTTGAGCGATCTCGGTCATGACATCCAGGTTCAGAGAGGTGAAATCGTACTGTCGTGAGAGTGCGTTTGCCTTGGTGTTCTTTGAGCCTGGGATGCAACTGAGCCCTGGTTTAGCATATCTCGGAATATGCCATTGATGAAGGATTGGAATACTGAAGGGCTATTGGAGAGTCCAAAGGGCATCACAAGATATTCGTAGTGACCATTGCCGGGTGGAGAAAGCCGTCTTCCATTCATCCCCTTCTTGGATATGGATCAGGTTGAAGACCTTGGCGCTTCTTAGCTGTTCTGACGCAGCAGGGACCAGTGGTAGGGGATACCTGAATTCAATGCATGAACGAAGATCCCTGTTCTTTTTCCCCACAAAGAAGAAGCCTGCTGCTGCGAGGGAGATAGATGGTTGAATAAACCCCTTCTCCAGTTCCTCCTTGATGTATGTCTTCATGGCTTGATCAGAAATATATTGATTTTATATGTGTATATATACAGGGCTGGGTAGGTTACTTTTAAAATGTATTTCACTACAGATTACAAAATACATGCTTTAAAAAGTAATTTGTAATGTATTTCGTTACATTACTCAAGTTTAGTAACGTAATCTAAATACTTTGGAATACTTTGAAATACTTAACACAAAAGACCATATTAACTTGATGTCCTGTTATCATCTTAATAGCAGAGGCACATCTAATAGAGGCACATTTGAGAAAAGAATATGACAAAAGTCATTTTGTGTCATTTTAACTATCCCTAGTATAAATATGTTTTTATTGCAGCAAGCATCAGTCAGTAAGTTTGGTCTTAGCAATAAATGATCCACTTGTTGAAGTGCACCTCCTCACCGCCGAAGCTACAGCGCCAGAGCCGCTTGCAACCGCTCACGGACCGGTCCGCGAATTCGATCCGCGGCCATGTACCACTTCTTCCGCGGACCGGGGGTTGGGGACCACTGCTTTATAAAACATTATGATGATAACCATACAAGGCTCAACGTATGAGTAAATGGGAAAATAAGGAATAAATAACGAAAATAATTTTTAAAAGACCAAGAACAACTTATTTCAAGATGCTTTTTCAGATTAGATGTTGAATCCTTTAAAGCCGATAGAAGTTTTGTTGCAGGTAGACATAGCTTGCATTGCACTGTGGTGTTACGTCCTTTTTCTTGTTTATAAGTAAAATTGTCTTTGAACTTCCACGAAAGAAATGCATTACGCGCTGTTTTCCCGTCCATTTTTGTATGCGATTGCAGGTCTACACTCTCCAGCTTGCTAACTGAACAGGCTGCGCGCGTTTTTTTTTTAAAGAGACAGAGTCGGAGAATCATCAGACAGCTTACGTTAATATTAATAAATAAATTACATTAAAATTCAAAGTAATCACTTTGGTAATCTAAAATACTTTTTGAATGTAACTGTAATTTGATTACCATCAATTTAAAATGTAACTGTAACGAAATACAGTTACTCAAATTTTGTATTTTAAATACGTAACGTCGTTACATGTATTTCGTTACTCCCCAACCCTGTATATATATATATATATATATATGTTAGATTTCACTTGTTGGCAGAGTCTCTTGATTGTGTATGATTGTTTTGATGCTTATTACCAAAGGCTCATTTGGAGTTTTTTTATAAAAATTTTTTTATTTTATCCACTAATATTCATTATTGACTAGTGCTGGGAAGTTCACAAAAATGCACTGTAAATGCAAAGAATGAAATTTTGCTTTGGGTGATTGTTTCTCAGATTTATTCAGATTAACAGTGGCTGATCGCATTATAGCCTACATGAATGCGAGGGCCCTCGTTCCCTACTCTCAATCTTTATTTCTCTCCTGAAGATGTGATGTGTGTGAATCCATTAGACAGCTACACTTTATTTTAAATGCTTTTAACATAACTCTGCAGGGAGGTGAGCTAGAGACGCAGTCGACCCAGAATCACTCTGTATTTTAGATTCGCCAAGATGGTATCAGAATATTCACTGCAGAGAGGAGCATCTTGAGTTGGAGATAAGCTTGGCTTTTGTTTGGTCAATATTGTAAAGGAAAGCAACAAACTAGATAGCATAATAGGTAATAGTAGGGTTTGCAATGACATCAGAGAACATTTCTTAACTGATCTCTACTTAAACTATAATTTTTTCCCAAAATTTGCTCAGTATATATTTGTTTCATTTTTTTTCTTATTTAGTTTTATCTTCACCACACCATTACATACTCCTGGTACGTATAGGGTGCAATTCAATCTGTTGCTCTTTCTAGACTGGGTGTGGGTGCAAAATGTCTGAAACAGTTCACGGCAGATCATAGTTTATCATGTTTCACCCGCCTCTGTTCTGTGGCAATGACGGTGCAAGGATGTGGGCTGTGGCTGCTCTGATGGATGGATCTATCTCTGTCGTGTCTCTGGCGGAAGTGTGCACCCAACCACATGACGCTAGAACAAGAGTGATCAGCAAGACTTGTCTGCAGGGCGTAGTCTCCTTGCCCTGCAGGCTGGGTGGTTTTTGCTCAACTGCAGAGCTCAGATTTGCACTCAGTCTTGAGGAGGTCAAATAATTGGTCTGAAGGAACACTGTGCTATTGGTAGAAGGAGGCAGAGCTTTTGTGGCAATAACAGAGCCAGCCGAATTTTAAGCTTCTTGCCACACTATGTGGGGTAAGATGTGATTTTATTATTTTTCTTGTCCTCTAGTCCAAAAAAGGGGGGTAACTGTAAAAATTATATACATGATTATATCAAAATGTCTTCTACCTATGTAAATTAGAAGAAAGCTGCTAAAATAACTAAAATATAACAAAAACTTGTAACACTAGGGAACATGAAAATAATTTAGGTTTTGTATTAAATGCTTTATTTTAGACACACACACACACATATGTTTGTGCATATGTGCTATATATATATATATATATATATATAATATATATCTTTTACAGATATAAAAAATATATCACCTTTAAAATATTTTGTCATTTATTGTTCAAATTTAATATATTCTAAATATAATATTTTATGACTAAATAATTTCCCCAGTGTTTTGTTCACAATGCTTTCGCTTCACTCCATATGATTATTGGAATATTTTATGGATGTTGTGATTTTATATGTGCATCTAGTATTACTTATTGGAGATTTAAAATTATGCATCTCTCTACTATTTGCATGGTCTAAAAGCATGTATGCATCTATTTGGCATTGCAGAAGTGGACAGCAATGAGTTCTGCTTCACCTCAAGTTCCCGCACTCAAGCCGAAGAACAGCGGGATCCATCCATAATGGAACTCTGACGTGAAATTAACTGAAAATAATGCGCATGACATTTTTGCACAGCTGGAGGATTTGAATAATTGAGGCGGTAATAAGACTCCATCAGAGGGCAGGCAGGTGAGGTTCAGTTTTTAAGCACTGTCACGGCCTTCAGCAGATGGAGGTTTATTCACTTGAGACAAGTTGGTGCTGTTCAAGAGCAACAGAAAACTATGATGGGGAAACTTCAAGGCGCACGCACTCAGAGCTCATAAACTCCGTCTGAGAGGTCATTTAATTTGCCTGAGACCTGCTAGTAGCTAGGTATACCTTTCCGTTACTTGTCAGTAACAAAAAGAAATTCAGTTGGGTCCATTATTGCACAACTGTTCAAATGTTCTTATACTCACCAAGGCTACATTTACAACACAATTTAGATTAACTCTATTTTTTCTTTATTTTTAATCAAGTTTAAAATGCTATTTATTCCTGCTTTGACAAATGATGTTTTATTAACAAAGTTCGGGAGGAGCACGTTCAAATGATTAATACAATCAACACGTCATCAGCAATTACTCCTCATCCTATCAGCAGGAGAGGAAGTACGTATATATAGACACGTTTGACTCGCCTACAGCTCTTTGACATTTTTCGGCATCTCGACAGTTTACGGCATTGGGGCTCCGCCTTCTGGTCGCCATACACCCGAAATCGAGCTCCACTCGTTAGATGGATTCTCCACAAAAAACCTCCGGACCCAGTAGCGATCCTCATCCGCTCAACACCATGCTAACTATATTATATCACCCTCAGCAATACATCACGGGTGCCAGACCAAACAAACGGGTCCTAAGCAACAACAAGCAACGCACAGTAAGACTTGAGGCCGTTCTCGCCACCAAGTAAACATCCGTATCCAGCAGCTCTACATCGGCTTTTAATCGCTCCTGCCATTGAGAAAGGACGATAAAGCTGGTCGAGCTACAAGCTCGACTCTCAGGCAATGCCGCTTTCTTCCTGCTAGCCAGGCCGCCGCCGCTGCCGCGAGCCTCAGCAGACCGCGCTGCAGCTTCAGCTCACACTCTCTCTGTCCGTCAGCTCACACAAACAAGAGCAGCTGTAATCCTTCCCGGCGCTTTTATTTCTGCATCGCTAAATCACGAGCAGTTGTGCCTCTCAATACTACTGTTCCGGGGAACCCACGTCTGAGATGTGATTGTTCTAAAGTAACGCGCTGCTTCCTCGCAACTCAAGCAGTAGCGCGCACCGAAGCCAGATCGCGTGCAGTACAGTCCGATCGCACGCGCCACTTCAGATCGCGCGCTCAGCCGCCCACACAAGAATCAAGCACTTATTGCCAACGCTGCCTTGCTGTTTCAACTTAATCGGCTATTAAGTGGACTCGCTGAAAAGAAACCATATGCACTTTCTATTTCAAAGTAATTATTTGCCTTCACTGTTTCAATCCTTTAAGTCCATGATAAGCTTTATAAGTCTATGATATTTGGATGAACCCCTGCTCAGGGTTTATTCAAAACCAATAAGTTTGTGAACTTTCATAAACTTTGATATTTCAATTTCCAACAGGTAAGTTTGTTTTGAAATTAAATATGCAACATGCATCCGATATAAATTCAACTGTCAATTTTATAATTGAAAGGTTTTACTTACGGAAATCAATGTTTTTACAAACCATATTGATTGTTTTTGTTGTTGTTTCTCGCGTGTATTTAGACGTCTGTAACCAAAATAATTCAAGAGATTGAAACACTGAACAGCAACAAGCTTTGAGCGCTTTCTCTGGCTCAGCGCCAGCCAATGTGTTCAAATTTAGCAGGCGATCATGTGATGCCCCGCCTTTCGCCACATTGTCCAAGACCAGGGGCGGCCAACCCGCATGCGGCTCTTTGACTGCCCTTTCGCGGCTCTCATCCGGCCCGCTGAGACCTTTTTGTCTACAAAAACATAAATTTACATGTATCCTGCCAAGATCAGCCGCCGCTCACGTGGACACGATGTTTTTTACCGAATTCAAATAGAGGCGCGCAGAAGCGCGTTCCCTTTCGAGAGTAGGAACGAGATGTTTAATGAAATGCATTTGGGAACTCCTCCCCTTCACGTCATTTCTGAAACTTTATGGATAACAGCAGTTGACAACTGGCCAATCGTAGCGCGATGCAGATCCGGCTGCCAGACGGTATAAATATCTTAAATAGCATTTCCTTCATACTTCTCTAAACGGAACATGATTAAATTACAGAGGTGACGATAGTAACCGGAGACGTTTTCCAACCGATCACTACATTACCAAGGCTGCTTACTTTTATACTTCCTGTCACCGTCAATGAGATGATATATCGTTTTTCCCGCATATATAATTCACAGACGCATTGTCTTTGCATGCTTGTATAGCTCGTGGGGTGCCATATGTAAAAAATGCGCGATATATCTGCGAATCAACTCTACCTTCAAAATGTCTCAAACGTACGTTCCTTAAATCTTCATATCTCTCCCTTGCAAAACCAGATTTCCAAGCGTTAAGACGCAGCAGCACTGCAGTTTTCCAGCACTGCACCTCACATGCCAGCACCTAGCGACAAACGCCGCCCTTTAAGTGCGAGCTCGCCTCCGCCAGCGGTGCAGTGTTAGCAACGGCAGCACGTACCTAACCTTTCCCCTACGTTAGGCCTGCAGCCCGGCCTTCCGATCCTAGCGTGAGGCTGCCTCCGCAAGTGGCTTCGCCCCTGGCCTTTCCCACCTAATTCTCTCCACCATGCTAATTCTCCTTTCATCCCGTTCTCTGCTATGCCATTCCACAAACACTGCTGCTTAGAACCACCTCCGTCGCCAACAACAGTTGAACGCAAATCCCAACTGAAGTTAAGGCTGTTGCCACCAGAGGTGGACCTGATATGGAGTTGATATTTATCGACGCTAAACGTTCATTCTTCAAGCAATCAATCATGTTGGAAATCCGTACCCCTACTCTCCGCCAAGGATTCTACCCAAATGTCGTCCGACCACTCAACGCCATGGTTGAGCCATATAGATTCCAGTTCCTCTGATTTTATCACATCCAACCTTAATCCAAATCCGTCCATATTCTGACTCGTCAGCGCTGCACAACGAAAGTAAGAGAGACCAAACTGTAAGGCTTTTACTCCAACAGCAACAATCCTTCGTTGCCAACCTTCATTTAAGAGATCAGGCCAAACTCCCATCCGACCCACTCTTCACAGAAGACTTAAATCACCCCACCACATGCCGCGTCCCAAAACCTGCAGATCCAAGCACTGGGCCGCAGGTCATCGGAAGCTTCAGAAGTTACATTCGATCAAATCAGTCTCTCCAGAAATGGCTTTCACCGCCACAAGAGACAACAGAAGTCGAGGAAATGGACAATCTCCATCATCCAACTCGCGATTAGTTCAGAGGAAGTTCTCCTTTTCCGCAGTAGTGATGCACCTCCACACTCCCGCATGAGCTCAGTTCAAATGGAAATTATTCCACTGCCGCCTCCATTGCCGCAGCAATGATGTTCCCCCACACTCCCGCAGGAGTCAGCAAAGGGGGAAGTTTCCCACTGCCGCAGCAGTGAAGCCACGTTCACACTAGCTTGGTTACCTCAGATGCTCATGACCCACCATCACATCCACTCAGCCTACTTTCATTTCAGAAACTCGCAGGCTAAACTCCCATCCGTCCCACTCTCTATAGACGATTCCACCCCATTACAAATTCCGGTTCCAAACTTCTTAAAGCTACGCTACCCCAAACCGGATTCCCAACAGACCATTCATCCAGCCATCCTTTTCGCATAGGTGCAGCAACCACGGCCGTGCAAAGGCCTTTCCCAACAGTAAATACAAGCATTGCGCCGCTGGTCTCCAGAAGCTTTCAAGAGCCACATCAGACCAAACAGACCGCACATTCAAACAAGGTCTTCTGTTAAGCATCAGCTCCTCCCCACTTACAACTTCATGGCCACTGCTTTCCATTGCCGCAGCAGTGACGCTCCCGCAGGAGCAAGCACTCTCTAACTCTCACTGCCGCAGCAGTGACGCTCCCCCAGGAGCCAGCTTCTAATTGCATATGATATAAATCTAACTGTCAATTCATAATTGAAAGGTTTCTTATGCTTTTACAAACCATACTGATTTTGTTATTTCTTGAGTGTATTTAGACGTCTGTAACCAAAGTAATTTCAAGACTCCCTTTAAGTCTGTGATAAGCGTTATAAGTCTATAATACTCGGATGAACCCCTGCTCAGGGTTTATTCAAAGCCAATAAGCTTGTGAACTTTCACAAACTTTGATATTCCGATCTCCAACAGGTAAGCTTGTTTCGACAGGTAAGTTCGTTTTGTAATTAAATATGCAGCATGCATCTGATATAAATTCAACTGTCAATTTATAATTGAAAGGTTTTACCCATGCTTTTCCAAACCATATTGATTTTGTTATTTCTTGAGTGTATTTAGACGTCTGTAACCAAAATAATTTCAAGAGACTACAACACTGAACAGAACTCCCACTGCCGCAGCAGTGACGCTCCCGCAGGAGCAAGCTCTCTCTATCTTCCAGCTCTCTCTAACTCCCACTGCCGCAGCAGTGACGCTCCCGCAGGAGCAAGCTCTCTCTATCTTCCAGCTCTCTCTAACTCCCACTGCCGCAGCAGTGACGCTCCCGCAGGAGCAAGCTCTCTCTATCTTCCAGCTCTCTCTAACTTCCACTGCCGCAGCAGTGACGCTCCCGCAGGAGCAAGCTCTCTCTATCTTCCAGCTCTCTCTAACTTCCACTGCCGCAGCAGTGACGCTCCCGCAGGAGCAAGCTCTCTCTATCTTCCAGCTCTCTCTAACTTCCACTGCCGCAGCAGTGACGCTCCCGCAGGAGCAAGCTCTCTCTATCTTCCAGCTCTCTCTAACTTCCACTGCCGCAGCAGTGACGCTCCCGCAGGAGCAAGCTCTCTCTATCTTCCAGCTCTCTCTAACTTCCACTGCCGCAGCAGTGACGCTCCCGCAGGAGCAAGCTCTCTCTATCTTTCAGCTCTCTCTAACTTCCACTGCCGCAGCAGTGACGCTCCCGCAGGAGCAAGCTCTCTCTATCTTCCAGCTCTCTCTAACTTCCACTGCCGCAGCAGTGACGCTCCCGCAGGAGCAAGCTCTCTCTATCTTCCAGCTCTCTCTAACTTCCACTGCCGCAGCAGTGACGCTCCCGCAGGAGCAAGCTCTCTCTATCTTCCAGCTCTCTCTAACTTCCACTGCCGCAGCAGTGACGCTCCCGCAGGAGCAAGCTTCTAAATTCCACTGCCGCAGCAGTGACGCTCCCGCAGGAGCAAGCTTCTAAATTCATTTATCTGCCCTCCCGAACTCACATTTCCCCCCCCCCTCAGCCATAACTTCGCAATTCTTTGGGGGGTCATCAAAATCTTTAGCGGCTGTCCGACTAGGTTGCAATTTTTGGGGGAGTGCTCCAGGTTCGGGCTAATACCGAGCTCGGAGCCCTCTCCTCGGACAGCTCGCCAAATACGCTTACCATTCATTGCTCCTGAATCATTCGTAAGTGTGAACTCGTGAAATGATGTTTTATTAACAAAGTTCGGGAGGAGCACGTTCAAATGATTAATACAATCAACACGTCATCAGCAATTACTCCTCATCCTATCAGCAGGAGAGGAAGTACGTATATATAGACACGTTTGACTCGCCTACAGCTCTTTGACATTTTTCGGCATCCCTCCACCACCCCAACTCCTCACACTTAATTGTTCCTATCAAAGTCAGGATACGGGGGGAGTGCTCCAGGTTCGGGCTAATACCGAGCTCGGAGCCCTCTCCTCGGACAGCTCGCCAAATACGCTTACCATTCATTGCTCCTGAATCATTCGTAAGTGTGAACTCGTGAAATATGAATTTTCAGCTTCATTACTTTCATCTTCAGTGTCACATGATCTTTCAGAAATCATTCTAGTATGCTAATTTGATGCTCAAGAAAGATTTCTTATTATAATCGATGTTGAAAACAGCTGTTGTGCTTTATATTTTTTGGAAACTGTTATATATTTTTCAGGGTTCTCTGATGAAACTTTAAAAAAACAGTACTGGTTTCTATTTATTTCCAGGTTTAAATTAGTCTTAAATTTTTCACGAGGACTTATTGAACCCTGCTTTATATGCCCACACACACACGCATAAACACACACACACACACACACACACACACACACACACACACACACACACACACACACACACACACACACACACACACACACACACACACACACACACACACACACACACACACACACACACACACACACACACACACACACACACACACACACACTTACATGATAAATCTATATTTCCTGGAAATGAGCCAGTTGCATACAGACTGTTGTTCCAGGTTTCACGTGGAAACAATCTATTACAGAACGTTGTAACATCTTGTCTCTATGGGGGCAGAAAATGGCAAAGACATACGTTCAGACTTGTGATATTTTGCACCAGCAGATGGTTGATGGTGTTTGCTGTGTTTGCTTTCTGTGCACCAAACAGCAGGTCACATCTGGCCTAGGCTGTATTCCCAAACTCCAGCAGATGCACATTCACATATACCTGTCAATCAGAACAAGGCTGAACAAGATAAAAGCAACATTTAGCCACATGGTGGTTTAAAAGTACCTCTGGGCAAAAGAAGGACATCGCAAAGTGATGTAAAACGTATTGTGGTAGATAAAAAATTACTACAGCTAACAGTTTAACACAGTAGCTTGCAATGAAATCAAACTGAAAGTAAAATGAAAGCTGTGCTTTTGGTGTCATGGCCAAAGTTTTGAGAAATAGTGGGATTTTTGGGTCTTGCATCTCCACATTTGGTTGTAATATATATTAGATTATATATAGAAATATATATTAGAGAGAGAGAGAGAGAGAGAGGGTGTGTGTGTTTATGTTACCAGATCAGAAGATTTTGACATATAACAAATACTGTAGAGAATTAATGAATGATAAACATAAAAAAAATACCCTTCCTTAATATGCTGTTGTATTTTTTGTGTGATTAATACAATTATTTCTTTGTTTTTGGTTGTGACTGTTTATCTTGCTTGTGTGTTAAAATGCTAAGGTGCGTTGCACATCTGGATGGAATAAGTTGTGATACGCTCACTTTACCTTGAAAGCAAGCAGTGTCGTATTCATTAAATAATATGGGACTGATCTATTTTAATCACGTTTCGCCACCTGCTTCCAGTATAGATCAATTGAGAAATGTCCTAGAGTCTGAAGTTATGAGCTGCTTACATATTATAGACCATCTCAAGAGACCTCGGGGCATGCCAGGACCACCTATATTACCTATATGTCAGCCACCACACAAAATAAACTTCACAGCCGATTCCGCCAGGTTTTTTAGGTACACTAACTGTTTGATCCAACAATATACAGCTGTCAAATAACCTTTTGCCTTTCATCTGAAGAGTATATCGTAGCTTAGAGACATAAAAATGTATCCAGGTCATTTTTATTTTTAAACTGTCACTGAGTTGAGTATAGATGCTAAGGGGCTAATTCTGAAGTTGAAAAATTCTCTCACTTGTGTCATCCATGGTATTACAGCTGCTGCTAATCCTACTGAGAGGCGATATAGAGTATGCTGTCTAGCATCTTGTCAGAATGAGAAGTGAGCCACCAGGAGCATTACAGTGGTGTGTGTGTGTGTACGTGCATGTGTGTGTGTGGAAAGACATTTAGAGTGCCTCTCTGTGTCATGCAAGTGATGAAGTGTGGAACTCATATTCGCGCACTCTGTAGTCACTCTCAAGTATGTTGTTCAGTGGCTGTCATTGAGGTAAAGGGGCCAGGACAATATTCATGTTTGGACTCTGTAACCAAATAGTGTGATATTTGATGCAAAACTGCAGTGACAAATTACAGTTTTGATAACCGTCAGCTCCAAGGTTGTTGTAATCTCATTCCCCTTGTAATTAACTCATGGCAAAGCTTTTGGCTATTAGTTCCAGACTCATTGATTGTGACATTATGCTCTATCTACTAAAAAGACAAAGACAGATTAGTCTGTCATGAATGACAATGAAATCAGCTCAAGTTGAGACTTATCAGATGAACAAAGTAACAATCAAATAACTTATAAAAGGCTAAGCCGAGATGAATGTATGTTATACAATAAACATGCATGTAATTTTTACGTGATTTGTTAACCGTTTTCAAGGTGAATTTGCTGTCAAGTCATGCATTTGATATTTGGTTATATCTACATATTACTGGATGTTAGTTTTCTCTTGCCTAAGGCTTTGTTTGTTGTATTCATTTGTAATTACGCTCCAACTGTGAGGTAAAATTAATTCACGTATGTTTGTTTGGGAATTCTTGGGCCATTTAATTCACTGATGTAGGAAAACATAATATAATCATACATGTTGTGTGATTCGGTTCAAAGACTAAACAGTATGTTGTCTCAGTTCTGTCATGTCTCTGCCCACTTCCTTTTTCCTTCCGTGATTCTCCCAGTGTCGTTCCATTCATCTGTCCCGTCATTAATCACCTCGTCAGTCTTGTCACCTGTGTCTAATCACACTTTTATCCAAAGTGGCTTACATTACATTCAAGGAACACATTGAATCAGTTTTTACTTTCCCTGGGATCGAACCCATGACCTTGGCCTGTTTTCACCAATTCTCTACTGATTGAGCTACAGGAAAGCAACTTTTTATTGTACCCATTTTTTGTTAAATTTTGTAATACCACTGTGGACTTCATCAAAGGAAGTGTGTGTGTGAACCATATCCATAGTCATGTATTCTGTTGCTAGCAGTAACCACATGTTCACTATGTGCACCAATTAAGATGAATGTAAACAGATCTATTGAATTTAGTTATCATTCTGTTGGTAGATACAAATATGTTCAAGGCCATATGTTATTAAAATTTACATGAAGTTAAATGAAAAAGAGCCCCTTACTTCACTTAACAGAATATTTTTCAAGCATCCCTCCTCCACTGCAGCTCTTTCTCTTTAATCACCCATTTTTGGGATCTTCTCAAATTCACTCATTGAATTAATCTGAGTTCAAGGCAGTGAATTATGGACATCTGTCATATGTATCCATTCAACTTAAGAATGATTTGGAACACTTTAATGGCAGAATTCCCTTGTGTGTGCCACAAATTTAAGACACATAATGATGGCAAAAGATATTACTCTATGACTGGATCACAAATTAATATGTGCAACTTCTGGCATTCTTGAGAATTCAGGTTTTCAGTTGAGTGAAGTGAGACCGTAGAGGTGTAAATCCAGCACCCAGGGCCAATTGTGACTCCAGAAGTTGAACTGGGAACTGGTTTGCTTATGTTTGCACGCCTTGCATAATGTCCAATCTCCACAAGCAACTCTTGTTCTTTTAAATGACTTCCAAGTTTTGCAGTGATTGTGGGTTTTGTTTACACCTCATTTTGTTTAGCCGTCAAATCTCTAAATTCCACCTTGTTTGGAGGAGTGACGTCAGTCCAGAGAGATTATGGCGAAGGGTTTTTGTAGGATGGGCCACAGTGTTCTGGCGTAGAGTAGGTGCAGAGCTGCTTGTGCCACTCCAATCATACAGAAGCACCTGGTGGTTATTTGGCTGTAACTCTTTGTCTGTCTGCCGCTTCTTTGTTGGCGTATATGGGACAAGAATGTAAAACCAACAAAGTTGTCAGGGAGTGCAACAAAGCGACATTGACGTTCACAGAAACTTGGAAAGTGAACAGTGGCAAGCCCATACAATACTAATACACTGCGTTTCGACAGATCACAGAAATTGGAATGATGTTCAGTTTTAAGTTTTACACCCTCTTTGTTAATAATAATTTCATATGACTATTTCGGAGTCTGGGTTTAGAATGAGTTTGAAATTACAAATCACAACTGACAATCAGAATGTTCCCAGCCAAATAGAACATGATGATCATAGATCTACATCAAGAGCATGAATTTGTATTTTCATGAATATCTGTTTTCATGTCTGAATGATTCAGAAAGTTCTGTTAAGTGAAAACTAGCAGATTTGAATAATGACATTCTGATAACATGGCAATGCATTTCTGAATAGGGTGTCTTCCAAGTTTAATAGCTTATATGGGGTGGGTTGGGTATTGACAGTCTTTCAAATATCTGCTTTCTTTCCACTGCGTGAACATCTAAATGGCACCCTGTGTGCCATCGTCCAATGTTATTTTTTTGGTGGCTTCCAAACAGATTTGAATATCAATTTGAATATTAAGACGTGGCTTGGATACACAGGATTGCTTTTGTTCCTACTTTTTATTTTATTTTTTTTGCAGCGGTCCTTAAAAGAGGACCCATGGTGGATGCTAGGGATTTGTCTTAAAGTTACCATGCAGAACATTGCCATTCAGTTACTAAGAGGTTTAGTGCATTGCTAAGGGGTTGCTATGCCATTCTGTGTGATTCTTAGGTACTATGGTGTTGTGGGAAAGCTGTTGTCTTGCATTTGCTCTGATTGTTTTTGTTGTTTTGTTTTTTTGCATTGTATTGCTTATTGGTTACAGACACCCCCTATTGAGATTTATACAGAAGCTTTAAAAATTGATCATGAAATTACCCTCCACCTATTTACAATGGCAAACTTAATGAATCATAAATGGAGGAACACAAATGTATCAACACGAAACAAATGATAAATGTTTGAAAGATAATCATTGTAGGTCTTCTAGGGCTAATGGACATACATTATTATGTAATACTTATTATTTTGGGCATAATTCTGGCCATACATTTTTCCATACATAGTATTTAAAGATGAAATTTTTTGTAAAAAATATAGGATATGATATTTAGGATATGATGACATGGAATGCATCACATCTGTCATGTACAGGCTTGGATACAATTACCTGAAGTAGGGTAAAATTCAAAGATATTAGGAGATATGGCAGGAACACAATGAATAAAGCAGTAAGTGATGCTGGAGATCATTAGCAGAAGAGATTGTATTGTTTTAGGCTATCGTACAGAATCGATGGAACACACACACACGGGAACAACGCCGACACAAGGGACAACTGAAAGACAACTTGGATGACAGGATGACTGGAGATCAACTTGGATAAGGTAACAGTAGTAATCAGGAACATCAGGTGAGGCTAGAAAGTGACTGATGGAGTGTATATGCTCAATATAGTCCTGGTGATGTGGGCTAGATGAGTTCCAGATGTGCAAGGTTAAGTGTCAGGGAGGATGATGGGTAATGTAGTCCGTAATCAGTACTCTGTTGATGAGTCGGATGAGTGAGGTAAAGCATGGCATGACTGTGACAACATTTAATCTGGTGGTTGCATATGTTCTAATTTTTTCAGTGTTTATCCAAAGCTCAAACTGGATCTGAAAATCGTGCATATGAATATAAAAGGAAATCGATGAGTTCCAGTCTATCATTTGTTGAAGCAAGTAAAAAAGCAACTTAAGCACCACTAGTTATATGATTATTAAGTAGTTTTATCAGGAGGCTTGAGATGTTTGTTTCAAAAATCCATTTTCACACATGATAGCAACTTTTTATTCAATTCATTATCAGTCATAAACTTGAATTGAAATGTGACATGACATCACAAGGCCAAGCAAGGTAACCCATACTCTGAGTTTGTCCGCTGCATTTAACCCATCCAAGTTAATGCACAAACATTATGAGTAGTAAACACACACACACACACTGCGGACACACACCCAGAGCAGCGGACAACAATTTGCTGTAACCCATTGGGTTGCCTTGCACCTCAGTCATTTCAAATGATGATCAAACCCGCAACCTTTGCGTTACCAGTCTGACTCTCTAACCATTAAGCCACGATTCCCAAACTTTCATTTTGGTTTGTTGACATACAGATACTATGTTGTGGACATTGTAATGTAAAAACAAGTAAAGTACTGCTTGCTGAAGGGGGAAACGGGTTTGTTAATGACCCATTTTACAGAACTGTCTACACTGGCAAGTTCTCCCATTCACCTTTTGCTCTCTTTCTACCCTGTGACTTTATGGACACTGGCCTGTTTTTGGTAAATGACCTGATGTTGTAGAGTAATTTTACTCAGCCCTGAGCGCAATAGTTTGGACTTTAATTTATCTGAACAAGCTACACTGAGAGCAACTCTATGCAGTTCCAGTGGTTGCTCATGCAACCAGCAGCAAAAAGCTATGACCATATGTCTTCCCCCGGCGTGTAGGAGTGAAGACCAGAGCAGGTGCTCAGCTGCCTTTTACGGCTGTTGCAGGCCTGAGTGCAAGTCGACGGGAGGGAAAACATGATTACTCAAATAAAGATCCGCTGATAGGGAGGAAAACAAGTCTACTCAAACATCTGCAGCCAGTGCTTAAACCCACAGATAGTCTCAGTACAAATAGGAAAATCCAAACCCTCTTTCTGGGCTGTTATGAGGAAGATTTCATTATAAGGTTTCCAGATTAGTGCTGTGGTCAATTTTACTATATGAGGAGAAAAACTAATATCTGGAGATGGATTCTGCTCATTACAGGGTAAGAATTAATCAATATGCATGATGAATTTTATATTAAAAACTGAATTTAAGTTTGTGTAGTGGTGGAATTTATGTAAAATTCACATTAAACGTGTGCCAGTTATTAATTATTAGCTGCCAACTTTATTTCAGTCATGCTGAAAGAAAAACAACACTAGAGAACGGCACAACAACAGTGCCATTAAAAGGATAGTTCCAAAAATCGACTCACCTTCATGTCATTTTAAACCTGTATGACTGAATTCCCCAGTATTTTGACAGAAGAAAGTCATGCAGGTTTGGAACTTGGCCAATCTATCCTTTTGATATAAAGCCTTTGTGCAATAAGCTGCATGAGAGGGTTTCTCTTACACCGATGTATTGTATCCAAAAGCATAAAAACAACTAAACTTGTAGTTTAGAGACACCTACAATGTACCACACCTGACTTGAGTTGCCAGTTCTTGCTGTATGTGATATGTACTGATGTGACATTCTCCTGCAAGCATTAAATCTGGCTAATAGTCTCTCTTTTCCATTTATCTGATCTTATAGCAATGTGACTCAGATGTCTGACACACATAGATTTCATTTCCTTGCAATGCTTAATGCTACTACAAATGAAACCCATTTACAATAGATTCTAAAAGAATTTCTGTAATATAATGAAAATTCCTAAACACATTTCTGAATATTTTTACCCATTTCCGCTTAACATTTTTGCACATATAAAGCACCGTAATCCCTCTTTTTCACATTTTCAAAATTAAAGTTTCTGCCTTATTGTCGTCGCATCCCATAAATGTGTTTTTACATAGCTTTGTTTTAATGCTATATGCTGTATAACTCTTATAAATATATAAATATGTAGGTTATTGGAACATAATATGTTATTTGGCCTTTCTTTTTTTATCAACTTCAAAATTTGTATAGTAAAATTAATGGGCTGTTGTTGATGCATAACATGTCCATTGACTTTTCTTTTTCATCAACATTAAGATTTATCTATAGTGTTTATTTGTTCTGTGACTGGCTGTAATTATTAATTCATTTATTAACAAATACAGTATCCATCTTTGAGCTGTTTTTAACTTAAATAAACTTGTAGTGACATATATTTAAATATTGTTTTGTGTCAAGATGCACACTAGTAATGTTTTTTTCTCAGACATGTTTTTGTAAAAGCTGCTGAAATGTCCTAATTGAACTAAAGTTGAATCCTTGCTTACTCACTTTTAAACAGTTTTTTACTGTTATTGGTTACATCCTGAATCTAAACAATTACCATGTTTGTTGTTGTTGCTTTAAATAAACTAAAAAAGTATTGCCTTCATACAGTATAATAAATCTCTTGTAGCATCAACATGTAATATGTAAATATTAATCTTTCAGTTAAATTTGTATGCATCGTTTATTCTGTGTGTGTTAACTTATTCTAACATATAGTGCATCTAGCGTACATTGCTGCTGTAACTGAATCATGTTCACTTTTGTTTGGCAGCCGTCAAAAATGTGCTGTTTACTGCAGTCTGTCACTCCGTCTGCAGTCTATAGAAGTATGAATATATATTCAGAGGTGAGGACAGTGACAGACATTGGTTAAGGCTCAGTCACACATGAAAGCTCTTCATTTGATCCTCAGGTAAGATCGAGAGAGGAACTTGAGCCCTCTGTACATCCTTGTGTCACAGCTCCTTTTCTTTCTCCCCACTGGAAGAATGCTCATCTTCTTTTCTCAACTTTGCAAAGTCGCAAGGTCCCCCTCCCTTCATCAGCTTTAGATGTGTGAAAGCTTTTCTCCATTCTGAGCTCAAAAGGGCGCCATTAGCATCTCTTGAAGGTAGTGTGATGAAAGTCCAGGAAAATGTCATCGTCTAATCAGAAGAAGATGCAATAAGCAGCTTGCTGGTGACTCCTATTTCCAAATTACACTGTTTTTTTTTGTAAGTGTTATAGCTTTGTGGTCTATTACCAGCTTGAAATTGGCATGTGGACACTCAAGAGTGTGTATTATTGTAATATTTAGGCCATTTCTGAGCTCATTGTTTTATTTATATAACTTTTGATAACTTCAAATGAATTCCAATTTATATTTCTGGCAGTTAGCCAAATGATGGTGTTAATGTAAAGTCAGCCAATTATTTTGTTTGAAAAACAAACAAACAAAGAAACTTTTGGTTGATGGGACTTCCTGTTAGCCCCTACTGGTGTTAACCCTGCACTGTTCTGTGAGAAAATGGGATCTGTTTTTTATTGACATTTGCCAAAAATAAACACTTTTGATAGAAACATATGAGAACTCGACAATAAAGACTGCCAGATGGCAGTTAACGATTAGACAAGTGCTGCATCATCACAAAAGTTTAGCATTTTTACGTTTTAAAGTCTTGCCCACTATCTTGCTTAAAAATTCAAGCAGCTTTAAACCATTGAATCGCAATACTGAACATTACGCAGGGAAGACTATGCAGTTATTTTACATTTGATTTTTCATTTTCTGTAACGGCATGCTATTTGAAAAACGTAAGATTAAAAAACTTTAGTTTGTATCTTTGTTTACTTTTCTTTAATAATGTTTGAAATGTATATTAGGTATATGCCAGGTGTAGAGAAATTGGAAAATTTCACTGGCATCTACAATTTTTGTGTCATAACAACCTTTTTTAAAAGGTTCCCTTGGTTAAAACCAACAAAATAATGACTATTTTCATTAATTCGTTTATTTTTTTGTGGTGAGGCCATTAAGGCTAATTCTTAGCATGGAGCCCTGCGTTTAAATCTGGAGTATTTCATTATAATTGATGTTTTAGTAATTTTTTGGCTCTTAAAAATAATGAAATGTACTTTTTTCTTTTAACCATCCTCTGCCTTTCAAATCACAGCTCAAGGTAATCTCTTGAAATTGTTTGCATTCCTTTGATGCCAACTGCCACTGAGATTAATGGGAATACTAACAGATAGCTTTCTCAGAGCATTATGGACCTCCTTGGTCTTGATGTTCAAAACAGAACAATGTGGTAGGGAATAAACATTGAATGGGAAAGAAAAACATAGGAATGGCTTACTAAGTTGTCTCTGAAGTACACACATCGCCTTTAAGCTAAACTCACAGTTTAGCTACTCAGTGCTGAATGTTCTGTGAATCTTTTTTTTTTTTTAAGCTGTGGATGGAGGTAATTAACAATGACCAAGCTGCTGTGAGAGGTGCAGCGCCCCATTACATTAATCAACATTTTTCAGCGTGTCAGAAAGGACGCATATGAAAGAGAGCCATCTGGTGGGGGCTAAAGATGGACGGTGATTTAAGGCATCACATCTACTCGTCATTAAACACCCTCACGGCAAATGACAGGAGGCATTAGAGTGGGAGCTGGTCATAGTGTAGTAATGATGAGGCCTTTGTAAAATGTATGGCAAGCAGGCTCCGCTGGTACAGTGTGGGCTACCTTAATTTACTCCAGGAAGGGGATGGAAAGGTAGGTGGAGAGATAGTCGTTGTGTAATAATGACTCCTCATCCATCTCCAGGCAGATCTGAAAATGAGATCATTCTCACTCTAAGTGGGAGTCTATCGCTGCTGCTCTGCGAGCGCTGGGCGGAGATCATGGGGATAATCGTTGTTTTAGAAAACGAGGGGCTTCTGATGTATTGATATCGCTCCATCACAACAAAGTGGGAAGTGCATATCGCCTTGTGTTTGAGCACTTTGGATGCTTTGACTGCATCCAGATCAGTGATGCTGTAAATTGCATTCTAATCTCTGATCTGTGTGGCTTGGGCATTGGCTTGATTTTCATTCCCTGAATGAATGGTCGAGTGCTACTTTGAATCATAATATAAATGTTATTGTATAAATCTGCGTGCTTTGGGATAATTGGGGAAAGTTGATTAATTCCTTTGACATTGATGAGCCAGACTTTTAAATGCTGGTGAGCTCAGTTGCTAATATATGGGTCCACTGAGCCACAAAATAGGAGACAAATGAATGATAATTATCTTCCAGAGCACTGAAAACAATAAATCCCACAATGTTTTGTTTTTCTATTTGGGCATTGCATGGTGGTTTTGTTTCCTCTCTTTTTTATCATTAAGAGTAGAGAAGCTATTCAGTAGAGAAATAAGAATCATTACTGTAAGACATTAAGGTCAGCCAAGGTTTTTTGTAAATTGTATTATTTGGTAACTGAGTATAAAGTTAAAGTGAAAGGACACATTCGTTTTCATTATAGTTTTTCAAAGCAAATTTTGTGAAACAGTTCAGTGCATATAGTATACATTCAAAAGTTTGAGGTAAGTAAGATTTTGGTTTGACTTTCTTTTATCCACTTTCATTCTGAAGGATTGATCAAATTGATTATTTATATATATGTAAAGTAATGTTTATTATTCTCCCATGCAACCCGTGGAAGTAACATGCTGTTTTGATGTTGTTTATTTCTTAGCTCTGGCTTCACATGTCAAGGTCTTACATTTGTGAATATTAATGGCATTCATCTCCATTTTATCTATTTCCAAAGAGCAAAAGCAGAGGCTAGTGGCACTTAATGATGCTTGTGATGACACAGTGCTGCTGACCTTTAGGACGAGGGAACAGATGCTTCCTCTCTTTTGTGAAAAAGGTCACAAACACTTTGATATGCACACCACTGCCAAGGTGATTAAAAATTAAAACGAATGAAATCTATCTATCTATCTATCTATCTATCTATCTATCTACAGTATCTATCTATCTATCTATCTATCTATCTATCTATCTATCTATCTATCTATCTATATGTCTGTCATTTGAAAACAGTCATATTTTTATTCACAGAAATGACACATGCTTTAAGAATGTATATTTTATTCCTTTATTCAAAGGTCTGAAGTGATATAGCAATATCCCAAGATAAAACCATGGAGCTGATGAAGACACCCATCAGTAGTGCATGAGTTTTTTGTTTCTGTCATGTGCCACCATGAGTTATCTCCCAAGGCCTTAGCATTACAAAGTCTCGTTCAAGAACCTGTCTCAGCCTCAAACACAAAAGATTACAGCTGCATTAATGCTTCTTTAAGCTCCAGGCCGGAATTGATTTATGTAAGATGCCGTGTGCCGTCAGTTGGTGAACAGATCTCCATGACAGCGCCGGCTCATCAGAAAATTTCACCAACTGGCTGTGCACAAAAGTAATGGGACAAGGGAGCGATTGAGTGCTCTGTTGATCAGGGATTGGCCTTGTTTCACACACTTCCGGTTTTATTGATTACAATGATTTGTGTGGCTCAAAGTGGACATTGAAATCTTTCATTGTGTCTTTATTCAGTTAATGAATTGTTGCACCGTATCAGTTACTCTATATCCAGTGTATATTTATTTCTGGTACCATGTTTAAGTTTTTCTCACTTTGGAACATTTCTCAAATCATCCTTTCCATTTGCAAACCAATAATTGCATTTCTCAAAATAATTTGTACAAACAGCACCACACTATAGGTTAAATGCAAACAGTGTTAACACTATAGGTTAAATGCTAACCCTAATTTATTAAAATATCTTCAGTTCATCTCCAAAAGTAAGTATTTATATCATTGATAAATAGACCAGATTTCTGAAATGGAAGATCTTTTTTTAATGAGAAACATAAAATTATTCTAATTAATTATTAAACTATAAAGAGATACAGATCTTTTTTTAACACCCACACTTAATAAGAATCACAAGCTGAAGTGTTGTAAAATACATTCAATTAATTATGCATGCACTGTATAGTAACTATTGCAAATGGAAAACAGTTCAAAACGGTATTATAACAAAATCGACTTTATAAAGACATTCCATACGTTTTAACAATTTCTAACTGTAATTACTATTTTCATTTAAATTAAATACATATAATATCATATTAAACATTATAATAATTATAATAATAACAATAATATGGTATTTTATGTTTGTACTTTAGGAAATGATCCCTAATTGGGCTAATTATTTAACATTTTAGGTGTACAAAGAACTGTATGCGTTTTCTGCTAATTTAATTACGTGCGTTTTTACGCGTAATGTTTAGTTATGTGTGTTACTGTTTTGTTGATTCATTTTATCTTTTTATTCAGTTAATTCAGTGTGTTTTTGCGCCCTGTAGAGGCCTAATAGAATGTATATACAAACAGTAATAATTTAGTTTAATAAGGTGAGTAGTTAGTACGTGAGAACCTTTAACACTGTTAACGGTGTCTCTTCTGACAATTGATGACAACCGTGCTCTGCTCTGTTTTGTTCTGGTCTGTCTGTTGTTGTTTTTTTTGGGGGGGGTGGGGGGGGGGGGGGGGGGGGGGGGGGGGGGGGGGGGGGGGGGTCCATTCATCATTCCTCATTGTTGACGTTTTGACAATATTCAGGATTGTCAGGTTCTTCAAAGCTCATTCTGGAGTTGCTGTCATAGCAACAGGTCAGTAAGCTCAAACCTGCTCGGGAGCTGCTTATTTCATGTAAACAGGATTAGATTGCTTCTTTGTAAGCATAGGTGATACTTGAAGTCTGTCCCAGCCACTAACGCTTTTTTCCTAGAGTGCCCTAATAAAACTGGGACAATAATAATAACTTCAAATAATAATAATTATAATTGTAAAAGACATTTGCAAATAATATTATAATGTTGTGTAGTCTATCATAATATTAACACAGCCAGTTATATTCATTGAGAGAATTATTTGTGGGGGAATAATTACCTGATATTTTTATTGGAGTCTTACAAACGATGTTAAGTTAGTCTATGCTATGCATTAATTTGAACGATGACAGCTATTATGTGAATGCTTCATGCAGTGCAGTACGTGCTGATTATTCTAAAAAAGGTTCTTGACCCTTAAAAAACGAATTCATGCTGTCACATTCTGCTTCACAGGTAAAATTAAATAAAGTGCTAATTACAAATTTTATATAAAAATGTTTAAGCCTGCACAAATACTAGAAATCGTCCAATACCTAATGGAATAATTGGGAATCATATAACAAACAGTACACTTTTAAGTTGTTTTGGTCACTTGGGTGTTTCTGATTCCGGATAAAGGTCCAGAAATTCATGGTGTGTGATGTTCTTTTTAATATGATGCCATTACGTCGCTGTCTTGCCACCAACCGATCGTTGCAATGCTCGTTATGGTTTCAAGTATAAATATATCTGCCCTTTCTAATGAACACAAGAATGCGCAGTAGTCTCAAGAAAATTGTATCAAATCTGCAAATCTAAAAAAAGTCTTAAGGAGATGTATAGAAAATATGTTTGAAAATGTATGATGACTAGTTCAACTATTTATTTATTTAATGATTCATGCAATGAAGTAAAAGAGAGCAAGTACACTCAAAAACAAAATCCAACCTACATGATCCTGTGTGAAAAAAGTGCTTCTCACCCACTGTTAAAACATAACCAGAGTTCAGTTTAACCAGAGTAACCATAACCAGAGTTTGATTACTGCCACACCTGTTCTCAACCAAGAAATCACTTAAATAGGTCCTGCCTGACAATGTGAAGTAGACCAAAATATATTCAAATGCTAAACATCATGCCAAGATCCAAATAATTTCAGGAACAAATGATAAAGAAAGTAATTGAGATCTATCAGTCTGGAAAAAGGTTATGGAGCCATTTCTAAAGCGGACCACAGTGAGAGCCATTATACACAAATGGTGAAAAGATGGAACAGTGATAAACCTTCCCAAAAGTGGTCGATCGACCAAAAATACCCCCAAGAGCGCAGTGACCACTCATTCAAGAGGTCACAAAAGAGCCCACAATATCATCCAAAGAACTGCTGGCCTCACTTGCCTCAGATAAAGGCAGTGTTCATGACTCCATGAGGTAGAGTGCCTCTGGCCATCTGCCTGCCTGGTAGAGTTCCAAGACGAAAACCACTGTTGAGGAAAAATAATATAAAGTCCCATCTTAATGATCCCCAAGACTTTTTTGAATATACTCTGTGGACTGACAAGAAGAAAGTTGAGCATTATGGAAGGTGTGTGTCCCTTTACATCTGGCGTAAATGTAATACCAGATTTCAGAATAAGTAAAATATGGCCGTGGTAGTGTGATGGTCTAAAGCTGCTTTTGCTGCTTCAAGACCTGGAAGACTCTCTGAAGTTTTTTTTTTTTTTTAAATCAGGAAGGGGACAGTCTTTTTTTCACACCACTGTATATGTACTTTATATAATCATGATGTATCACTCATGCACACACACACACACACACACACAGAGAGAGAGAGAGAGAGAGAGAGAGAGAGAGAGAGACAAGCAAGCTACTGCAATTCCACAGTATGAACACAGTAAAACTGCTTTACAGCATTTTACAGTAAAGTAAAATTTATAGTTTATTTAAGCAACATAAAATTACAGTCCAAAATACTTGCCTGTTTGTAGGATGTGCAGACAGAAACCACTATGACTTTGAGGTCATTTACTATGTTTGTGACAATTTGGGATTCGGTTTCCGTTCTGTTAATAATCATTTGGGATGTGAATGTGGTCTGTCTCCACATGTAAATTAGATTTTAGAACAATTCAATTCATAATTGCCAACTACTGATAACCATTTGATGCTTAGGCTTTTATTAAAATAAGTATTAAAAGTAGTAACCCAGAAACCCTCTTGGGTCTGTACAAAGTCAGTTACATTATACTGCTCCTTGACTTATGTGCTGCTTATGTGTGTGGTGTGAAACAGACCTTGAAATTGTAGTGAATGTCTTGTAAAAAGCCTGAAAGATACGATTTTAATATCTTCCCAGTTTCCTTTTTGTCTTTTTTTTGGGGTTTGGTACACATGATATGGTAAGGCTTTGTTTAGTAAGTGTAGAATTCAAAGTAATATTTTGTACCATGTTTAATACAGGTTAAACTCAATTGAAAGCATTTGTGGTGTAATATTGATAAATACAGAAAGTCATTCAACTACCTTAGTTAATAAACAAACAAACAAACATTTGTGATTTTGCTAAGTGCAACATGTTCCTGAATAAGCATTTTTGTTGATTCTTCCAATCAACCAATCAGATTAAATTGTACATATCATATGTTAAGTTTAGACTTACAACCAGGGTTAGGTGCTTTTACATTAGTGTTATTCACCTATCATTTCCCTCTGATTTTGGAGATTTATTGTCAGGTATTGGGGATGAAGGGATGAGCGAGGACTCAATTATGCAGGTGGAAAGGGCTTTTATTGAACATAAATAAAATGCAAACAAAACTACCCCGTGGGGGAAAACACTAGACTGACTAAGGAACTAAAACAGACTGAAGAACTAAACTAAACTAAACTACAAGAGCAGGTTGAACAGGCAAGGCAAGGCAGGACAGGAACAGACTGGCAGCGACAGGACAGGTAAGACAACGACGCGACATAGAACAGCAGACAAAGACGGAATATATAGGGAGGACATGGGGAAATTAACAAGGAAAAACAGCTGGGAAAAAATCAACCTAATGACAAAGAAACAAGACGGGCGGGGTAACAGACAATACATGAACATGCAGACAATTAACCAAGGACGACGCGCAGCTGTTGACAACCACTGCGCGTGACAAAACACAAGCACGCGGCCGATGGACTGCGAACCGCGTGCCAAACATAAACACACGGACGAGAGGAGGCGCGGCTCGCGCAAGGCTTGAAACCGCGCCCACTCACATAACGTAGAGCTCGCAAGAACGAGTTCTCACGAGCTCACGACAAGGACGAAGACACACGAGTTATGAATGCCCGAATCCCGATCCAAAACCGAAACTGGACCAGACCCAAGTATCGGGACCGGACATCATAACTCGTACAAAAGACGTCACAGACACGCGTGCGCGCGGCTCGAATCCTCGACGCCGCGCGCACACACACCAAACATGAGACATAACGGTAGTGTCAGAGCTCTGCCACAAAACCAAGAAATGACTACTAGACCGAATGTGGCAGAACCCTGACACTTATGGGTAGGATTAGATTTAGGGGCAGGGTTATGGTTAGGACTAAAATTTTGGACAGGAATGTTGTTCCAGGCATCTGTGGGCTCGAGCAGGGAAATGGCTGAGCACCCACAGAAAAACATGATTTATTTTCTATTCATTTAATCCAATAAAAAAAAAAAAAGAGTGAGATTTGGAAATCTCACATCAGATCCTGGCGGGTTGTAAACACAGTCTATTCTATTGTTATATTTAGAATTACAACAAACAACCTTACACAAAAGTTTGAGCTTCCTGTTTTTGTTGTTGTTTGTTTGGTCATTTTTTGCATGATATATTGCATTTCAATTAATGCCAAAATCATCAGGTATATCAGTAAGAGAGTGACTCATGGAAAGAATGTGTTTTAGTTTGGTTGGTAAGTTGAGGGTTAATCAACTCCTAAGGAGATTCCCTTTTTCTTCATTGCTTAAGCACCTCTGATTGGCCATTTAATTCAAGAAATCAACAGATATGTGTATTATTGGCTACATTGCTCAATGTCGCAAAACACTTTGTAAATAGATACATTTGATGCTCTTTATAGCACAAAAACAGATATACACTTGATTGTTTGCCAATTCTGTTTAGCCAATATGCTATTATTATGGAGAAAATTGATCCTAGACCAGCAGTTACGCTAGTCTTAATTCCCCTTATGGTGGGTCCACAACAACTAAAAACAATAAACATAATTCAACAAATTCTGTTTGATTTTATATTGTGAATTAAACATTCTTTCTAAAATTCCACCAAAAAAACAGCATAAAAAGTAACGGCAGTGTCTTCATTGCAATGCCAAGAGCCCTTACCACTTTGATTTTGTCTAAATGAGACAAGATGTCCTTTCCTGTTGGGAGTACATCAGCTCTGGTGGTCAAAACAACCCAATTAAGCCTTTGATTAAAACTAGCATGGACACTAAAGAGAAATTGTTTTTACGAAAGAAAAACCTTCAGCGTATCTCTGCATTTTTCTCTCACAGAAACTCTAATGAGCAGAGCCTGCCTTGCATACCCATGAGCACTAATTGGCTGAAGAACTGAAATGAACACCTGTTGGTCATGGGAGGTCACAGCCATCACAGGCCAAACTCTCTGCACACTCACTCAAACAGACACAAACTCCACAGGAGGTCTTGTGCTCTTGTGCACTTTTGCCCTTTTCAGGGTGGGTTCTGCAATGAAGGCAATCACAAAATAAAGGTGTTGCCTGACTTCTTGACATTTTATATATAGCATTGTTGTCAGAAGCCGTCGCATGCTTTGATTTAACCCGAATGTACTTTAGAATTCCCTTTTTCTCAAGAACTTGACAAACAATGTGCGAGTGTGCTTGCAAATCAATTTGAATTTCAAGCGCAGAACTGTATTCAGATTCAATCTCAGACGTCTCTGAGATCACGTTTCAGAGAACTTTAAAGTCTTGCCAATGAAGCATCCTTATTGGATGTCTTTACAGAAGAGCCAGCACTACTGCGGTCTGTGTTATGCTTTGATGTTCTTGCCGCATGGGGTATGTAGAACAGGGTGGAAATGAAAGCCCTGTGCATCACTGAATTCGCCCCTCAGTCTTCGGTTTTAATCCCAGTTGCTTCCAAACAATATAGTTTCTGCTCGAGTTGAAAGAGAAAACGAATCTGCCCAATGCAAACAAAGTGCAATTTTGCAGATTATTATGTCTTTCCCACCCATTTACTTTTAAGTCATTTAATTTTAATTCATTTATTTTTAAGTAAATGCTTAGTTTCTCCAAAAAAATAAATTATGTTATTAATTACTCACCCTGTCATTCCAAATCCATTGTAGGAGGCAAAGAGTGAGGAAGCTACCTGAGATGTCATGAGCAAGGATACACAGTAATATCCTTCTTTCTCATCCTAAGGGGATGGAGCTAAGACGCGAGAAAAAAAAAATGAAGATGCACAAATAAGAAATGAGAAGCACCCACTATGTGGTTACCTGCCAGGTGTTTGCAGAGCCTGCACACTTTTAATTGGGTGTCTGAGGGCATAGTTTCTCATTGTGTTGCAGTTCTAATGTTATCAGACTGGCATCTTTCCATGATCTGGTCAAGATCCAAAAGATTTCTCCGAGAAATTCAGAAAAACAGGCTCTCATAATTTTCCCCAGCTAATGTCTAATTCAGGAAAGAAGAATTAGCATCTTTCTGCTTTGTGTTTCCCTTGGCTGAGAATGAGTGGAGTGTGTTGGCGAAGAACAGACGGATCCGACCCTAGAGAACCTTTACTGCTGTGGTGAGTGTAGAGCGCTTTGAATTATTGGGTATAATAAGAAATATGACAAATCCATTACTTCTTAGATTGCATCAATTTAAACAGTTGTAAACAATTTTTTATATATATCATCTAACTTTGTAAACTTAAGAATGGAAGAAGAAAAAAATCCAACAGCATACTCTTTTTCTGCTATTCCCAAAAACAGTTTACCTTATCAGATGCACACTAAAAAAATTCATGCACTGAGACCTTCATTAAACTAGCTTTTGAACAACTTTTGAATCATAATCACACTTATTCCTGGGAGCCTGGTTTCTCCCAAGGTTTTTTCTCCAATCTGTCAGCTGATGGAGTTTGAGTTCATTGCCACCGTCGCCTCTAAGTAACTGACTGCACTGACGCTGTCATGAGAACTGAACTGAGCAGAAAGATGACATACTTTTTTGCAGTACTGCTTTATAGATGAAATTAACTAATTGAATTGAATCAACACTAAACAGACAGCAGAAATGCAAAATGTATCATTGTAAAGCTGTGTTGAAACAATCCGTATTGTATACATCGCTATATAAATAAACGTGACTTGACTTGACTCTTTAACCTTTGAGCTTTAAATTTGCTTTCAGAATTCAGATTATAGCTATATGAATATCACTTGTTTTTGTTTTTTTCATGCTATCTCTGCTTTTCTCAGAATGCCTTGTTATTCCCAGAAGGCCTGAATATGGAAACTTGTGATTTGTTTCTGGTATGTTTGCCCGCTGAGGGCAAACAAAGGATATCTGAATGTACAGCAATGCAAGAATTGCCCCAACCAACCAGTTTAATTGGAACTAAGTAACAAAGCTACCTTTGCTGAAGGTGAATGCTGAATCTTAATTAAATCTCCTGGCTGCAGCTGGGCTTTAATTTATCATAATATAAGGAGATCACATCCACTGGACAAGGCCATTGCCTATGAAATCATATTGTAATTCTGAACAGTGGGGAATTTTACATATGAAATTATTTATATATTTATTTTCTTCAAAGAATGTAATATGATTTAATACAGCAGGTTTATTGTTAGAGTGTGGAGGAAAGAGAAAGGTGAGAAGTTTGCTCCATAGATGTCAAAACCAAAGATATTTATGCAAGCTCTAATATATTGGTCGACTGCAATTCTGGTCATTTATGTAATTGAACAGTAAAACTATTTTTTTAACAAAATGTATGTTTCAAGAATAATAACTTTTTGTCTATATGTGTATAAACATATTTGTGAAAAGTCTAAATATGAAAAAAAGACAATTAGACTTGGTGGTGGGTTAGTTTCTCTCTATTTTGTGGTCACCATCTGCGTTGTTCATGCTGTTTCCCCATGTGCTCCTTTGTTTTGATCTTAGTCACCTGTGTCCTGTAATCACCCCATCAGCTGTGTTTCGTCTCCCTGATAAATGTGGTGTGTATTTAAGCTCTGTGTTTAATCCTGTCAATGTTATGTCATATGCAGTTGGGGGGTTTTTTTAGGGCTTTGCTGAGTAGTTTTGGTAAACTTGGTTTGGAAATAAAGTAATGCTGTATTTTGATCCATCTTGCTTCAAGTTCAATTCAGCTGTCCAAAAAGCTGTGTTTTGAACACATGCATTGTTTTTGGTTGCGCGTTTCTATATTTGACACATTTAATGTGTGAGACTGTAATGGCAATCTGAGAACTTGCGTGTGAAGATCGAGCTGTCAGTCACTGATTCCAAAAAGTGTGCATATTAAAAGGTGTGTCTTCGCAGTCAGGAGCATGAAATATTGTAGTCAATAGTGATAGCATGGACTTTCATCAATTGTTGAAAAAGAGAATGAGTCAGATGTTGTAGTTGTGCTGTCTGCTATTCTCTGGTCTTTCTTTTTTCTGTTCTTGTTTTTCACCTTATCTTCAGTGGTTCTGTTTGTTAACTGGGAGTGTCATCACTAATGATCAATATTCACTTGTAGAGTGAATCTATTTTGTTTCAGTAGCTGCCACACTCCTTCAGTGTTACTTTTACCCTCTATAAATTAAGACCAAATGAAAACTGAGAAGTATTTGTTTGTGTAGGATTTTCTCATGCACCAATTAACGTAACCGGCCACGTGTTTTGTCTGAACACACTGCCAAAACGTGATATGTAACATAAATGTGAGTTTTGTTTGTGGTCTCGCTGTTTTTCAGCAGGATATCGAAAATAAAATATCAAAGCTAGCTGTACATTATTCCACATCCTTCAGAACTAGCAGGCTTTGAAAAATAAGTGCCAGTTGATACTGTAATCTTGCTGATCTCATATTGTTTCTTGGGGGACAGATAAAAAGACTATTTGGGCCATTAATTATAAGTATTGTTTAGTGATTTGAATCATTTCATTAGTCTTAACAACACACTCAAGACAGCACAAGATACCTCTCAACCCTGTTCCAAAGGCACCGTGGGTTCTTCGCTAAATTATGTGTGCCCTCAGCACACACATCTGTATTCAGTCTGCCGCGCTGCCCTTGTGATTGTATTTCACTTGCTGCAGGTAGAACTGCATCTCCAAGTCCCTTGACAAGAGCACAGACAAGCATCAATGATTCGTACTGAGCCCCTGTGGAATACAAGGAGACTATTCCTCTAAATCTCTTTTTGGTTCATTTGGAGAGTTTGCTGCACTTGTCTGTAGAGGTCTTCATGCAACTCTGTAGTGTGATGATCCCCATTAAGAGAAACAGCCCAGGAGGCACTCAAGGATAAGAGGGTGCTTCAGAATTTGATGCCACTTCTCTTGGGTAAGTGACCACACTGTTGAGACTCAGCATTTAAATGAGACTGAAGTCTTGATAACACAGCTCAATTTTGCCCCAGCCAGACACAACATCTCCAAATACAGACAGTTAAGTGGTTTGATAAGGTTTGCTTTGTTGAGTGCAAATGTATTGTCAAGGTTTTAATGCATCACGTTGTCTAAAGACAAGGTCCATCCCCTCTGATAGGACACCAATCGTTAGCTGGCAAGCTCTGTGCATTGTGTACCATCACATTAATTGAGCAGCAGGACTTCACGATAATGTTTAGACAACTTAATTTGTTCTGATGACACCTACATAAAATGCATGGCCAAAAAGTATCTAACTATGTTTGGCTATTTTGGTTACACACAGAAATGCATGGGAGGAATTTGAGATACTCACTAATGGTGTAATAGCAAATCTCACAGCCATGTTCCCACATCAAGTTGAAAACCTGCAAGGAAGAGTGGAAACTGTTATAGCAGCAAGAGGAGGACAAGTTTTCTTTTAATATCAACAATTTTTAGATCAAGTCATAACACATTTTTAGCTTGATGATGTGTTCACTAATTACTGTTTTACAATGTAGAATATAATTCTTAGCATATTAAAAACTGGCCATGTAATGATAATATAAAATATATGAAGCTATGTGCTTTAAAAAAATTAAATTAAAAAATTAAAGAATTTGTTTGTATGTCATTCATTTCACATCAACACTAATTCATGTAATAAGGTATGTGTTGGAAAATATTTATTTAATAATTAATGCATTTATTTAATTAGACCTTTTTTCATATTTACTATTTTGTAAAATAGTACAAAAATAGAACTTTTTTACAAAGTTCAAGTGTGCAATCATGCTTTAAACCAACTTCGGGTTTCTCAGGCTCCAGTGCATTATGTATAAAATGCTATATGCTAATGTAGGCCTATATAATGTCAATAGTCTCCATAGACGTGACAAACCTGTGGAGCTGCTGACTTTAATGGACTGTGAATATGAGGACAGTGTCACAGTGGATGAGAGATATGGGTTAATCTAAGCTCTGAGCTGGCAGTCACCTGCCATTTACTCTGGCGAGACACTTCCATCCATTTTCCGCCATTTGCAAGAAATCAATTTCAGTTCTCAGAGCAGAATCTTCTCCAGTAGTGGTCTGTTCCCCATTATTCCATTGTGCTTAGGCAATGGAAAGACATAGTACAATCTTCTATTTGAAATGGAGCTATTGTTCAGATGGAATATGTGGTATGGGATGTCTTAAGCCATGACAGATGTTTTCAGCTGTTAGTGCGGAGCTGCATAATGTACATTGCGGTATTTTCAGTGACATGGTTTAAACTCATATCATGCCGGGTTAGTATTTATAGTGGATGTTTGTTTGGCAAATCATCCACAGAACCTGTATCTCCTACTCCTACTGACCATCTGAATGGGTTTTGAGAAACATCGCTATTCCAGTATCAAGGCTACGTGTCTAAAAATGAATGAGAAACTCATTCTTCCTCCACAAGGTGTTATGATATATAAGCAGTTCGGAGTTATCAACTTAGGGCTGGCCCCTACGTCTTGTTTATCGATTCTACGGCTGCTGAATTAAGTGCCCCATAAATCTAAGGGCATCTCTTCTGCAGATTCATCTGAGAGGGATCTAGAGGTAAAAGCCAGGGTATGCCCTGTCATAACTCACCCTAAAGAGTCTTCTTTGTGGTTATATTATATATTTATTTATAAATTATACCAGTCGAATTCCAAGGAGACAAAGAGGTAAATGTACATTAAATGATAGGTAATGGCCAACAGCATTGACTCTTTCCCCACCATTGACAAGATTTTCCGGCAATCCATCTATTGTGAGAGGTGCTGTCACAAATGTTTTAAAGAATAAGATCTGTGTGAACCAGAAAGATCAGACAGAAGTTGCTCACACACAATTAAGCTAACGTGATAATCAAACATTCAACAGCATGTAAATCAAAATACCTAAAGTTACAGAGAAAAATTTCAAACCTATAAAGAGGTATCCGACTGTTTAATCTTTTAATAGCTATATTCAAGTTCCAAGTAATCTGATGCAAAGAAGAGAATTATTGTTAATTAAATTGTTTGTTATATAATGTCTTTTTATAAAAAATATTTTATAATTGCATTGCATATGTGTATATATACACATTCATACTTTAAGTCTTGGCATATTAAATAAATAACGTGATGCCAGGTCTAATTTCTGGACATGATTTTCTGTTTGGACTTATGAGGTCACTTCAGAATCTCAAGCAGCTATTAAAAATGTGTGAACAAGTCAAACTAAAGTCGCTTCAATATCTATTATGGACTGTGAGAGGGCAAGTGTCTTGCTTAAGGGCTTGACCGTGTTGACCCTGGGGGTGTCTGAATGGACAGTACTCTAACTGGTTACTAGCCTATGGCATCCATTTTTTTGCAATGTGACACTTCTAACAGTTTAAAATTTATACCTGATTATGGGCTAGAATATGTCATTTTATTCCATGGTTAGATGTGATTTATTGCAAAGTCCTTGCTCTGCCAGCTGCAGAGTAAATTGCCAAATAACACAATTGAAATGTGAATTGTATGGAAACCCACATCAATACATGAGTGTGTGCTCGATGTGAATGAAGCAATGCAAACAGCAAACTTAACCAAATGAAGGCTGCATGCAAAGATAACAGTGGACAGCAGCTCTGTTTATATTCAGCAGTCCAGTCAGGATGAGGGCAGTTAATCTGTTCCACCAAAAAATCAATAAAACCCAGAGTTCAGCTCACATGAGCCTTTCCCTAAATATTGCTCTGGACAACAATTGCTATGATACCACAGCACAGCAATTGTAAGTGAGGAGTTACATTAGCTATGTATTTTTAGTGTGACTGAAACAAGCAGAGTTAATTTTTTTTTCTTAAGTATTATTTGATCCATTTTTAAGATCAATTTGCCTAATTATGTGTTGTAGTGTGTGTACATTATTATATTTAAAACAAATGTATAAATATATTTCCAGTCTTATTTATTTATTTATTTTGGAACTCTCAAACCATTTATGGAATTCTGTCACATCATAGAGTTTGTGAATAGAATGATGACAAGGTAGATGACGATAATAGTCTTTTAATGAAGAAACTCTTGAATGGGGATCAGGAAGATATCAATGCACAACCACAACACTGACGCCACACAGATGTGAACACAATGCTACACCTGACAAAGAACGGACAAAGACTGAGGAAGAACACAGGGTATATATATATATATATATATATACACAGTAATACCTCGGTTTACGAGCGACTTGGTACACGGGCAAATCGGTGTACGAGCATGGAGGGTCGTATCGGTGTACGAGCATTGTCTCGGTGTACGAGAAAAAAATTCCCTCACCCATGCGCAGTTTTGCGTCGAAAAGATCCCTTTATCACCCCTTAACTCGTTCATTCTCTCAGTGTCTCTCAGTATGGGTGCATCATTCACCACAGTGCATTACTTTATAAGTTGTTGTGAATATGATTACATGTGAAAATGATGAAACTTTATTAATGGAGCATGTTACCAACACCACACATTGCATACTAATGAGACTCACGTGTGTTCTCAGTATAACGTCCCAATGACGTTCTTAAAGGGCCATAGACTTTTAGAGAACAGCATACTATAACAGTTATAACTCTGTACAGATCATATACATAAGTGATTTACAGCGGTTTTACCTCGTGTTGTTGCATTAATTGTGATCGCTATTCTTCACGTTGTAATATCGTTACAAATGTTGAAGGAACTAGTTAATCTGATGTGTCAATAAGTGTTAAGTTAACAGTCTTGTCACTTTAAGAGGGCGGGATTTCAGTCGGCGCTAGAGAGAGTGGAGTTCTGAGGGATTTGAGAGAGAGCTTGTAAGCAGAGATTGTTTTGATTCTTCTGTTATGTACGGCGTGGGTTGGAGCCAGAACCGCAATCCTATAGTTCTCAATAAAATCTCTGAATGAGAAGGAACCTGTCTGGTTATTAAAAGAAGCAACGCTACAATATAGTGAAATATATAAACAGTAACCCCACCCCCTCTCCCCTCTCCTCTCGTCTCGATCATGCCAGAAGTGAAGAGGTAAAGTGCGTGTTACAGTAAATAGTTAATAATGACAGTTAAACTCTAAAAATACTTAATTAGTATTTATATGAGATCTTAATGGTTATAATTTTAAGTGTAATTAATAGGTTAAAACTAAAAAAATATTTAAAATGGGCATTTATGGTCGTGTGGAACGAATCAAGTGATTTTTAGTGCGTTCTTATGGGGGAAATTGTTTTGGTGTACGAGCATTTTGGTTTACGAGCTCACTCTTGGAACGAATTAAACTTATATATATAAACTATATATATATATATACACTGGTACTAATCAAATAAATTAGTAGTGTGGATTGCCAAGGATGTGGTCAACCCAGCCGACACATAAGCAAGTGAAATAACCTCAACTATCTACTTGCTCATTCTCTGCTTGGACACCAGGGCCAATTTTTTAGGGGGCCCATGAATGGCTGTTCATTTTGTCCCCACAGTCTCTGGTGAAGCAGAATATTTCCTGGACCTCAGTGTGCCACGGAGGAAACAAGTTAGCAGTGGATTGCTCCACAGACATTCCACACAAAGGGAAAGTAACTAAGTTGGAAAGCAAATAAGGCTGCCACATACACCTTTTTAGGTGGATGGGGATAACCCAGCAGTGAGTCGTTCCTGCAGGAACTCCAACACTGTTCCAGCCAGGCAGTTAACTGGATTCAGCAGCTGATCACTGCATCTTGAAGTGGAGAGTCTCTACTTCAAGTAATAGTCTCCTTGTGGCGGGAGCTCTGGAGTGTAGAATGGTAACCTCGATAACCTCGGTTGAGAGACCAGAGTTATGAGCTGGGCAGCCTCAGAGGCCAAACCCACAATCTCAGTTCTGGGTAGGCGGGCAAGCGTATTGTCCGTAAATGATTAGCCTGACATTTTGACCCTGCGCTGAAGACCCTGCTTATATGGGTCTTGATAGTGAGCAGAACCCAATGAGAATATTCAGCAGAAGTATCTCACGCTGCCAGAAATTCTACCAAGGGAACCAATCTCTCCAGGCTAGTCTAATGTTTCCTGAGTAACCAGCTCAGTGCCCTGAAGTGGCGTACCAGCAGGGAACTACCGAACCAAATCGGCCCCCTAAAGGCACCGAAAAGAAATGGGCACCGATAATGAGGTGTAAACCACTTCCCTTCATTGGGGACTGCCCTCAAGGACTTGACACCATTGACATCAGGTCTTCTTTTGTATGGCACTGTATGAGGAGCTGTAATTTTTTAGACCTGAGTATTATGGGTTTGCTTCTCAAATTTGCAAGAAAGCTTCCACCCTATATCAGCCCCTGGGTGAAAGTAACTGCAGACCATGCTTCCAAGATCCATGGAAAAAGGCGCTGTATCTGACTAATGAGGGAAAAAAAGATGAGGTAAAGACTGTCTTTAGCCCAACCTACAGATCTTGAGGCCTGTCATCGAGGAACAGCACAAAGTGTTGAGCACTATGATGGAAGGCCAGTCTCTTTCACGTATCCAACCTCAGTGTGTAGATCGGGAAAACACAGAAGATTCCTTTTAATGGAGGAGTTGCGCTCATGCATAGCTCGTTTTTTTGAAAGAATATCATGCTCTCAGTTGGCCAGAAGTAAAACCTTGCATCAGCGTGAAACAAAACCTTCACCAGCTCCTTGTGCACCGACGAGCTTCTCGCACGCAGTCTGTAACTGTTCAGTTCTTTCAAGACAGGATAATATTTTCAATGTAAAAAAAAGCTAATTTAAATGTGTGTTTTTTTTCAATTATATATATTTAATTTAAGCATTGCACTCACAGGAGAACTTCAAACTGAGTCAAATGTTTTGTGACAGGGTGTCATTATTAAAGTGCCACTATTGTGCTTTTTTGAATGTTATCTGATTATAGCTGTTTGTGAATGTAAAAAGAAGGTAACTCAAATGCACAGCTATCTCACCTAAAACCTTGTGTAAAGAGAGATTCCTCTGCCTACATCTTTTTGCCCCAGTCACGCTCGGACTCTAAATTCTCACCAAATTATTTTTATCACTCTATTGAACCAAAGTTTGTCCAATATCGACGGCATCATAAATTATGCTAATTATTTGGGAGCAGAAACAAAAATAACTTTCCCAATCTACATTTCCAACCCAACGACTGACTCTTTAGCAAAGAATGGGTGAATCCCAACCCATCTTTAAAAATACCTGAAGCCCAAACGATTGCCCTCTTTCCTCTCTTGCCCTCTTTCCTCTCTTGCCCTCTTGCTCTCTTGCCTTTTTGACTCTCTTACCTCTCTTACCTCTTACTCCTTGCTTCTACTCCCTTCTACTCCCCTCTTCATGGCGACCTTACCTTCAGAGCAACCTAGTCAGTTGAACTTCCCGCGGACTCTGACAAAGGATTCCCCCAAAAATGTCTTCAACAGCAGAGTAAACCAAAAATCTCTTCGAACAACCACATCAGCAAACCCAGTGGCCATACATCAAATGCAAGTATCCATTACACATTTTTAGATGTGCTCTTAAGTTTGTGTCTAAGGCATGGCTCGATTTGTTTCTGGCTCTCGGAAAGGTTAACTGTTTGTAACTTGCCCTTCTGTTTCTCTCTTTTTCTCTCTCTCCATTAATCTGTGTATGTATTCTGTGTTTATTCGCTTGTATCCGTAGTTTTGTGTATTAAAATAAATATATTCACAATTGATTGTCTCTGTAATGCTCATGAATAAGTTACTTTAACGTTTGATTTTTTTCAAACATTTAATCATGTTTTCAATTGTGTTAGTACAATGTGTGGCAGAGAGATTTTACACTTGTTTTACACGTGTGATCAGTTCGCATTTTTGAACCAAGAGTTAAAATCCATAATGTGGGCACTGTAACATATGCATTTCAAATGGAGAGAGTGTAATGCATCTCCTCAAGTAGAGCTGGATACATTTAATGCTCGAAAGCATATCCAGAATTTCAATTTCAGAGTAGACTGTTAAAAAATGTGGATTTGTTGGGTATGGGTGTTTAGCAAATATTCAGTAGGAGGGATCTTTCTGTACTGACACACCTACTCACTGCAGTGTAACATTATGTTCCATAAATTATTGCTCTTCAGGGCTTTGAATGTTCTGCTATGTTCTTTTTCTCATTTTCATGCAGTTTAATTAATCTTCTCACAAAGACATATTTGAAGTTGAGCCTGTTCCATCCCTGGTTCTTTATATCGTTAAATGCATAATATCTGTTCATGCAAAGATTATTCAAATTCAGAAATTGTCAGACATTCACTCTGTATTGTATTGCCAGCCAAGGAACATACTGTACTGTGTGTTTGCAGTCTGGCAAAAAAAGAAGAAGCAAAAGAAGAGGTTTCAGAAACTGTCTCCTTTACAGATTCAATTATGCAAATAAATGAGCTTTTCATGTTCAATTTAGTAATGTAATATAAAACTTCAAAGGATCTGATTACACTTTTCACAGCAAAACACCTGTGACTGCTGCTAATTCCAAAATGGATGTTCATTCACATCAAAGGGATCTCATTATCCATGCATATCACCGCCTTCAAAAGCTCAATTTATTGTACCTAGTCAATTAAATTGAGTTGTGCATTCATGGATTTGTCAAAAAGAAAACGTATAAGCTATGATGAAATTCTCAGAGGAGCTTTTCAATTCAAAAAGGTCTTTAAACTGTGTGTCTAGAGATGACCGAGTCCTTTTTAAACTGAAGAGCAAATTTATGATATGATTCCAGCCACGTAATGCTTTGGTTAACAATTGCTCATTGGCACACGTCCTTACATCCTGTCTTTACATTCTTATTTAATCTGTTCTATTGTATGTACAACTATATAAAATATAGCCAATCAAATATACAATAATCTTGTATTTAATCATAGCTGTGACCTCCAATATTTCAGACTCATTTAAATTCGTTACATCGTCTGAATGCAGGATCTTTGTTGTGGCATTTTAATAAAAGACATGCTTGTACAGCATGACATTAAAACCGCATGACCGCAGTGACATTTTGGATATTAATGCTGCGCGTGCTGTTTTGCATCATAACATACAAATCAAATGTTTCACTTTGATTCCTTAACAAAATTTCACAGCTGTTCCACAGTTTTTGTAAAACAGAGGTTTGGATCTTTAACAAGATCAATGAATTCCTCAATGCTCTATTGGTGTGCAGCATACAAAATGTGCATTTAATGCAATATATATATACAATTTTTTCATTTATTTATATTTTTCATTACATGCATATTTCGTACACTGCACACCAAATTCACTTTTATTATATTCAGTTTGACCAATTGTTCATGTTTCTGCACAAATCTAATGATGAAACCATTCCAGTTTCGTTATGATCCATGCAAACCGGTGAACCTTCATAACTGAAATTGAGCAAAACCCGGTCTGAGGCCTTCATGCCAAATTCATTAGTTGCCAGGAGGCTGAGCTGATTGACTGAACATGAGCAGACCAGAACCTTGCGGGACTATTAGGCCATGGATTGGAATGATCAGTATGTGATTTGCAGTTGGAAGGGGGTTAGGATTGGGCTGCAGGGAGCCGCTGAGTTCATTACACCAGTTCATCTTCTGTTGTGTGCTCACGTCAGTTCTCCCCCCAGAAGTCCACTCTGCTCTCCGCCCCATTCCAGCTCCAGCCTATCTAATCATTTTGCGGACCATAACGGGTCTTTCCACTTACCATCAGGCACCGTGTCTGACAGCTCTTACTATGTGCAGTTCAGGCCAGACAGTCAGAGAATAGCTGACCATCCCAGCCTATATCCATTTGAATCTTTGGTAAAACGGCCTAGTTACTGGTTGGGGAATGAACAGTTCTTCATTTCCTTTGGAGATAGATTGGTTCTCGGATGTGATCTTGTGAATGATTTTCACCTATGATCTATTGGCCTTTGTGGATTGGGTTCAACTCAGGGCAACAGGTAATCAATCACCTGAGAATCTGTGCCCTTTCAGATGAAGCAAGGATTGCTAAAGTCTGTTTTAAGGGATTTAAGGGACTCAATGAACACAAATAGTTAAAATCTAGTTCTGTTTAGAAATGGCTAATCTTAAAGCTGAAGAGTGTCAATTATGTGAATTGGGAAAATAATTACTGTTTTAAAAGAAATGAATGAATGGATGGATGAATGGATGGATGATGGATACTGTAAGTAGATGATGGATGGATGGATGGACACTGTAAGTGGATTGATGGATGGATGGATGGATGAATGGATGAATACTGTGTAGATAGATATATCCGTTGTTTTCACAGACGTCACAAAACCTGCGTAGTTACCCACCATGCACTGCGCACCGCCATTTTGATTCCCTACTGTCAGTGTCAACTCGTATATCTTATTGACGATCGTCGCTAATTTTACTTGTTATAATACTCTTTATTACTCTAATACTGCATATTTGTAGATTGTAAATCAAAAACAATTAACATAAGTGACTTCTGTTGTGTTTATGGATACACGCGGTGGAATGAGGACAAGTTACCGCAGTTTTAGAACGCTCTGTACTTTCACATTCATGAACCTCTCCATGGACTGAATTAACATGAACAATAGTGTTTTCATCACTGCTCTGTGTCTTTAACGCCTAAAAAGGAGATATAAAATATAACGTTAGGTGTTATTTTAACTGCTGAATCGAATTTCAATATAAAGGACGTTAGACAAATTGGTTGAATTTAACTTGTATTATTTTAATTGTTGAATATGTTTCCAATTTATAACAATAAACAAAAGGTAAAGGAATGTCAAATACTGCTAAAGGTTAAGTTTATTGAGTTACAAAGGCATTTTGGGGAAAGTTACTAATTAGGACAAAGTGGGTGGGGTGGGTTATTGTCTGTCGACTGTAACACATTTTTACTTTTGGTATAAATTGCAGCTTCTAAACATATTAAATATTGTCAATACATTTAAACTTACCCCCTACAAAATGTTTAGAGCATATGATCGTTCTATTCCATTTTTATTCAGTCTGAATGTCAGCCCTGTGATCGCAGCTTTCCATACACGTCGCCTTTCTTCTGACAAAATTTGTGTTCTTTCACATTGTCCAGTTATCACTTTTGGAAGTTTAAAAAATCTTACATCTGTACTTACTCCTGGCCTATTTGAACATCCAAAAATTCCACAGAGCATAAGTTTTGAATATACAAGCTTTGTTGTTGCTTTGCATAGGGAATCAAAATGGCGGATATGCCGGTACGCAAGTTTCGATGACGTCACGTGAAAACAACGGATAGATTGATTGATTAACTGACTGATTATTGTGAGGTGTGGTTCAGTGTGTTATCGCTCTTCTTCCTCATTGGCATGTTTTTTGCTTCCTGTATTTTTGAGTTTTGGGTCACTGCACTCGTATGATTTATTCTATTCTATCCCCAGTGGAAATGTGAAAAGGGCACTGAATGTCCCCAAAGAGATCTGAATCCCTTCTGATTGACAGATACAGTTGCTCAGATGGCCATCATATGCAAATATTAATGCGATTGTGTACATTATACTTGAAATGTGTAGATTTTCATTTATTCTATTTCATCACTTCAGATTCATTGTTTGGGAGTAACTAACTAAAAAGAGGGCATTTCTAATTTTCCTTTTTTCTTATTTTTTTCTTGTAGTGTGACAGTATCTCAGCTGTTTTCAAACTAGTGCAGCTTTCCGGCATGTTGTAGTTGTATCATGAAGAAATGCTGCCTTTTTTATTTAATGCCATATTGCTCAGAATAACTGAGGCAATTATCATACTCACTTTCCAAGAAAGGCTTCTTTTCCTTTTATCTGGAAATGTGATTTATTTTAGTGAATTGGTCTGTTATAAATGAACCAGTTTGAAGACTATTTCGTAATACTTTACAACAAGGTTTAAATCTGCTATAAAAATAGATTTTTATTAAATCTTCATTACTATCATTGAGTCATTCAGTTGCTTTTTATTGCATTTTATCAAAAATACAATTGTTTATTAAAATAACTTTAGTGTATCATTTTTAATTACAACCTCTTTTAATCTAACCTCTTTTATTTTTATATATTTTATTTTACTTTTTGAGTAGCATCCTCAACACTTTTCATACTACATGGTATATTTTTCTCTTTGCTTACTCTCTTTCTCCTGACTTATTTCTTTCTCAACTATTTCTCTCTTTATCTCTCTCCCCATGGTTCTCTCTCTTCATGGCCACAGTTGGTAAATTCAAATGTTTTTTCAGTTGAGGTTGTAAACTCCAAAGCACTTGTTCTGGTTTGCAACCCCGATGTGAAAAATGTTCCCTGGCTTGGCTTCACCATGTTGAAGGCCACAGGTAATTGAAAGAATAATTTATTAATATATTTTGATACAAATCAAAACTAACGACCTACCCTCTCAGGAAATTACAGCAGTGGGATGTGGGTGTACATTAAAGGTCTGGGGCGCACTGCTGAGTGGCATTACTCAAATAGCAGCAGGTCTGGTGCAGGCTAGCAAGGGCTGTTAATAAAGGCTTGCTGACATGCTTTCCATCATTCCTAATAGAGATATTGTCATAGGCTGCCATTTCAAACCCAGCAGCCCCCTGAGTGAATGGATAAGCCTTGGCCATCGCCACTATCTATCCTCATCCCAGGTCATGACGCAAACGCTGCGCTGAATATCCACTACAATGCTTCAGCTGCAGACCCTCGTCTATCACAGCACAGATCAGACACCAGAAATCGTATTGAGATAATATGATGCACTATTACACTTTCAAGGGAGCAGCTCCGAACAGATATGGAGCTGATATTTTTATTCAGATTTCTGGTCATTAGCGGTTTAATTTTTTCCTTTCTACCCCAGAAATCCATCCAAATATGACTCCACAGCGAGACCTTGGTGTCGTGTCCTGTGAATCCTGCCCGGAATTGCTGTTTTATTGAGGCAATATTCTCTCTAAATAATAATCAGACTTTTATTGCGCCGTTCATGCTCAGAGCTGGGGGAGTTTCTTGCTCCACTGCTTTATTGTGCCCCAGTTGCTCTTTTCAACTCTGTTCTCTAGTCTATAGAAAATCAGAAAGAAAAAAACATTTATTTGAGCCTGTTTTTATCTTTATTTACCATTTGATCAGTTGAAACAACACGACACTATCCCTGCACTTCCCTTCTTTGTGTTTCAACAGCCTAGCAGTAAAATCACTAATAATGAGGTGCACACTAAAAAGTTACGACGTGGTGAACGCACTAACCGAACACTGTTGTGAAAGTCAATGCTTTGAAATATGGCTTCTATTCTGGGATCCCGCTAAACAATGTGAAAACTCCATCTCCGTTTGAAAGCGTTTACTGACACTCTTGCCTTGCTCAATGTCACAAATGATAGAATAATGAGTTGCTGTATTTCTTGGGAGGTCCAGCTGGGTTCAAGGGCACACGTAATGGTCAGCCTCGGCTGGGACACCGTCTCTGGCAGAGCCTGTTCCATCTCATTATCTGAAATGACAAGAACCAGCTGTAAGAAATGCAAGCAGATGACTGGCGATTAATGATGATCTTTCTCTTCATTTTGTGGACTTGTGGAAAGGTCAAGGTTACTCCTTCCTGTCTTTTGCTTATGAAGTCATGGGCTATGAATACGGAGTGACAAAATAAACTCACAGAAGAGGACGGGGAAATGTTCCTGCCTTGCTTGGACACATACACATACTTAGAGCAGCAAGAAGGAGACAAGTTTTGTGACAAGTTCCACAATTGATTTATACATCTTCATTTGGCCAAGCTTAGGTTATCTAGGAAGCAGTGCCATTTATTTTCACTTTCTCTGTCACAAGGTGCTTTATTTGCATTCTTATTTGCATAAATTTATATCATATTTTCTTAAACATTACCAATATGGTTAACAAATCATGGCTGGCTTGCAAGGTTTTCGTTCCGCTGCTTCTTGCCCTCTATCGCCATTTAACAATTCCCCTGCTGTTTGCTGAACTGTCACGGTAAACTTTCTACTGTCCCCTGCTTTTTGTCTTTCTCTCAGATGTCCTCTATGCTCAGGACATGCATATTCAAATAAAACCAAGACTGATTTGTTAATTAAGATTCAGTCAGAATGAATTTGTGCTGCTGGGACAAGAGATGGCCATGCCTGCCAATGTGAGCTCAGTTGTCTAACGAGAATTTAGAGCTCTACTTTCATCACATTTACAAAAATTCACTATTAGAAACTGTTCTTGAAGACATGATCCCAGTAGGGCCTATATCAATGAAATTGGCTAATTTAAAACATAGACATGCAAAACAATTAGCATTTTTCTGATAATGAATCAATGCCAGCTGCATATATTACTTAATAGATTAACATTTGATGAAAAAAAATATTTATGTAAAGATGTGGTTGTTGTGAGATATTGTCAGGTGTGGAGGAAGAGGGGAAAAGGTGAGGACTCAATTGTGCAGGGTCTAGGGCTTTTATTTAAACAAAAAACAAAACTTCAAACATAAACCACCCCGAGGGGGGGAAAATATAACTAAGCTGGACTACACTGGACAAGCCACAAGATACTAGAACCGACAATGTATAGGCAACGACGCGACACAGGACAGCAAACACAAAGGGATTAAGTACACACAAGAGGAAGGGTAATTGATCGGAAAACAGCTGGGACAAATCAAACTAAGGACAAGGAACAAGGTGGGAGGGATACACAATGACAAGACACAAACACGCAGCCAATGCGTGTTCACATTAAACAAAGACAGCGCGCAGTTGGTGACAACCAAACTGCGCACACAACACCAAAACAGAACATGAAAGCATGCGGGCGATAAAAACGAACCGCGTGCTTACAACAGTGAACACAGACCCGAAAGGACGCTGTATAAACAAAGCCCGAAACCGCGCCCACTCACATTACGCAGAGCGCGCGAGAACGATGAACCACTCGGCTCGCGTGCTCGCGACACGGATGAACATACGAGTTATGAATGTCCGAATCCCGACCCAAAACCAAAACAGACCAAAGTATCGGGACCAGACATCATAACAAACACATAAGATGTTACACAGAGAAGAACGTGCGCAGCTCGCACCGTCAAATCCGTGCACACAGACACCAAACACGAGACATTACGGTTGTGTCAGAGCTCTGCCACAACAGCAAGAATTTACTAGGCAGAATGTGGCAGAACCCTGACATATTAATTTATTTTGTTTTCCTTTTTGTTCTAATCGTACAATGTTCTACTCTTGTTATCTTTATACATTGAATTTGGGGAAATATAGTCACAAGTTATTTAAGTTATGTAGTTATACATTTATAATGTGCATATTATTTAATATATATGATGTACATCTGACTTACTCATAAAGATGGTGTTTGCTGCTATCTAAAGCCATATTACAATTACTAATGGACCCTTTCTCAATTCCAAATATGGCATATTATTTATATAAAATAATACTATTTGAACAAACATATTTAAATTAACAATAATAGCAAGACAATAGGAAATAATCACAAGCAAACAGATCAGTAAAACAAACAAAAATAGTGTTGTCACAGGGAGACTTGTGACTGTAAGTATTTTATAAAGAGACTTACAGGTATGGGACTTAAATCTTATAAACCCGTCATTGTTAAGTGCTACCATTTTGAAGGGGTTAATTCCCGCCAATTGAAGGCACAATTCATTTGTCCTTTTTTTGCACAATTCATTTGTTCATTTGGATGTTCTCTGTAGATGTCGGTTATACCCCATTGGAAGACCTTTGTTTGTTTTTACGTTGGCACATTTTGGGAATAAACACTAAATTTTTGATTGTGATATCACGTCACCTCATTTTTGCGCCTCCAGCGGCGGGTACATTCAGAGAAAGGGGTGCTGATGTGGACTAAAAACCAATCTGAGGCCCCTTGTCTCTGTTACAAGTGTCCTAGTACAGGATTTAATTTACCGTATTTTCCCGCATATAATCCGCACCCTCATATATCCCGCGGGTTTAGGGGGATTGTGTAAAAAATGTTTTGGTATTATCCGCACCCTCAGATATCCCGCACCCATGATGAATCTTTTTGTGCAAGTTCACGATTCGAATTTCGAATGTTGCTCGCATGATGTCAATTATCCATAACTGTTCAGGCTCGGTACACAGTGCTTGTGCATGGAATTCAAACAATAAGAAAACAAACACGAGTCAAAATCAGGAGAAAAAGATAGAACAGCTTCTACCCCTGGAAGCGTGTTGATCGGATGAGCAGAGCACGCTATCATGGCAGCACAGCCAATCACGTCTTCTTGCATGATTGACAGGTCAGACAGCCTATCAGAGCCAGCTATCACAGTGATAGACAGCCAATCACGTCTTCTTGCATGATTGACAGTTCAGACAGCCTATCAGAGCCAGCTATCAGATTGATAGACAGCCAATCACGTCTTCTTGCATGATTGACAGGTCAGACAGCCTATCAGCGGCAGCTGTAAGACTGACAGTACAGAGGCCAGACAACCCGTGTAAGAAAGAAAAACAGAAAGAAAATACTGCAAAAATTGTTTTATATTGAAATATTATTACGTGTAAAAAATTGATGATATAGTCCGCACCCTTATATATCCCGCACCCCCCCGCAGGGTTTGGAAAATACGGTAAATATAGCTTATGTATTAAGTTATGAAACTTACTTTTCCCCTTAACCTAAAATTTAATATACAATTTGATATACCCCAAATAAATTATATCTCATGTTTAACCACAATCTACGTAAGAGCCAGCTGCAGATTCCCAAAGGCCTGGCCGAGATTAAGCAGTTCTCTGCGGGTACATGAGCGCTGAACGGTCACTGATGGCCTGGAGCTCTGTGAAAGCGTCTGTTTATTTATGAGTCACATATTTGAGGTCCAAACTAAACTACATTTCTTAACACAACAACAGTGGTATTTTTTACAAATCTGGTGGATCTGCTCAACCGCCATGACAGTCACCAAAGGCTTAATGTTCCTTCATCACTATGATTGATCCACTGTGATGTTTTAGAAGCATAAATGGAGGCTTGGGCTCAACTCTTAAACTGTCAAATTGAGGTTTTAATCTGTGGCGGAAGGAAGTAGTTCTCCACAAAAGAGGGAAGGATATACAGTATGTGTCTGTGTGTTCATATATATATATATATACACGGGTGCACATAACTGGTACGCAGGTACGCATGCGCAACAAAAATCAGAAATGCGTAGGCCCACTTGAGTAACTAAGCGCCTTTGCGTACTTAACCGATCTTCTCATCTCATCGTACACAACCTTACAGTAAGAGATGTCCAAAAAGCAACAGACATTAAGCAGCTTTTTTGGCGTTTCACCACCTTCAAAGAAACGCCAACTGGAGCCTGAGCCGAAAAGTTAACGATGAGCGCACTGAAGTGCATATCATTCACGTGAAGGGGGCACGCGGATCATGCAGAGCATCGCTCACGCCAGGGGTCGGAAACATATGGCTCGCGAGCCATATATGGCTCTTTTGAAGCCGCCCCCCGTCGACAGATCGATTGCTCCGCTACTTCCGCGTTCGCGAAGGACAGGTAGATCGCGCCACAGAGGACAGTGGAGGCGACAGTGATGGCAACACGGAGGAGGACAGTGAAAGACTGCACTTATTAAGACAATGCTACATATGTGAGTACCAAACACAATCTCCTGGTACTCACCTGAGTAACTCACTGAAAAAGTTATGTGCACCCCTGTATATATATATATATATATATATATATATATATATATATATATATATATATATATATATATATATTTAGTGTGTGTGTAAATAAATAAGAAACAACTACGTTGTGTCTTCCTTTTCAATAGCAATTGAAAAGTGAATTGTGGTGTTGATATTAATGCTGATATTTACAATTTTTTCACACTCTCAATTACTTATCTTTGTATTTGCCGACACGTCTTTATATAGCCAACTGGAGAACATCATTACAAAGCACATGAATACAACTCACTTTATTTTAGAAAGTACAAAAAACAATAAATCAAAAGCGTGTGAGCTCATTATTTTTTAAATGCAGGTCTGGCATTGGATCAGACACACCCCTTGTGTCTTACTAATTTCATTGTTGACTGATTTGGCTAAGCAGATTTTCTGTTTCTCCCCACTGTGAACTCAACCATTACAAATATCACAAATGATAGAAGTTTCAGATCACATTCTCGACCTTAAATTAATCCACAGTGATTTCACAGACGAGGCACATTTGTATGTCAATAGCTACACAAAAAAACCTACACATCATTGGCCAAACACGTTCTCTGAGCTTTGTCAGTGTCTCTGTCTTCTGAATTCTGTAGATGTGTGTGTCCTTAAGCACACCTCTTTGCTTTTTGGTTGCCAAACAGAGATGGGCTGGCTGTGGCTGACTACTATCACATTATCTCAGTAGGTGCGGGTAGGCTGGGCATGTAGGCAGTGAGGGCAAGGTACAGCATTTTGCCAGGCGAATGATAAGGGTGGTTGAAGCAACTGGCACAGTGTGGAATAATCAGTTGCCAAAGCTAGTGTTTCCAGGCAGCAAATCCTGACAGGATGCCACAGTGCGGAGCTGAAACAATCTATTTATATTTAAGCAAGCGAAATGTCAAGGAAATGCACTCCCCCTCCTTATGCAAACACACATGTACCACATTTAGGGGTGAAACTGAATTCACAAGTCACCCGCAATTCCGTTCACCCAGGCATTAAATGTGCTGGTATAGCATTGTGCTGTGCATTTTTAGATTAAGTTGTGCATTGCACTGGCATTTTGCTTAAAAGAGACATTTTCTAGGGATTGTGGTAGTAATTTATCAAATAACAGAGAAGAGCCATTTATATTGTGTTATTTTTTGCACTTAATTTGAAAATGAAAATTACCTCATGTTGTTTCAGAGCTGTATGTTTTCTGTTTTTTTTTCTTTTCTTTATTTCATACAGTGAAACTCACTGTGTCTTTAAATGTCTTGAGTTTACAGAAGAAAGTCATATGGTTTTGGAACAACTTTTTTTTTTTGAGAACTTTTCTTTTTTGTTTGTTTTAGATGTGATGTTTTGTATTTTGACAGATATATATAATTCACTGATAAGATCTCTTTTTGTCCTCTGCCACTTACAAGACTGACATACATACATACATGCATGCATACATACATTGATACAAAATATATGAATTGTTTCATATTGATGCGCTTCGCCTGAATGTTTCTGCTGACCTCAAGTCCTGGACACTGAATCTCCTTAGGAATAGAATCACGTTTGCTTCTTTGCACTGCCTGATCACTCCATGTATACAAAAAAGAAGACAAAAGCACTGCAATAAATTACACAGTGACAAGGAATCAGCAAATAAATCACCTTGGGGTGGCCTGTGCACAGAGAGTGTGATTCATTTTCCTCTCTAGAGGCGAGAACATTTAAGCAGGAACCTTCAGCACCAGAGAATGAATTGTGTCTGTTAAAATATTGTAAGCTGGATTAAAATTTAATGTTTGCATTGTCAATAAACCACAATCTTTTTGTTTCATGGAGGAGAGTTAATGTTATATGTTACTGATGGCTTGTCAGTCTCAAGGCCTGAGCATGATATTTAAGCCACAATATATATATATATATATATATATATATATATATATACATCTCATCTCAATGTCGTCTAAATCCATTCACTTATATGTGGGCTATCTTAACCTTGCAAATCATTTATGTTTATGTATATGTGTATGTTGAGATGTCGTTCCCTCAACATAGGATCTCGAGGCCACGACTTTACTTCATGTGGCCATGACACAAAGATGTTGTTACCGCAACAAAGTTATCTTGCGGCCTCGATTTATTATCACATTCCCACGAGTTAACAATTCGTGGCCTTGACGTATTATCATGTTAGTATGTCAAGGCCACGACAAAACTAACTGAACCAAACATGTACCCTCCCGATCAGCGTAAACTTTGGCAAATAGGTCATCTGTGTATTCCATACATGCATATTTGCATATAAGGTCATTCTGAATATCCATGTTTCACAGCTGCACATTCGTTGCAGCAGTGTTTTGAATGAAGCTGCATACGCATGTTCTCGTGTGCAGTTTAAAATGCATGCAAGGCATGCAAATGTTTTACATTTGCTCTTTCATATCTGGACATTTCCACACTGTCAGACCGTCAGGAAGTGCATTAGATGCTCTTTTCCACCTGAGTCTCTTTGTGATGTGTGGTGATCTAATAGCACCTGAATGCAGTTTCGCTGTGCTCATTTGACTGAGGAAGAAGCGTTTGGACATCTCCGGCCCAAGACTGAGAGCTCCATGGGCGAGAGAGGTGAATGGGCCTGGAAACATGGCAGCCTGTGATCTCTCAGATGTCTCAAACACTTCAAAATTGCTTTGCCCACTTCAGACGGCCCCTGCTTTCATATATCCCCCCTAGAGTGCAGTGAGCCGCAGATGCTTCAGACTGATATGTTGCTGATTGGTTTATTTCACTCCGAGACCGTGTTCAGATGAATACATCTGATTTGGTGGGGAAAAAATGCATTGACCGAAGTCTCTCCAGTAGTTTGACTATATAGCAATGATGTTTGTTGTTTATGGTCAAGTTGGATTTAATCAGGCTTAATTAATTGGCTTGCCTTGAATAAAGAGGAATAATTATGAGCTGCATGGCAAAGAGCATTGAGACCAGACACAAAACAAATTGCTCTGTTATTAACTTTAGCCGTATGCATTTGTAATGCATTACATCCACTCGTGTCTCTGAAGGTGTTCTTGCAAATCTCTTTTTTAATATTAAGTAAAACACTATATGACTTTGTAATTGGCTATTGTTTATGATGGTTCCAAGGCACTAATTCATAAACACTCTTCTGCATCAATGTATTAGTAATACAGAAACATAGCACCATGACTTTATTTTTATTTATTTTTTAGCTTGATTTTGATTAGTTGATAAAACATCATCCACATTTTTTAAATTGAATAAAGGAGCTTGGACAATCAACTAAATATTTCATTTTATGTTTCACAATGTAAATAAAAGTGTAAAAATATAAAAGTTTTAGATTCAAATTTATAGTAAAAATTTTTGACTGCACATTAATTCAGCTTACCTTGGTTCCCTGATACCTTTCCCAACCTTACCTGCCAATGCCAACAACAGTCCTAATGCATACACACTCTAGCAAAGGCAGAGAGAACACCGAATAAATAAATATGAAAAATAAACTGCCTATCTCTCCTGGCTCAGCTGTGTGCTGCCTGGGGGTAGATGATAAATGGAAGCACAAGACTAAAACATCATTTGGAACCAGAAGTATCAGAGATAAACCAGTCAGGCTGGACCCCCCAATGCGATACCTGGAACACCTACCTTGCATGACACCAATACAACATCTGGGAGGCGGGTCACTGGTGTGCGTGTTTGTGTATAACAGAGGGTGATAGAGCAAGAGAATGTTTTTGAAGATGATCTGTGCAGAAACATAAATTGTACTTGGACAGATGAAGATATAGTGATCATTTTCGTTTAGCCATTCTTTTTTTTTTTTTTTTGAATTTGGGATTTGAAAAACACGTGCAAAGTGCTTTGGTTTTTACCACACATTTTATGTTTACCCTTCTCAAATCTGAATATTTAAAGGGTGCATTATTATATGAATAATGCATGCATAATTTACTAAGCTAAGTACAGAGTCATCTGCTTCAAGGAGAATGAGCTTGCCAAATCTTAAGCTCAGATATCATGAATCTCAGCAGCATCTCTGGCAAGACAAACAAAAGTAATAACCTAGATGGTCTTTTCCAGGACAATCATAAATATAGCCGCTCTTTACATTTGCATACTCCCACCCTTTCAGTTTTTTTTATTGTTAGTCCGTTTTTTTGTTGTTGTTTTTTTATTTATTGATTTATTCATGAAACCATGGTGCTTTACAATGAGCCACAATGACTTAATAGTATGGTATAATTACAAATCTGAGTATGGTTCGCATAAAAGAAAATATTATTTATTTGTTCTGTCTGACCAACTGAAAAGTGCCCATAACCCCTTTTAAACCAACCGACAGACAAGCCATGACCATGCTGGGAGACAATTAAACCAGTTTAGGCTAGTTTAAGGTGTTTTATCAGGGAATGATAACTTGATTTGTATTTCCTGAAGAAAATTCTCAAGGCTAGTTCAAAAAACGCACCAAATTCCAATGTTTTGAGGGCTTGGGTGTTGAATCAGTCTAAAAATGGCATTTATGTTTTCCAAATTTTCCCAAGCTACTCTCTGAAGTAGAGCGGCTACATTTGCATAAACTTTTACATGGAACCATTCTTTACATGAGCCATAAGACTCCTCTTTTGCATATCCTCAAAAAACAGGTGGACACTGATGTATCATTAAGCCGATTCCCAAACTCTCTTTCCCCTTAATCTCAGAGATTGCCATTAGGATACACTTCCATTTTTCAACATGTCAGCCACATATTCCATCCTGTAACCGAAGAAAGCTCTAAACTTTAATCTAGAATCTCTGTAGAAATATGCATGTGTGCCCAGTGGATATACAATTAGTGTCAAGCAGTTTGATTTATTCTGTTTATCTAGGTCAAGATGTTATTCTGAGTGTTGTTGTTTATCACTCTTGTTTCTGTGCACATCATATCAAATTGTGCCCTTTAAAGGATTCATGCGTCACATTCCCTGTCAATAGTCTCTCAGAAATGCTTGCAATCCATCACCAAAAGAGGTTAAATAATGCACATTTGAATGAGATCAGGTAATGACGATGTTCACCGTTGTGCGTGAGTACGGGCATTTTTATTTGACTGTCTCGCTTACAAAATATAAAGTTTTCTAGAAGTTAAGTGTACATAAGATGCCAAATGTTATGAAATTAATTTAACCCTCGTGTTCTGTTTGGGGTCTTAGATACTTGACTTTGAATAATCTTATGAGAAATTATTTTAAACTAAATTTAATAGCCCGCTTCAACCTTCAAGACATTTCTGAAAAGTGCTTGCTGAAGACTTACTTTGTGATAAAATAGTGTCTGCTGGGATTTGATTAGGTCAGGGGAACTTATTAAAAAAATGTGAAGGGAAAATATAAACTTAAATTTAAAATTACTCTTATTATTGAACACATTAAACAGCATTTGGGAATCTGAAACTGTCAAGTTAAGCTTAAGAGGAGTTGAATTATTAAGTAAAATTATTTTTTTTTAAACTGATACTTTTGAGGGCATTCATAAATCCTGCTTTTCCCATAATACTTAGTCTGATGTACAGTAAAAAAATATTTATATCCAGACATGATCATTATATATGGTTGAAATCCTCAACGATGGATTAGATCAAGAAAATGAAGTCACTGTAATGACTTTACTCAAAGTGATGGATGTTGTACCCTTCGATAAGTGACCTTTTCAGAAGAGAATTAGGTTACTCCTCTGCAGTAATGGGAAAAAAAGGAAATGTGACTTTGCCAAAAGATGGACTGACACTATCAAAAAAGGCCTGAAAGCTGTGTCTATCTCTCTTTTCTCTTTTGTCAGATCCCCAGTGTGAGGGATTGAGGGGGAAGAGAGGGAACCAAAGAGAATGAAAATGTGTGATTCTTGGTGCTGTCAGTCTTGCGAGATTATCAGGTCTGCGGCTGAGGTCTGCGTTTGCTTGCTGTGGAGTACTTTGTCATGGATTTTCTGTCTTTATCTAAGGGGTGACTGATAAACTGAGTCCTTTTCTCACACCCCATGATGCATTGCCCCATCACCAATCAGAGCTCTCAGAGAGTGCTGAAAATACTGACAGATAAAGTCACAATGAAAGACGATAGTACTCAATCTGACATGCTACGTTATTGCCGTTACACTGGATAAAGGTGCATGAATGTGTGCAACGGGTGCATTGAATGTGATCCTAAATCAGAGGTATGATTCTTGTAGTTTGCTTGTTTTTTTTTTTTATGTGAGAGACAGCGAGCACGTAAGAGATAGAACAGCTTAAATGCTATTCAACCAACCTTTTTCAATTGGTTATGTATATTTATTTGATATATAATTTATTATATTTTATTTTATTTGCATTCTCTACCATTAAAGCGATAATTCACCCAAAAATAAAAATAAAATAGTCATCTTATTTTACATATAGCAACAGTTTGTGTTATGATTTTTACACAAAGACACGATTTGCAGGGATATAAATAGTTTTATTGCAATCTGTGTATTTTGTTTCTATCGACTATGAGCCACCTAAAAGAGTTGAATCGCTATCAGTCACAGCTACACATCATCAGCTAATGCATTTGTGTAATGACTGCTTGTTGTACGTTATCCACTTGTTTCGCTTACAACTTGACCTGCCCTCTAACACAGGATTTGCAAAATGCTTGCTCTTGCAAGATGTTTGGACAAACTTGCTCTTCAGAATCACAACTAAGAATGAGTAATTATTATTGAATATATTTTCTACCTTGTGTTCAAAATGCATAATCATGTGTTTTATAATCTTTATGTCTAACTGATTAACTTGCGTTTTTACTGTCTTACTGAAATATTTCTGCTAAGCAGCTGTTGGCCACTATTACCTAAAACTAAAAATGCAGATTGTCTGTTATTCTTTCTAATTTGAGAAATGATGAAGGATTGAGCCAGATTAGTATTACAAACTGTAATGTTACATTAGTCATTTTTGTTAGTGCTTGGGCTAATGTAAGCACTTTTATTGATACAGTTAATGATACATTTCCGGCATGTGCATCCCAATAAATTAGAAATACACACATTAGTGTGCTGATGAACATACACTTGTTAATGCTGATGGTGAGGAATTATAGTTGCAACATCTCATAATGTACCTCAAACTGAGTAGCGTGTCACTGATAAATGTCCTGTTCAAGTCATTCTTGCTATGGATGTTTGGGTTTAATAACTAGTTCTTCCAATGTTTCATCATCCGACTCACACTCAGATTGATATAGTAAAAGCTTCGCTGTCTTTACAGTGTGTACAATCACTGAGCTTTAGGAAGCCTCCGGAGCTAAAGTTCAATTATGGTAATGTACTTTTAGCTTCCGACGTGAAGTGTAAGCGCTAGGCCTATTGTAAAAGACTGGGCTGACCTTTGATGCATTTACACCTGTTGTAGGAGACCTCCAAAACAAAATTTGGAACCTTTAAAATAGCATAATATGGGGACTTGGATTGGGTTTATATATCCACATAAAATGGATTGGGTTTGGAATGAGATGAATGTGGGAAAATGTATATTTTGGAGTAAATAATCTATTAAATAGGGGTAAATCATTTAGTTTTTCATCTTAAGTAGCTATTCTCCTGATGAATCTTTCATGATAACTAATACCTGCCTTCAAATGTTAAAGTAAATATGTGAATTTAATTGCACTCATATGCGTTAATTGCTGATCAAGGCACAGTTAATGAAGAGCTTAATGTTCCTTCGATATGCCAATTATAGCACTCATGTATCAAAGGACCGTCGGTGTGACAAGTGACCTTCATTCACGCAGATCAAGAGATTGGAGAAAATCCAAGAGAAAATCACAGCTTTGTATTAGTTGTGAGCAAACAAACGCAGACCTCCAAAACCACTGGCTGGAAAATGTAATATAAGGCTTGTTATTTTAGGTGTGTGCAGTGACTTGTATTGTTAATGCATAAGGTTCAAGCCTCACTTTAGCACACTTTGCCTCATGGGTTCCTGGCTTTCTGGAGTTCATGGTGGTAAACAAGACTCAAATATTGCTTCCATAAAATTCTGGCTCTCTTTCTTTTTGACAGTAGGCTATTTCAACTTGCCAGACCTATTGGGTTCTCTTTCATCGTGCACTCTTTTTCAACATGAAGCTAGCTGCTATACACAATACTTTATTAAATCCTGAGTCTTTACAGTAAAACAGTTTAGGTTCAGCTGTGTTAAACTTGAACCCCAGCCAGTACTGTGGAAGTATAAATGACCTGTGTGATACAATATCAAACATGAAACAGCCTGGTCAGGAGCAATAACAGTGCTATGCGAATGCTACGTGAATGTCAGTAATTCAGAAGCCCCCTACGGTGAAGTGATGGCAGGTTGTCCAAGCATGAGAGTCAGAATCCCAGCCAAAACCTCTAATTGCTCAGCACTCCTTGCTTTGTGGGCTATTTTTGTTGACGTACTAAAAATGTATTGACTGTGGCCTTTACTCTGAGAAAAGAACATTTGAGGAAATGAACCAGTGAAATAAGGGATCAAATGGAAAAAAAAATGCTTTTCTTTCAGGTCTTTTAACAGAATCCTGTCTCAGCCAGTAATAAAAGTGTGGTTAATTGCAAGATTACTTCCTTGGTATTTTAAATCTATGCTTAATTGTTCCCTTAGTTGTACATGTATTGTGCCATTAGCATTTGTGGTCTGTGCCCTTGTGCATTTTATCTCGTGTTTGTAGAGATTTACTTGCTCAAGTCACTAAGTAATCAAAAGTCAAGTCTTTAAATTCTCAAAGACTTTCCCACTGTCACAAGAATTTGCACTTGCCTGTGATCCTTCAAATTTTACACAGGGAAAATCTTGAATGATATGTTTAAAAAATATTTGTTCTTTTGAAATGTGTATCATATCATTTCGTCATATATTCCTAAAAAAGAGATGTATGTAACAGAGGGACTCACAGGCAGGGATCCAAATGCAATGTCTTTTAATGAAGATAACAGAGGTGGTCGTACAGGCAAACAGGTCAGGGTAGGCAGATAACGATCACAGGTAGAGAATCCAGGCAGAGGTCAAAAGGCAGGCAGACAGGTTCAGAAACGGGTAACAGGCAGGAACGGTAACAGGCAAACTAAAACAGGAATAAACGCTCAGAAATGCTAACCGGGGTACAACAAGACTTCGCCCTGAGCTGTGGGGTGACCGGGTTTACATAGTCTCTGAGAATGGGTGACAGCTGGTGAGAACAAACAATCCTGATCAGGTCCAGCTGGTGTGTGATCAGTCCAGTGTGATGGCTGCTGGGAAATGTAGTGTGTAGTGAAGTGTCAGTATAAATGTGTGAGCTCCCTCTGGTGGCCATGGAGGGGAGCACAGAGCTCATAGTCATAACAGAGCCCCCCCCCTACGAGCGCCTCCTGGCGTGAGGAAGCGAAATGGCGCCGCGCACCACCATGGCGGCACCCAAAGTTCACAGTTCCAGGGTGGTGCCGGGGGAACCGACCAGGCTGGTTCAGGCAAGGCTGGTGGGTCTGGGAGGTCTGGCAGTTCTGTAAGGTCCCAGGACGTAGCCGACAAGCCGATGGACCCGATCGACGCCGCTGGTTCCGGAGACCGAAGGCCAGCCGCAGCGACGAACGACCGAGGCGGAATCCAAAGGACCGAGAGCAGAGTCGGAGACGGAGTGACAGAGGACAAAAGGTGTAAACCGGAGGGAGGAAGGAGCCAGCTGGAAGCCGCAGGTGTAGGCAAGGCGACGCACGACCAAGGTGGAGCCTGGAGGACGAGGGAACCCGATGGAGATGATGGTCGAGGGACTTTGGTGAAGCTGAGGGAGTGAGAAGCCAGGCTGTGCCGAAGTGTTGACGGGCCGAGGTGGAGAGAAGGGGTCTGAGGCTGGAGGCGGAGTCAGGCATTCCCCGACTGCCGTCGAGGCTGGAGTCGGCAGGATCTGCGGCGGTACCATCCAGCTGAGCATATGCAGTGGCGATGCAGGACTGACGATCTCTGGCAGAGACAGGGCAGGAGGGCTGGCAGACACAGACAGGGACAGAGGTGATAATGGGTGGGAAACGGTACCTCAGGCTCTGGCTGACGGGTCGTTGCAGGCTCTGGCTCTGGCTGACGGGTCGTTGCAGGCTCTGGCTCTGGCTGACGGGTCGTTGCAGGCTCTGGCTCTGGCTGACGGGTCGTTGCAGGCTCTGGCTCTGGCTGACGGGTCGTTGCAGGCTCTGGCTCTGGCTGACGGGTCGTTGCAGGCTCTGGCTCTGGCTGACGGGTCGTTGCAGGCTCTGGCTCTGGCTGACGGGTCGTTGCAGGCTCTGGCTCTGGCTGACGGGTCGTTGCAGGCTCTGGCTCTGGCTGACGGGTCGTTGCAGGCTCTGGCTCTGGCTGACGGGTCGTTGCAGGCTCTGGCTCTGGCTGACGGGTCGTTGCAGGCTCTGGCTCTGGCTGACGGGTCGTTGCAGGCTCTGGCTCTGGCTGACGGGTCGTTGCAGGCTCTGGCTCTGGCTGACGGGTCGTTGCAGGCTCTGGCTCTGGCTGACGGGTCGTTGCAGGCTCTGGCTCTGGCTGACGGGTCGTTGCAGGCTCTGGCTCTGGCTGACGGGTCGTTGCAGGCTCTGGCTCTGGCTGACGGGTCGTTGCAGGCTCTGGCTCTGGCTGACGGGTCGTTGCAGGCTCTGGCTCTGGTTGACGGGTCGTTGCAGGCTCTGGCGGCGCTGGCTGACTGGTCGTGGTAGGTTCTGGCGGCGCTGGCTGGCTGGTTCGGAGCAGGACACTCACCTGACACTCATGAACGGTTTGCTGCCAACTCATGCTGGTAGTGTCAGGGAGGTCTATAAACTGGAGATGGTTAGCCCGAACCGAAACAGCATTTTCAGCATGTCATCATTTAAGGACGAGAATATGGCAAACATCCTGAACTTAGCTGCATAGATGTGGAAGTCTGGGTTCTCCCTGGCTATCTGGAGGACCCTCCCCAGATATTCCAGGGTGCTGCAACGTTTTTCTTGGGTGACGGGTTGACTGGATAGGGCAGACATATTAGCACAGAGGTGGAAAAAGACAGCTGGATCTTGTGGTGGCGAGGTCTTCTGTAACAGAGGGACTCACAGGCAGGGATCCAAACGCAATGTCTTTTAATGAAGATAACAGAGGTGGTCGTACAGGCAAACAGGTCAGGGTAGGCAGATAACGATCACAGGTAGAGAATCCAGGCAGAGGTCAAAAGGCAGGCAGACAGGTTCAGAAACGGGTAACAGGCAGGAACGGTAACAGGCAAACTAAAACAGGAATAAACGCTCAGAAATGCTAACCGGGGTACAACAAGACTTCGCCCTGAGCTGTGGGGTGACCGGGTTTACATAGTCTCTGAGAATGGGTGACAGCTGGTGAGAACAAACAAACCTGATCAGGTCCAGCTGGTGTGTGTGATCAGTCCAGTGTGATGGCTGCTGGGAAATGTAGTGTGTAGTGAAGTGTCAGTATAAATGTGTGAGCTCCCTCTGGTGGCCAGGGAGGGGAGCACAGAGCTCATAGTCATAACAATGTATCACAATTTCCACACAAAAAAATTAAACATTGATAATAATAACCTTTTCTTGACCATCGAATCAACATATAATGATTTCTGAAGGACCATGTGACAATGAAGACTGCAGAAATTATGCTAAAAATTCAACTTTGCCATCTCAAAAATTGCATTTTAAAATATATTAAAATAATAAAAAGTCATTTGAAATTTTAATAAGATTACTAATACACATATACAATGCAAATTACCACAATATTACTGTTTTTACTATTTTTCTGATCAAATAAATGAGAAATCATCCCCAAATCGTCAAGTATTGACCAAATAGTCAAGTGTGTGTGTGTGACTGTGTGTGTGCTTGCATGTGTACCAAAAGCAGATCAAAATCATCCTATAGAAAATCATCAGAAGTTTTAGGGTCATATTCAGCAAATGCTTTTGCTGTTAAAAACTACTGTGAGAATTAAATTATTTGCATCCAAATCACACAATATACTACTACTAGTACCACACAGATGTGAGTGTAAGTTACTTTTGCACTGATGCACTTTCTCTGTCGTGTCTCACATTATTGATCCCCTCTAAATAAAATGAGGGGCTACGTTTTGGAGGTCTTCCAAACATCCATTCACAAGCCATTCTTAGTGGGAGCTGAGCAACATGCATCATCTCCTCTGCCGTACACTTTCAGTCTGTCAGCACTAGCTGGCCAGTACAATTGCACTGATTGACACACACTGCATGGAGTTTTAATCTTGAAGGCCAGCAGGGTCAGGGCCAGTGGTATCTCTGTCTCTGTGATCCAGTCCACTCAAATGCTTTAACCTGCCTGATGGACAGCAAGGGGGCAAAGTGGGAATGCTCACTTTGTCTTCAGCTCTAAGTTTACCTGCAGTTTATTAGTCCATGTCTCCAGGATGTTGTTAGATTTCTTTGTGCTGTGCAGCAGCTTATTTTATGGATAAAATCGGTTTAAAATTTAAAAATACAATGAAACAATAATAACAATATTGTGAAATAATATAAAAAATCACAATAATTATTTTCTGTTTTCATTTACACCGCTTAAAACATTTGATCATCACAATATAACACCATGTCAAGTAAACTTCAGAGATATCAATCTGTAACAGTGATGCAGGCGTGCGATGAGGAGAGACAAGGAGAACACGGAAGTAAAACGAAAACACTTTAATGACAGAAAACAAAACGGCACACGGGGGTGCAAAACTCAGGAGTCGATCATCCACACACACTGACACAGGGGAATATTACATTAACAATAGACAACGACTATGGGGAGCATGAGACATTAAATAGACAGGATAACACAAAACACTTGAACTGTAAACAAGGGGAATTGGCTGACGTCACAGAGGACGGGAACACAGAAGGGACACACAGGAGGAACGTGACATGATTGTTCCCCTTCCCGGAAGGCGCGACCTCGCGCCTAAACTGAACTAACAGCGGAGGGAGGGAGGGGGACCTGGAGGAGGATGACACAAGAAACAAGTCCAAAAACACACTAAACAGTCCAGGGTGGAGTGGAAGGTGGAAGGAGCCAGGGGGAAGCCGGGAGCAGGGGCGCCAGAAGATGGTCCAGAGACCAGCCAGGATGAAGCCCCAGAGCGGAGTCGAAGGCGGGAGGAGCCATGGCGACAGCCGGGTGGTGGATGGAGCCCTGGGGACGACCGACTTAGACGACGTCACGGCAGGAGGTCCAGATAGAGCCGACGATCAGAAGAACCCACCCGAGACCGCTGGCCCTGGAGACTGAGGTGGAACCGCGGCAACGAGCGTCCGAGGTGGAGCCGAAGAGACAAAGGACAGAGGCGGAGGTGGAGCGACGGAGGACACAGGGGAAGCCAGAGGGAAGGAGGAGCCAGTCGAAGGCGGAGGCAAGGCGATGACTGACCAAGGCGGAGCCGGAGGGACGAGGGAGCCCGGTGGAGGCGTATGGCCGAGGGTCTTTGGTGGAGCTGAGGGAGGGAGGAGCCAAGGTGGAGCCGATGTGTCGACGGGCCGAGGTAGAGTGGTTGGCACAGAGGTAGGAGGCGGAATCCAGAAGACCTCTGTTCCAGTCGATGCCGGTGGACCGCTGACACATGGCAGCTCCAAGATGTTAATGGGAGCTGGTGATGGGGCACGGGACAATGGCACAGGTGGGGGTGAGTACTGGCTGGGTAGCGGTGGTGGGAGAGGGAGACTGGGTGGGAAGTCGGGACACAGTTGAACGGCCTGGGGACACAGTTCAACGGCCTGGGGACACAGTTCATAACGACCCCTACGTTGTCCAGCAAACTAGCCCCAATTCTCCACTGAGGTGCCCTCGTCGACTGCTGACGTTGCCGGCTCACGCACCTGGTCAGACTGTTGAGGGATGGGTTCGGGGCGATGAATCCTTCCGACCTCTGTCTCGGTCTGGGCTCGTCATTCGCGGCGGCGGCGTCTCCATGGTCTGCGGTGGGCTCTGGTGACGTCATCTTGTCGATCGTGCACGGTGGTGGATGGCTGGTCTCTGGCAGTGGAGTGGGGCTGGCGTCATCCTCGGCTTGACTGACAGTACATGACGATCTGTTGTGTACCAGCACCCACTCCACGTAGGCGGCGAAATCTTCCTCCGGACAGCCCGCTGGAATGCGTGCCTTGGACAGCGGGTAGCGGGTTAGGCACGCCAGATCAAAGAAATTCCGCGTGTACTCTTCCAGCGAGCGGTCTCCCTGCTCCAGCAGCAGAAGGGCAACATCGGGGGAATCCATGAAGTCTGTTGTGGCGACAAACCAGGTCTATTGTTCTGTAACAGTGATGAGGAGAGACAAGGAGAACACGGAAGTAAAACGAAAACACTTTAATGACAGAAAAAAAAACGGCACACGGGGGTGCAAAACTCAGGAGTCAATCATCCACACACACTGACACAGGGGAATATTACATTAACAATAGACAACGACTATGGGGAGCATGAGACATTAAATAGACAGGATAACACAAAACACCTGAACTGTAAACAAGGGGAATTGGCTGACGTCACAGAGGACGGGAACACAGAAGGGACACACAGTCCTTACACAATCTGTCCAGTTGTGATGCAAAAGGCATTGTGAATCAGTTTTACTTGTTTTGGTGGAAATGAAATTGACAACAGGTGCACTGGAGAGGAACAACAAAACAACACCAAAAAGGGAATGATTTTCCAGGTGGTGGAACTATTAGAATAGTTAGACCATAGTTATAAAATACATACACTATAAATTATTTGTGATTTTCCTGGTTGTTACCCCTTTAGTCCCCTATCATTACATATTGCTATACGCTATGTTAACACTAAAACCATATTATTGAAGCTTACACTGTCAATTCGGTTTACTTACACAGTACTTTCCAGGTTGTAATATAAAGCTTTACCAAATATTATATAATAATCAATCAATATAATAGTCTTTGCAATGAAGATTGTATGCAAAAAAATAACACACATCTTCAGAAAATGTAAACACGTTATTGAAGTGGTCTTGTGTGGATTGGTCGATCTTAGTTCAAATTTTTCATGTTGCCTTAACCAGTCTATTCGTGAATATAGTGTCAGAACAATATTGGGAGATTTCAGTACACTCCGTGGGATGAAATGTTGGATCTCTTCAGGGATTTAACCTTGCAATTCTCTTGTTCTCTAACAACCCACAGCTTCCTAAAATTAGACATTATTAAGAGTCATACTATGAGCCATACTGGACAAAAGGCACATTGTTTTGGTTAATATTTCAACAGCACTTCCATTCAAATCCAATAAACCTATCTCAAATGAACATGCACTATGTGAAATTATGACCGTCTTCTCACAGACCTAAAGGACCACAGGCATTTAGCTTTTCTTTGCAAGAATAAGAAAAGGGAAAAGGGGGTTATCACACTCAAACCAGCACCAAGACACCTTCATTGATTCCTGTTTAAACACCTCTCTAAAGAATCATTACAATTCTGCCCAACTGATCTCTTTCAGAGAACTCAATCCAAAGTGAATTATGCAGCGTCGCGAGTACCTGAACTGCATTCAAATCAACAGATAATATGTGAATGTTCATTGAAGCCCAAGAAGCCTCCATCAAATCCATCCCCCAGATTTAAAATTAGTAACAGAGGCCTACGGTTTGTGATTGATCACTCTTATCTACTGTGTTAAAGTGAGTATAAATTGATCTTGTCATTTTGTGGTAAATATCCTGAAGAAGATTCTTAGTGGCTGTGTACGGTCATTGATCTGACCCCTCAAATCAGTTCATCTATCTCATGTTTAAATTATGCCACAACTGAGAGGAAATGGACAATCTTTGCTGAGTAGACCTCTGTCTGATTTTCTCAATCTAATTACCAGCATGCACCTGAAAAAAAACCTCCTGCCACATCAGATTTTAATAACCAAGAGCTGCACAGGCATTGAACTGCCTTGATTAAAATCTCTCCATTTTAAGAATTGTTGAGAGTAAAAATCCACCTGTCAAGATTTATAATGAGTTTACCCTCTTGCTTTTCTTTCAATCGACTTATTTACTGACTTTGAGAAAAGGAAAGTATGTGACAAAGGTTAGTAATTCAGTTGCATATGCTTCTGGGCTGGTATATAGACTTGTCAAGGCAGCTGTAGATCAAACTGAAGTAAGTTATGGTTTGATGCTTTTAGGAATTAAAAATACACGTTTGGCACTGCACACATGGTGTGGTGTGAATGTGTATGCGTGTCTTTTGACTTGCACAATTTTCAACTTTTCAGAGTGAAATAAATTTAAGCTGTGGAAAGAGTCTCATTTCCGTAAAGGCGACATGGACGTCTCCGAAAGTGTCAATCCTGAGGGCATTGCCTGGCCCCTGGGCTCCTACTCAAATCTCTGCACCCCCAGCCAATTCATCAGCTCTCCTTTCCCTTCCACTCTAAGATGTCAAGATTCATTTACAAAGATCTGCTCTCCAGAAATAACACACATCTCATAGGGCTCTATTATTTCATTGAGAAGACAAGATGGCTTCCAAAGGGAGGAACTCGGCACTGGATGTGTCCGTTCCATGGGGGTTTGCCGGGACAATCTGGGTGAATCATTTCATTTAGAGATGTTGAGGCCATGTCCCAAATGATTCCCTATTACAAAGATCCTTTTGTGCATCATGGGTGACAATATTTTATGCTGATAAGATTGTGTGTGAGGATGGATGGATGGATTGGTTGATCTTTAAAGTGTAGTATGGAAATTTAGTTCCAAACAGGACTAAGTCCTGCATTCAAATTTATTTTAAAAAAGAACTTTTACTGTCTATAATTTTCATTTTCATTCTGATTCAGACATCCTATCCTTTGACATTATAATATGCTTTAGGTCTGCAGTACTAATTATAAAGAATAATTACAAGACAATCTCCCCATTTAATCACACTGGACAATTTTAATTTGTTATGCTGCCGACTGACAGTATGAAGAGAGCAATTTAATTAACTCATTGTTTAGTTCAAGATGGAACATGTAAATTATTTTATTTGCAACACAGCATCAGGTTTTGTATGCCTCTTGAAGCACTGATTGACAAGTCTAAGCTTCATGCTATAAATATTCACCTGAATTACTATCATTACATTTAAAAGTGTTTAGAATCGTTCTCTCTCTGGAGAGCTTAACATGACGACCAGATCATCTCTGCATGTATGTTCTTGTCTCTAGGTGTGAGAGTAATTTCAGAAGTGCTAAATACAGCTGAATGCATTAGGGAAACCATTGGTGGCTTTTGATTAACTGCTTAAGATCTTTGATGAGAGTGATATTTGTGCAATACCTGTGGGTCTGGAGTGTTATTCTAATAATAGCACAAACACTGTTATTCATTCCCTCATGTCTGGCTAGTTTCAGATCAACCCGAGCCTAGAAAGTGGAGGCATAATTGTCTCAAATAACAGTAAACACTCTAAGTGGCATGATTAACTCCAATAAAATGATTAATGGCACTGTGTTTTGTTCTTTCCTCAAATGTTTGTGAGAATATATTTTAAGTAAAATAGTTTTTTTTAAAGGGTAAGTCTAAATATGATACAAAAATGCAGTACTGACCCAAATACCCAAAAATATTTCGATACATCTGAAGAACAGACTTCCATTGGAGTTGGCAAAACTAAATTTGGATCAAATCCTGTACTCTGATCGGTACTGTCTGCTCTTGTGCAAAATGTTCTCTTTTTGTTTTTGTACTTAAGGTTTTAGGATATTCTTCTGTATGAATCAAAATGCTTTTGAATGGCTTTTTGAAGCTAGAATGGTTCAGCCACTGTATGCAAAAAGGACTGAAAACAGTTATGCAATTTTCTGTTTTGTGCTTGTTCTGTGAAGAAACATGTCATTTGGGTTGAAATGGATGAATGCATGATAACTATTTCCTTGAAAAGAAAAATCTGATCTGAATTCTGAAATTGCAATTTGAAGGAAATATACTTTTCAACATCAGGTAGAGTTCATCTTCGATCATGTGTGCAACCCACAAGCCTATGAAATATGGCATGCACAAAGTAATATTACATAAGACTATTAAACATTCACTTTAGGTGTTCTATTTTTCCTCCACATTTCTTCCAAAGAGAGCAAATTGAGGCTTGAGGCAATTCTGGAGGCAAATGAAAAATGAAAAGGTAATTAAGTCTGGGATGGAGGTAGCAAGACTGTCACAAGAAAGAAATTGAGGAAGTGAAGGAATCGGGTTTCCAAGCTTTTTAAATGAATTCTCCGGCTTGCACACAAGAGCTCTCTAAGCACAGGGGGCCATTGTCTGGCCCATGACAGGTCTCAATAAAGCCCCTCTAATTTATTTCAAGAGGGCCATTATTCCCCTGCCCTCGCAGGTGTTGCTCTATTAAAATGTAACGCATTGCTCCATGTAGGAAATTTCCAGCATTTCTCATGGCCTGGCTAAATTGAAGACACCCGTTTGAATGACACCGCTGAGAAATTATACTGTAAAAAAAAGAGCGAGAGAGAGAGAGAGAGAGAGAGAGAAAGAAGCCGCAGCTGGTATCTCAACTAAATGATAACACATGAGCCCCTTTATTTACTTTTTTTGGTATTTGCAGAAGTGTTTGTTCCCTCTCAGGATATGTATTCTCACCAGACATAGATTGGTAACATATATAAACATCTCCCCTTTTGTTCTGGAGGACCATTTTTAATCCACTTTTCCTCAGACACTTACATTTCCTATTCTGGCCTTCATGTGAACCCATTCAAGCATGGCGGGAACTGTGGAACAACATGTCCCATTGGGATAGTGGTTAACAGAACATTTAAATCGGCCTGCTTTTATTCCTCTGTATAACTAACGCCATAGTCTCCAAATAACCTTGCCACTATACAAAAGTGTTTTTCTTATTCATAGATTTTGTGTTCAGTACACCACAAAAAGACATAAAGGTCAAAAAAGTTTCCTTTAGGGATATAGAGTAGACACTTCTTCAATTCTCAAACTCTGTACTACTGTTCCAAGAATTCCTTCCTGCTTCCCACTTGTAGACATTTCACCATCACCTGCAATCAATCATCCTCATCAGCTCCACAGCATATAAACCTGCACTTTTCCAAGTTGTCAGGACCCAGGACCCACGACCCACTTAGGTATTGGTTGATATGCTGTCCTGTGTGTTGGTCCCCACTCCTACAAGTCTCCAAGTCTCAAGTGTGTTCTCTGATTCCCTGTAAGAATAAATATATATTTAATAGAAGTTACTCAGTGGCTCGTTGGCGTTACAGTGCAAGTGTGGTTCAGCGTACATGCATTGGAATGCTTAATCTTCATCCTTCTCTTCATGGTTGTTGATTACCTGCAATATACTTAACTTATAACTTAATATATTAACTTAATATTTTTGTGCTTTGATTCTCACCACTCCTGCTAGTGTTTGTTCCCTGACAGGGGTTTGTGTGCATGTGTGCATGTGTCTTGCACCTAAAGAAATGATTACTTTTGACAAATCCGTTTAAAATTATGTAAACTTGCGTACATTGAAGACTCCAGTCATAGCAGTGACCTTGAAGAGATTATTTTGTTCAACATAAGGCAGGCTGCCTGCATGGTGGTTGCTTTGTTGAACTCATATGTCCTGCTGTTTCAACTAACTCAACCAAGTTAATAAAAGCAACCTTCTTGCAAAATTAACTCAAGCTCTGACAATTCAACCTGTTTTGTTGTACACTGGCCATGCTTAGAAAAAGTAATAAAACAAAAAGATGCCCTAAAGGAACTTTTGAGCTCAGGGTCAGTCTATAAAATGCAGTAAATACTACATTTATCTCTGAATCCAACTGTACTTAAAGGTACACTATATAACCTTTTTTCAAAGTCAATACATCATCAATCCTTCTTCCAAAACATGTTTTGTTTTACCTCGACTTACCACTGTAAGCATATTGTAACCGTTTATATTTTAAACATGGCGGGATGGTTTTGCAGGATGCTGCATATGTTTCTCATCTGTGTGTGCCGTGTCATATCAATAATTGGAGAAAAGTTGGTCTGGTGTGAGTGGCATAAGTTGCACACGCTATAGTAATTTCCTCAGCTTTAAGCCTGAGGTCCTTTCCCTCTAAACCTGTCATATCTCTTAAGCCTAAAAGTGAATGTTTTATGAGCAGTAAAATAAACAATGCATGAAACAATAGCAGTGAGATTAAACAATACAGGTTATGAGAAATGACCTATTCTTCCACACAGAGACAAAGAACAACCAAAACAATCATATGCTGCAAAATTCTTACTTTTTTATTTTTAACTGCTAGTTTGGGCTGGCAGTTATGTTATATTATGGATAAAAATATGAATTTTATTATTGATTTATTTTCAATTGCAGATAAATGTACTTTATATACTATATATTTAAATCTGAATTGCTATTCCGAATGCTAGGGTCAGCAGAGAGCCTAATGCTGTTCATCAATTTTTCAGAAATACCAAGAATTATACTGTCTGAAGAAAGTGAGCCGTGAAAAACATATGTCTAAAATTTGGGGGAGTAGTAAAACTTCTATTATTACTATAGTAGTATTATATTTGCAATACGTGTTCCTTGCAGCATACATCTGAAGTGAAGTCTGCCAGTAATGCCTCCAAACCTCCCACAACATGAGAAAATCAGCACCTGCATACAAAATAAGGATAAGATTCTGGTAATAAATCATATTTAACCTAGAGACTCTGAATATTTGCCCAAAATTATATTTCAGTTTGATTATCTCATATGTACACCGAGTGTGTGCATCACGTAGAGACAAGCAGCCCCACGCAGTAAATTTTAGATTCAAACCCTGCACCAGATCAGCTGATAGGCATTCAACTGCTGGGCTGGTCTCAGTGGCTCAAATATGGAGATGAATAGGAAGGACTGACTCCGTGGCATGCAGCAGGGGCTTATTTGTGAGTGCTCAGTAACCCAGCGTGGAGCGCAGACCCAGCTCGGCTGTGTGATTTCTGAGCTCTGACAGAGCTCTGGAGGAAATTGCACGGGTGGATGGTCTTGTGATTGCACAGGCCCTTCTGCACGTCTTACTCTGTCACAACAGCTTGACAGTCTTACTACCGATTTTTCCAACGACTCTGGCATAGCTTTCCGTGTTAGGCTCCTCCTGCACTTGCTCTGTAATAATGAAAGAATGAAATTAGATCATTTGGGAAAAGTCGTTTGTTTCCACTGTCAGTGTGCTTTGTGTATTTGTTCATGGATTGAATTATAGCTTGGAGATGTGCAATAATGAATATATGAACAGTGCTCCTTGTGATCCATCATAAAAGTGTCAGTCATGGAAAAAGTGTTATGGATCTGAAACAGAATTTTTTTTCTTCAGACTTCCTATCTTATGTGATTTGGCCTGTAATTGTAAAGCTTCTAACATCTCAAATCCCTTAGACAACATGGTGGATAGAATATTGGAGCTTTTTTACTTCGTTCAATATCACATGCTTTTATTTTCTGTAAATTTTATACAGAAGGGAGACTGTTGCTAGGCAACTGTCAAATGCGCATTTTAAAAATATATTAATTGTTTCATAATTGTTTAAATTTAACTTTAAATAGGCTGTTTAATGACGTGATTTTGTGACAACTTACCCCTATGGTGTAGTAATATTGGGGCACAGAAATGACCTTCAATGATTATTTTTTTCATGAACCACAGTAGTTGTTTAATGTTTTGTTTTTGTGTCCAAGACTAAGTTATGTGCATATGCAGATACTGTCTTAAATAAAACTCCCAGGAGAAATATTCACTGCAGTAAAAGGTGTGACAGCAAGCTTTTGATGTTATTAGTTTTTCTGCTGGAGGCTTATTTGATTATGTGATAGAGGACCATAATGCCTATTTCAATAGTTGTTTAAAGCATGTTTGTCTTTCTCCTAAACAGTCCTGCTCCCACATCCACTTTTTAATAAAAGGATGGTATTTCTCTCACCATTTTAAGTTCTAGCAGTCGGTCAGAAAGGAAAGATAAGCCAGTCCTTATTGTCCAAACGTGGACCTGTCCTCACTGCAGATTGCTTCTCTTTGTAACAGACACCCTCTGCTGTTACTCTGTCTCAGAAGTGACAATGAGCCGGAAGGAGCTAGAATATTTATTTATTTTTTTTTACTATGAAGTCAAAATATTGAAGTGTGAAGGAAAAAAAGAGAGCCTGGCTGGTTATGAGATGTGGCAAGCGTTAAAGAGAACACATATCCATTTTCAGTTCTGATGAAGGCACCAATGAGAAACCTAGTGCTAAAATTCTCTTTCTTCATTGTGTCTGGATCCTTTCAACTCGTTGCACATAAAATTTGCATTTGGAAAGACGCAGCTAATAAATGTGCATTCAACATCTGAGCTTCTGACAAAATAAAATTTCAGCTCAGCAAATTTGACTCGCTGCTGACATTTTCGTTTTCACGTGAATTAGATGAATCTTTAAACGCTGTAGACAGCACGTCTATTCATACGCTTCGATTTTTCTCTCAGACTTTAAATAAAATTACTATGTGGATGATAATAACATCCATCATAGTGCCTGAGAAGCACAACAGGATGAAGTGCATTATATAGACAGATCGTCTCATGAGTAAGCTTGCTTGATTAGGACACCCGAATCAGTTTTCAACACATCTTTCATGCAAATCATTTAAATAGATTCAGGAGACTTAATGTACTCCTTGAGGCTTCTCATCAGGAGATTGCTAGACAGAGAGATGAAATAAAATGACTGTTTATTAAATCATGCTGCTCCAAGACAGACATTGTAATAGGAAGAAACAGTCTGACATCGGGAGAGCAGGAAATGTAATTCACTGTGGATTGACCTCTGTAAAAGGCTCACTGCTTGCCAAGACTAAATATACTCCACTTAAACATCCCTATTATTTCATAGACGATAATCATATTTTGGGGGGATTCTTTGAATTAAACTCTTATCATGTTTTTCCTTCAAATAATTCTGTTTCCTGGTGGCAATTAATTTATTTTTGCTGATGATGTGTTAAAATAAATATATTTCAAATAAAATATTTTCCATTGAAGTTTCTATTCATCAAAGAATCCTGAAAACAATATGTGTCCCAATTTCCACAACAATATTCAGCAGCGTAACGGTTTCAACATTAATAATTATAACAAATGTTTCTTGAACACATTAGAAGGATTTCTGAAGGATCATTTGACATAAAGACTGGAGTAATGAGGCTTAACATTTAGCTTTGTCATCATAGGAATAATTTACATTTTCAAATTTATTAAAATGGAAAACGTATTTTAATGTATTAATTGTAATATTTCAAAATACAGTATTATGGTTTTTACTACTCTTTTTGATTTGGTGAGCAAGGAACTTCTTACAGACCCCATACTTTATATATATATGTATGTGTATGTAATGTACTTCTTAACAATGCTCCTTCTGATGCTTTTATATACCTTTTTTATGGATAAAATGAAGAAATAGAAGAAAATGGTGGGAGAGAGAGGGGTAATGGGATCTACATTCCCTGGAGCACTACAGTTTCCAATCCATCCGAGTATTGCCTCAAAGATAGTCTTCTTATTCTTGAATCATATTGCTACATATGTTTTTATGGTCTTGCATACAGCAATTCTTGTTTGAACATCATAGCATTGTACATGACAGGGACTGCCAGAGGGCAACAGTAGAAACATTCACACTTTCTATGTCAGTCCAGTCCAGTTAATGACAGAAACACAGATAATTGAAGCCATGAATCCTGTTTCCTTCCCATACCAAACAAAATGAAATCAAGTATGTTAAGCCCTCTATAGACCCTGTTAACATGGCTTTGAAGTCAGACTGATTTGTTGTGATTTAACACTTTATTCACAGACTACAATGATATCAGTTCAACAGTGCTTTATTTTAGAGAGAGAGAAAGAGAGTTGTAAATAAGATGTAAATAAATTAATAACATAAAACACCAATGTTTCCTTTTATTTGACTAAAACCAGTAATAATGTGAAATGTTTTATTATATTTGAAAATGTAATTTATTCCAGTGGTGGCAAAGCTAAATTTTCAGCATCGTCTCTCCAGTCTTCAGAAATCATTCTAATGTGCTGATTTTGTGCTCAAGTAATATTTATTTATTTATAATATATTTATTATCAATGTTAAATGTTGTGCTACTTAATATTTTTATGGAAAGCATGATCCTTTTTTATAGATTCTTTGATGAATAGACTGCAAAAGAACAGCATTTATTTGAATGTTTACTTTTGACCAATTGAATCTGTCCTTCCCGAATAAAGGTATTAATTTTCAAATAAGGAAAAAAATGACTGACCCCAATCTTTTGAATTATTTAGTAATCATCATTGGCAGTTAGTCAGAGGTGTTGACCTGGACTCCTTCAAAGTTTCAAGAAATTTCTACCATATGTTGGCAATACATAATCTAATGTGACCTTCATTTTCTCATATCCGCAATATCCTTACCTAGCAGAAGCAGATTAGCTAACGACCACAGCCAGCACGTTTGTAGCAGGTAACGGTTGCCTCCCTCTGTCTCATTTCCTTGTGAAAGTGCAATGTACACTTGTATGCTAGCTCAGCATTTGCTACAGATGCACATGCCCATCATCATTAACTTTGGCCAACAAGCAGCTGCTTCATGACATTAGAAACCCCATCTGTTACCCTCCCAACACATCAGCACAGCAACTCTCCTTGCCAGTAGCAGAAACAGTGACAAACGCCCGGGCGGTCGGCAGCCACAGGAAATCGAAACTCCTTGACCATCCCCCAATAGCTCCTTATTTGTGCTGATGGGAGTGCAAACACAAGCATTTGACTCAATTGCAGGAAATTGATATAGCTGTCCTACGGGCAACGCATGCTATTGCTCTGTCGACCATATCTCCTCAACTGTGTAGGTAAGGGCATCATGCATCACATCAAGACATCAGAAGAGCACATTAAACTATAAAAGGTGTGACAATGGATCTTCCAGCAGCCCTAAGTTACTCTAAATCAATTATTTTCAGTTCAGAGTGAACTTAAATCTGGACACTTATTAAGAAATAGGGCCAACCTCTTGTCCTATAAGAATACATGACAGTGTTTTCAACATGTTCACATTTCAGAATGTCACTCTCTAAAATATCTATGTTCAGACAAAGCAGCTTAATTCATGTGGCCACACACATCTCCAAGAGCCATCTAAATAGTACAGCCGTGACCAAAAGTTGAGAATAACACAAATAGCAATTTTCACAAAGTCTGCTGACTCAATTTATATGATGGCAATTTGCATATACATGAATGATCAGATGAATTTAAATAAATTCCAAAGTCCCTCATGGCCAAGAAAGTGAACTGAATCCCCCCCCCAAAAAAAACATTTCTACTGCATTTAAGTCCCACAAAAGGACCAGCTGACATCATGTCAGTGATTCTCTCATTAACACAGTTGTGTTTTGACAAGGACAGGGCTTGAGATCACTCTGTCAGGCTGATTGAGCTTGAATAACAGACTGGAAGCTTTAAGAGGAGTGTGGTGCTTTAAATCATTGTTCTTCCTCTGTTTACCATAGTTCCTTATCAGTCAGTCACATTCGACGTTACATCAGACTGGAGCCCAATCACCTCCACGTATAACAAAATGCGCAAAAGAACATTGGCTAGTTTAATTTGCATGCCAAGTCCCACGCACCTGGCATCCGGATTGGTTTGCAGCGATTGACCTGAAGAATGCGTACTTTCATGCCTCGATTCTCCCTCGACACAGGCCGTTTCTTCACTTTGCGTTTGAGGGTCGAGCATACCAGTAAAAAGTCCTCCCCTTTGTCCCTGTCTCCCCGCGTCTTTACCAAAGTTGCGGAGGCCGACCTTTCCCCTCTCAGGGAGGTGGGCATTCTCATCCTGAACTATCTCGATGACTGGCTCATTTTGGTACAGTCTCAGATCGGTTGTGCGAGCAAAGGGAGTTGGTGCACAGACACCTCAACCATCTGGGTCTTCGGTTCAACTAGGAAAAGAGCAAGCTCTCCCTCGTGCAGATCTTTTTTCTTGGTCTGGAGTTGGACTTGGTCACCATGACAGCACGTCTCACCAACAAACATGCACAGTCAGTGTTGAACTGTCTGAAGGTGTTCAGGCAGAAAACAGTGGTCCACTGAAACAATTTTAGAAGCTCCTAGAAGGTATAACATCCACAGTCACTATAACATTACTCGGATTGATGCATATGAGACCACTTCAACACAGGCTAAATGGTCGAGTCCTGAGGTGGGCTTGAAGCTGTGGCACACTTCGTGTGGCAATAAAACCAACCTGTCTCCAAACATTCAGCCCTTGGTCCGACCTTGCCTTTCTATGGGCCGGAGTGCCCCTAGAACAATTGTTCAGACATGTTGTTTTCACAACAGATGCCATCACCACTAGATGGGGTGCCGTATGGAGCATGCTGCTTCGGGCTCCTGGACAGGACCCCATCTGCAGTGGCATATCAATTGCCTCGGGTTGCTAGCACTATATCTTGTAACGTCAAACGTGACTGACTGATGTTACTTCCCTCTGCCACAGTTCTGAACTACCACTATTGTGTAAGAGAGGATGAAAGGAAATTAACTGAAATATACTTTAATAACGATAACTCAAAACTAATACTTTAAATACATTTTAAAAAATGGCATATATCATGTTGAATGTTTCAAATTCTTTCCTGTAGCTCAATCAGGAGAGCATTGGTGTTTACAACGTCATGGGTTCGATCCTAGGGAAAGCAATAACTGATTCAGTGTGTTCCTTTTTGGAAAAAAAGTGTCTACCAAATGCATAAAAATGGAAAAAAAAAAAAAGTATAAATGTAAATGGCAAACAGGTAGAGACCAGGGCAGAAACACAACACACACAAGAACGATCAAAGACTGAAGGAAAACACAGGGTAGATATACATAAGGGATAGCGAGGGGATAAGACACAGCTGACAAGACGAGGTGCTTAATGACAAGACAATTGCATGTAAGAACACTGAGAGAGCACAGGAGGTACTAGGAAGAGAACAGAGACATGACAGAGACATTACACAGCAGAGATACCACAAATCCATAAGGACAAAACAGCTACAACTATGCTTAGTTGGTAAGTGTCCTTTATGCTTAGGGGGTAAGACCTTTCCTTTCAATTCAAGCCAATGGTTAGATGCTTAAACTATATAGTATATACTTTTCAACATGGACAAGTGCATTCCCCACCATTAATAGCAGAATTCAGGGTTGTTTCCATGACATTTGTGCACGTCATATGTGCTCTCAAAGTGCTTGTTGTCTATTTAAGTGGATAACATTTTGCACAGTTGTAGTGATGCAATATATCTAATGACATGCTGATTAAGGCCCTAATGACCAAAATTGAGGAATACAAGTTGACCCCTTGAACCTAAGCTGAAATATAAGTATGTGCAATTATAATATCTAAGCAGTGTGCAGAATCTCCACATTCAGTTTTCCAATGACCTTAAAACACCTTAGTATGAAAGGAATGTTCATATAATTTACAAACATATTTTTTATGATTATATGAGAAAATATCGTAATGCATCATAGTTAAATAGCGTGACTGCATGGAAAGCTGATATCATAAGAAGACCTCGCTACAATGAAAAAGGATATTCAATTCATCATGCACCCCCCATCTGTTCTGCTTGTGGAAAAAAAAATTAGAAGCGCTCTTAGTGGATGAAGTCAATTATGAAGTCCATCCATCAAACTGCCATTTTCTCCTATGCACCTGAAATCCAGAGGTGAACATTTGCTTGAAACATCCTTATAGACATTCCCAGTTAATAACATTATCTTTCATACATCAAAATAAATTCTGCCACATGATCTTCTTGTATTATGTTTCGATTCAAATCTGCCGATGAATAGTGTTTGAACAAGCCTCCAAAAGAAATAGAACAAAATATTTTTGGTAAGGAGCTGTCATTCATTACTATGGTAATGCAATAATTTTAGAAAAGATAATTTATTACACTGTGAAACTATTAAAAGGAAATATGCATGGTACCTAAACACACATACAAAGGTGAGGAATGAACACTCTTGCTTACAGCACATCTGATCAAATGATGATGTCAGAACCCAAGCTCTGCTGTGCTATCACTGTAGTGAGCAGCAGTCATTAGCTTATCAGGCAAGGAGGCAGGTGTGATACCACAGAAAACAAGCAAGCCCACAATCTCTTGGACTTTGTTTAAACAAGAATGAAAAGTAGTCCTGAGCACACTTCTAATACCAAAGCCTGGGGGGGGATTTGGAAGAGGTGCTGATAACAACCTGTGCTCTCGAAAAGGACACATACATGTAAAAAAAATGTTAATAAAAAATAAAATTAGTACAGCAGGATTTAAAGTTGGCAAGAAGCAGAAGTCGCAATAGTCTTTTATTCCCTATTGTGAGATATTGTAAATCTAAGTGAAACAGTTCAACAAGTGAAACACCAAGTAAAACCATAAAACCCATCACCAGAGAAGAAAAGAGAACAGAGGCAAAGTTATGATTAAAGATTGCAAGGGCACATGAATTAAAAAAAAAATGTTCATGTATAAATCATTGATAAGAAATATTGCAATTTTCCATAAATAAAATTGCCCGTGTTGATTTCATGGTGACTTTAAGCCTTTAGTAAAGGGAACTTTTGTTTTAATAAATCGTATTTCATGACCTTTTCCACTCTCTCTCTGATACTTATAAATTAATCATTTGTGCCTAATATAGTTTTGCCTGAGTCACATTGTAAGAGTGACACCTCATGGTTAGTCTTTTTGTTTGACAGTTCGTTAAGAGTAATTTGTTTGTGAAAATTGCTATTCTATTTGATTGGTATGATTTACTTCAACAAAATGAATAAGAGGAATCAGTTATTCATGAGTCAGGTCACACTGCAGGGCATTTTGTTGATTGCATAAAAAAGAACTTGTTAAAGACATTTGCTCTTGAATTGAACTAAACTAGTTGCATTGTATTTGTGGTCATTTTTGCATGAAACCTGCGAGGACAACTAAATACAAAGCGTGTTTTCTTACCATGCACATTTTATCCCATCACGTTAAATTCTAGCTGCAAGCTCACAACTTGGATTATGCATTATGTGAATGCATGGCTAAAGAGATGTGTCTGGGAGAGTGAGTTTAAACTGTGAGAGTGAGTCTGAGCCCCCAAAAATATCAGGAAAGCTGTTGCATATTTAGGAGCCAAATTAGTGGACTTTGATATCATAGGTGCAACCAAAAGTTCAGCGTTTAGTGACCTTAAAGAGAGTGATGGCAATAGAATATTGATTAAATACAGATGAACTAAATCATTTAGGGCATTATAGGTCAGTAGCAATACTTTATAATCGATACAGAACTTAATAGGTAACTAGTGTAGAGATGATAAAGTTAGTGTTATATGATTGTATCGTCTTGACATGGTAAGAGCTCTAGCGCCTGCATTTTGGATTAATTATAGCTTGTTTACTGAAGATGCATGACAAACACCTAGTAATACATTACAGTAATCTAGTCTAGATGTCATGAATGCATGAACTAGCCTTTCTGCTCTAGAAACCTATTCCATGTTGTTGGAAGTAGGCTGTTGTGAAATATGATTTATATGAATATATGAAATGTGATTTTCAAAAGACAAGGTGATGTCTGATATAACACCAAGGTCTTTTACTGTAGAGGATGAAGAAACAGTACATCCTTCTAAATACAAATTTTGTTCTATGAGATTCTGTGTACAGGTTTTTGGTCCAATAAGTTATACCTCAATCTTATTTAATAGAAATGAATAGAAGAAAATCTCAGGTCATCCAGTATTTAATACTTTTAACACACTTGTCAACTGTATGTTCATGATGAAATATATTCATCGGCATAACAGTGGAAACAAATTCCATCTTTTCTTATAATATTACCAAGCTGTAGCATGTATATTGAAATTAACAGAGGTACCAACATAGATCCTAGTGGCACTCCATAATTTGCTGACGTTATTTACCTATTTAAATAATGACAAAATAGCAAAGGTCTGATGGGTACAATATAAACCACATTAATGCCTGTCTGAATACCAGTGTTTATAGTCGATCTAAAAGTATTTTACCATCTATAATGTCAAATGCAGCGCTAAGATCAATTAAACTAGTATTGAGGGGGGAGGAAAAGGGTATAGGGGGAATTCTCCCCCAGAATCTGTATATACAATGTTTGAAGTTCAAGCTTTTCTGACTGAAATTTGTCAAACCAAGGCAAGGCCATACAGTTGGCATCCATCCAGAACTGTGTCGATTTGCAACAGAGCTGTCAAAACATTATGAGCAGGGATTATTGTTACTAAAGAAGAGCTGAGAAGATGCAGATGTTAGTAGAAAATGCACAAATGGAAAAAAGCTTTTATAGTCAAAATAGCATTTACAATATTATCTCTGCAGAGCATTATGTAAGCATGGCCATTGTATAAAGGCATTTTTGAATTGTTATGCCACTAACAGCCTGTCAGTTGTAGCAATTATGGATTGCCCTTTAAAGAGGGCATGAGGACACCAACATCGTTTCTTAGCGTCTGCATTTCCACGCACCGGGTGTTCGGAACAACCAGCTCCTAAATTAGTCCTCTATTTAGCAGCATCAAGAGGCACCACATAGTGATCAGTCCCATCTTCCAGTTTGGACAATCTGAAGATGTTTGAGCAATAAAAAACTTGAAAGTAACCGCCATATTTATATTAGATGATAGTAGCATATTGCATGTAACATTTAAGTTATATCACAGGAGCAAGAACAGTGTTGTTGCAAAACAACCGAATGAATGCAAGTGTGACAGGGTATTGCGTATAGTTCACATTTCAGTTTGAGTTATTTACTCACACACATTTGTCGCAGTTTCTCACACTGAAATGGCAATAGGATACTTTAATCGACAGAAGTAAAAAAAAATAAGTGCTAGATGAGCTAAACACTTACCTAGCAATAATTTATGGTATCAAAATTATTATCATTTGTCAGCTATGAAGCAGCTTGTGATCGACAATACATATGATATTGTATAAATAAATAAACAAACTGTGGGTACTTCTTTGATGGACCTGATAATGACAGTACTATTCATTAAATGCTAAAAACGCCCCAGGGTGTGATTATTGCTTTTAATCAACAGTTCAATAAAGAAGTTAATGTAGTGTGCACCATAAAGATCAGACATAATATTACCAGTTGCTTTGTCTATTTTTGTATCCTACAACTAAACAACAGTTCCAAAGGAAGCCACTGCATAATTAAACATTACAGGAAAGCAACCAAATTCGGTTGTCAATTCTGCTTTTAATGCTTAATCCCATTCTGTACACACACAGTTCAGTAAACAATCACATTCTACAATTGAATCAATGTGGAAAGGCGGGTAGTGACAACTGCATTCATAATATTTCTTATTAGGAACCAAACTACACAACTAGTTGTTAATGGCATATTTTAGCATGGATCAGAAATGTTTCTCTCTTCTTTATATGTAGTGTAATAAATCACAGAAGAAGCGGTATTAGTGCCAAATCTAGCTAGATAAACAGTGTTCACAAGTTCACACTTACAAATGATTAGAAAGAGTATGCGTTTTTTGACATGCTGTCTGGGGGAAGGCTCTGAGGTCGTAATGTGGATAAGAACCAGGTGATTGTGAGGGGACGGGGTCTTGGAGGGGTCTCTTCTCTTGCTGATTGGGTGGACCATTTGAATGTGCTCCTCACGTACTTTCTAAATAAAACATCATAACAATATCATAACAAGAATAGGCCCACAATAAACCAAAATAAATCGTAACTTTAATGCTGAAAATAAGACACATATTGCGCATAAAGCATTTGTGTTTTATGTATCGATCTCTACATCAGTACGTCAGACATATGACGGTAATTGCTTGACTATGCTTTCAAACAGCCAATAATGTGTTTCTAATGTTAAACAAACCATGTTCCCATTCGTTTTCTCACAGTCAGACAGCCTTCTAAAAATCAGTATACTTAGAAATGCTGTAAAGAAAGGCATGTAGTTCATGAAACAGAATGTATTTATTTAAAGCTCAAATCTGTGGTTCAGTCGATCATTAACCCAACCTAGAACAGCCTTACCTAGTCCTTTTGACGTTTGCCGCTGGCTCTGATGTCTGATACATGATATATAATTTGTCTTGTGTATATCTACTGGCCGATCTTTGGCCCCTTGAATCTATAATGTGTTCCCTGGCAAATTGTTTTGGCTGTGGGCAAAGCAAAATTTCATAACTTTATATATTTAAGTTTTTAACTTTAACGTTGTATCCTACAAGACCACTGACTTTGTACGTTTGACTGCATTGTTTGCTTGTCTTTATTTCTTATTGTATAGCTTCTTATTTATTGTATCCATGGGAGATCACAGAAGGAAACAGGAAGTAGACAAAAGACATGACTGACATGTAATAGCAGGATTGTGAGACTTAGTTCTTCGTGTGTCAAACTTTTCAAGTCCTAACCACCAAGGACGTTTTTGAGACTTTTGTCAGTTTTAAGGAGAAAATACTCAGCAATGGGCTTGGCTTATGAATTCGTACATGGTTTGTCAGAAAGTGTATTGAAAATAGTACATGCATTTATTTACATATAAACATTAAGAACTTATTTTTCCACAAAAGGGGCTTTAACTATTTCAAGCATTTATAATAATACTGTCTGAAAACTTGAACATGTAAGACATAAAGCATATAGAATTATGTATTGCATTATATGTCTGTGTCACGGTCTTGTCCTGTGTTGTTCCCTTGCAGGTCCCTTTATGTATCTTCTAGGTCCTGCACATCCCCGTATGTGTCTAATCACAATCTTAAGTCCCGTCAGCTGTTCCCTATCCTGGGTTTGTCTATAAATACCCTCCTGTGTTCCCATGTCTCTGTCTCTTGTTGATGTTATACGGTGGATGGTTTCTGAATGTACGGTCTGTGGTTTCCTAGTGTTCCGAGTTTTGCAGTATTAAGTGCCATTTCTGTTATTTTTTGTGAATAAAGAGTCTTTAGTTTATCTTATTGCTTCCTTGTTCTGATAATGAAAATGTTTGTCATTGATTACTATTAACAACAGGTAAAGAGAAACCCTGATGCTAAATATATGTGTAAATCTGATTTTGTTACACTGCATTCCTTTATTTTGATGGCATTGCATTGAAATGTAAAGGCAATAAACCTCAACCTTAGTAAAAAAGTATTTTTGATGCTCGCACACTCCACAAAACAAACCAGCATTTGTTCATCATCAGGGTCACAAAACATTCTGAGTAACCACACTTTTGAAACTGAGTGATATTAGAAACTGTTTATGTGTGGTGAGAGAGGTGTGACTGATAATATTGAAATTAGCAAGTACCCTCTAAAACAATTGAATTCACAGATGCCTCGCAATTCAGTGCCAAACAAACAACATTCCTGGATGTACAATCTGAGTCGTAAATTGGGATTTATTTGTTCCGTCTGTTGGACCCTGGTTAGAGTTTACTGTCAGAAGCTGCGTTGTTTCCAAAGATTGTTGTGTTTATTACAAAACAATCTGTAATGTCTGAGCCAACTTGTTTCTTCCACACAAACTGCACTTAACAGAGACGTTTGTGTGGGTATTTATAGTTTATAGCTTCACAAGTGCCAACATTAAGAAGAGATACAAAGAAACTGATGCCCATTTAACCTTTCCCAGCTAAATGAGCCACGACTTGCATATGATATTCAAAAACAGTCAATATTTCTATTGTTATTTCAGCTTCTGAAAGTTGTCATGTCATATTTGAATATTGATTACATATTTGATCACTTTTTGTAAAGCTTGATTTCACAACTGACAGAACAGCAATCTTGCAATATATTTAGTGTTTTAAAAATGAGAACATTTTGGAAAGGTTCCTATGTTGTTCATAATTGATGACTTAACCATTTTAGATTGCATTATGTATGCGTTCAGAGGAAACTGTGGCCGCAAGCCCTCTAATTAAAATGTTTTAATTATGTCTTGGAGCAAATCTGCACATGCACACAGTAAAGAAAAAAACATTTCTTTGAGATGTTTCTGACATGTACTTCATACTCTAACCATTAAGACTATTCACTGTCCTTCAAATCAACCAAATAAGATATACTTCAAGTGAAGTATATTTCATTGTTACTTGAGTAATCCAACCTCTAAGTGAACTATATCAGAAATGGTCATTAAGATCAAAATAGGCAAAAATAGGCTGCAGTCTTGTGTCTGTTTCCACTGCTCTTTGCCAGAATCTCTTATTTTTTGCTTTGCACTTTTCATGTGCTTTTTCTTTTGTCTTATCGGAGTACGACTCCCCACTGCCCTTCCTCTCATCAGAGCTGTCTGAGCCCCATTGGCTGCCTCCTGTGGAGAGAGTTTCTCTGATCTGGCTTAAGCAGGAGACTGTGGGCTTCTGGACACTGCATAGCCTTGACCGCCCCAAGGAGAGGGCCCATGATCAGCCACGCTCTGGTTTCTGACTCACACTCATTATCAAGGTCCTCATATAAGCAAAAATGTCACATGTTCAGAAAATAAGGCCAGCTGGTGATGGGTGTCTGCCTACAATGCAATAGTTTAGACTATTTCACTTTATTTATCATTGAGAAGAAGAGCTAAGGGTTAAAACAATAAGAATGTTCAGGGCCATTCACATCAGAAGATCGATTTGATAATGAAGTATTTTCGTTTTTTGTATTAAAATTAATAAAAAATCTAATTATTAAATATATACCGTATTTTCCCGCATATAATCCGCACCCTCATATATCCCGCGGGTTTTAGGGGTTTGTGTAAAAAAATTTTGGTATAATCCGCACCCTCAGATATCCCACACCCATGATGATTTTTTTTGTGCAAGTTCACGATTCGTATTTCGAATGTTGCTCGCATGATGTCAATTATCCATAACTGTTCAGGCTCGGTACACAGTGCTTGTGCGCGAAATTCACACAATAAGAAAACAAACAAATCAAAATCAGAAGAAAAAGAAAGAGTAGTCTCTCCCTCTCTCAGCGCTGCGCTCGTCCCTTTGCTCGTCCCCCTGAATGCGTGTTGATCAGATGAGAAGAGCACGCTATCATGGCAGCACAGCCAATCACGTCTTCTTGCATGATTGACAAGTCAGAAAGCCTATCAGCGGCAGCTGTAAGACTGACAGTACAGAGGCCAGACAACCCGTGCAAGAAAGAAAAACAGAAAGAAAATACCGCAATTTTTTTATATTGAAATAATATTATGTGTAAAAAAATGGTGATATAGTCCGCACCCTTATATATCCCTCACGCCCCCTGCGGGGTTTGTAAAATCTGGTATAACCCGCGGGATATATGCGGGAAAATACGGTAATTCTAATCTAGTAATATCCTACTTTGTCAGTCTGCTCTAGAACAGTCAACAGGAACAACGTTCTCTAGTATTTATTGGAGAGATTTAGAGAAACAGTACAGTATCACATTGTTGTGAAATATACTTGAATGGCTTAACTTGATGCTAATGACGATGGCAAGAGATCAGTAAGGTAGAGAGGCAGGTAAGCCTTGGCACAGAGCAGAGACAAAACCAGACAACTGCATGTGGGTGAGTGTGGGAGCAAATCCCAGGTTTTTGACAGGTGTGGGGAATCAATACTCTGGTGAGTTTGAACGTGTGGGCGGAGTTACAGGGCCTGACGTTGGTGAAATGGCGGAATCCGTGACAACTGGCATCACTAGGAGGAACATTCACTAACCACTGGGCTCTGATTAGTAGATACTCTCAAAAGAGAACTGAACTTGTCATAGAGATCAAAATCTCTGGGTTATGGTCCTTCTTTTGCATCTTTTGCATTCAAAATAGTGCTATTTGCAATGGATAAACAAACCTAACATTCAGCTCTCAGCAATTCACAACCCATCTACTTTTAAATGAATTCATTTTTAATTAATTGACTGAATGAGTACAACTCTTCTTTGGCTTCCACTGGCTCAAAGGAAGTATTGATTTGAAAACTGAAAAGTGGCAAGTTGTGTTGTTTAGTTTAAATGCATTAGCCTTAGAGTGTTTTTAAGGCTGCCTATGCTTCTTCAGGATTTTGTAAATGCATTTTCACACCATTTAGCTGTCCATTAAACATTTTACAAAGTATGTTTCCTTTAAATAACATGAATTGGCATCACAATCATCAAATTTGCAAATGAACAACAGCAACATCATTACAAAGCAGAATCGACAAAGCAGTTGCAAATAGGGAAAAGACTGTAAAAGGTTGAGTGGCATTTCGTTTACAATTTATCTGCAATCAAATTAGCCTCTCGTTGTGTCCTCCATTACTAATCCCATAAAATCCGAAATCTGTGGCATGTTTGTAGTTTCTCTCAGGCCTTTCATGAGTTGATTTATTGTCTCACTAAACTAAATGGAGAAGGAGTTGGACTGTGACTTGTCTCTTGATATATGTATAACCGTAACATCTTATGCATTCTATCTTTAAAGTGCACCTATTATGCTATTTTAAAGGTTCCTAATTCTGTTTTGGAGGTCTCTTACAATAGGTTTAATTGTATCGAAGTAAAAAAAAACATTTCTCATATTAAATTGCAGCATCACCTCTTTTCACACAATGTTTCAAATGGTTTGTTAAAGGATTTGGTCTCTTCAAACCCCGCTTTTTTTAAGCCTACACTGCTCTGATTGGTCAGATGGCCCATTATATTGTGATTGGTCTACCATTCACAAAGCAGGTCGGAAATTAAACCATAGCTGGATTTCAACTTTGGCGGATTCCTCAGCACTTACACACAGAGTGATATGAAGAGTAACGATGCCATCGGTTTTTCTGTGTCAGTTCAAGTCCTCATCCTTTTGAAGTGCAGGCAAAATGGATTTGCTGCTCTGAAAACAGTGTCTTCCTGACATGTCGATAACACAAGACAAACACTTCCAGGCCTAGGGTACAACTATAGTGTTTGAGGGTGGATTAAAGTAGACATTGGCGTTATGCAAATGAGTTACATTATTATGTAGGTGTGTGAGAGGAAGTGAAACTGGAATAACAACTTGTTTTTGCAGTTATATATAGTCATATAGCCTGAACATTTCCGTGAATTCCATGTCAAAATATTTTTAAAAGAAAAATAATTCTAATGACTTCAGACCATTATATTCACTCCACAGTAAAAAAAAGCCAGGAATTTACAGGATTACAGATATTTACTGAAGTCAATGCATACAGGGTCCATTTCTTACAAATTACTTTGAATCAACAGCAGAATGATGCTGACATCACAGTAACTTACTGCTCTTGTTTTAGTCTGATTTCACATTATAAGATGAAGTGTTTAATCATGCCACTGTATGAAATTAAATTCTTTATCACTGTAATTGTCACCATAATGGTGATTAGAGTCAGAAATGTGACCAAAAAGCACATTGGTTAAAATAATGTCAAGTTCATCATCATGAGAACTGTAAACCTTTAACTCAAATCAAATTGGTTAACTATATAGTAGAACCCCGACTTACGAAACGCTCTACGTACGAAAAGTTCGACGTACAATATTTTTTTTCTGCCTGAGTAACGACAAAATGATCGAGATGCGAAAAACTAAATCTCGGCCGAGGCGACGATTTCCGAGTTTTGTTTTGAAATTCGCGCGCCACTGACCCGTAAACTCGCACCAATCGTCCCACTCTCCCATTGGCTGTCTCCCGGCTCGGACGCTAGCTTTTGCTGCAGCATCCTGCTCTCCTATTGGTCAGCATCGCTCCCACTAGCCTCTGCGTAGCGGCGTTCCTCTCCCATTTCGTCTGTGCTACGCTAATGCTAAGGTTCGTCCACGCTTTCGCATACAAGTTTTGTTTTCATCGTGCTGCATCGCCATTATTTTCTGCCCAGTTAACATAACCTTTTTTCTAATCACTAGCCATGGATGTGAAGATTGTTGCTGAAGTGAAAGGGAAGAAGAGGATGCTCTCCATGGAGATGAAAAGGGAGATAATTGAGAATCGGTGTTTTCGCATTGCTTGGAACGGATTAGGCAATTTACATGTAAAAGCCTGACCGACTTACGAAAAGATCGACTTACGAAGCCAACCTCGGAACGAATTATTTTCGTAAGTCGGGGTTCTACTGTAATTGCTTTCAGAAAAAGAAGTCCTGTCACATCCGCTAAACCTTATCCTACCCACAATTTATCCTTAAAATAAGAAGGAAATAATCAATGAATCATACTGATGTAGAAGCATCTAACCCTGGCTTTAAGCCTAATTTGTCCCTCAAATCTGATTGGTTCATCATTGGTTCATCATTTTTGAAAATTTTGACATTTATGCATTTGGCAGACACTTTTATCCAAAGCAACTTTCATTTCATTCAAAGAACACATTGACATTTTCCCTGGGAATCGAACCCATGGCATTGGCATTGCAAACACCACACTCTACTGTTCAGTAGATATCTATATCAGATTATATTATAAAAAAATATAATTTATGTATTTGTATAACTGCAGAACCAAAGCCTACCTAAAACTTGTTTTGCTGCCTCGTGAGCACTGATATTTCCTTCAGGAGATGCAAATCAAGTTTCTACCATGCAGTTATGTTCCCCTCCAATGGCTAGGCATATATAGCACTCATTATAAGGCATTGTAATCAATTCAAATCAGTTACAGAGACAAAAAAAGATCCTTATCCCCTTTATGGGTAAATGAATGCTTTGAAGACATTTGCATGTTCCCATTTCCATGAGCTCTTACCGAACCAACCTTTTTCAGTCTATAGATATAGCTGTGGAATAATGGATTACTGTACATGATTATTCCACATGCTTGTCAGAGGAACTGATAATGAATCGGAGGGGCTGGCAGGCTGGCATGACAGCACATTGAGATGAAATGAGGCCAAAACTTTAAGGGGGTGCACAGGATCTTTATCCATTTGCTGTGTGCTTCAGCCTGTGCCTTACCTCTCACATTCTCTGTACAGAGACATCTTCTATAATGTATACTGCCTCGGTGGACACCACGACTTTGCTTCTAAGTCATTGTCATTCATCTCTTCTGTTGACTGGTGAATGCAAGAGATATATCCATGTGTGTGTGTTTGTGAGTACATGTGTGTGCACATAAGGTGGAGGCGACTGGAGGAGAAAGTGGTAAAAATGGGGAGAGAAACAGATTTGAGAGAACAAGAGGCAGTGAAGTGACAGCTGGAACAAACAACAACCGTCAGAAAAACCCAACCTTGCTCATTTGAGATTTGTTCTGTTTCAAAACTGTGATTTTAATAAATGATTTTAAAGTGTTGCTTCTGCTTTAGCCTCTTATTATTCTCCAATTTAAACAGTCACCAAAAAATTGACAAGCAAACTTTGCTTGCATGAAGGCACTGGAGGCTAATAACATATTGTGTGATTTTTTTGGATAGATGAGATGTATGGTTGCTCGGCAACCACTGACTAAATATGCGATATATAAAACATCAGGCCCAGTACCCTGTTTGAGTTAAAGAGTTAATCTCAATTGAGAGTATACCTCTCCTCATACAAAACAAATTTTCCTTGTTTTTAAGGTAACGTATTTGAAAAAGAATCATTCTTTAATCCCAATCCATCAGTATGAATCGCTTTTACAGTAGATCAGATTTTGTTTTTTACATCATGCCAGGACATGGATTTCATAAACTTCATATGGATCAAGAAAATAAATTGCAACTTTATGTTATCCTTTTTTTTAAACAGCTATCCCTTTAAATTGTATATTTGAATGACAGTGAGAGCATATGAACTATAAAAAGTGTCAGTGTTGAGTAACGAAATTACAGATCAAAATTCAACCAGGTATAAAGGAGTCAGAATTCTAAAACCCCCCAAAAAAACCTTTGAAGCTTGGATAGATTTTTTCCTGCTGATTGTTGCTGGCGGCTAATATATCTTAAAACTGGAAGCTCGTTCCATAAACAGAGCATCCTCACAGCATTTAAAATCTCTCAGAGGTCATATTCAGTAAACCACATTTAAAACACATCAAAGCAAGCAAACCAACTTCACTGTAGTCTCTTCAACTTCTGTTTGTCTTAAAGTTATTCTCTCACTGCCCTCTGCTGATGAATTAACATAGTGTGGCTGCAATATAAGCGGGCCGCTGGCAGTGTGACTTACTGTATGAAATATTGTCTTTCACGTATGACGAATTGTAAACGAAGTACCTAGGGGCAGCGTAAACATACACGGTGTACTGATGAAACCTAATTTATTAGTGTTCCTCTCCATGCATTTAATGAGTAAGTGTGTTGGTAATTGTGTTCATGCTCCTCATATCTGAACCATCCTTTTTCTGTTGGTTCATTAAAATGAGCTTCATTAGATAGAGATGCATTGACAGCTAGCGAGATGCGGCTGGCAACAATTAATTGGACATCACTACTGAGCCTCCAAACCTGAGAGAATTATTTGGCGGAGTGTTGAGTTGCTTTGGAGGACTGTTTAATTATACGTGCATTAACAGCTCGCTTGTTTTCTTGCCCATGTGTGAATTCGGTTTGCTCGTGTCCCCTGCTCATCGCTCTTTGTCTAATACGGACGGGCATTTTGAAATAACAATGCGATGGCGTGCACTGTTCTGCATGAATAAGCAGGGCAGTACATGTGGATAACAGTGTTCTGCATTTCCTGCAGGTTTGGTAAAGGTCATTGTTGGATGGAGCTCGGTGTGCATGGCTTTTTGCTCTTTGGAAGGGGAGGTTAGGTGTCTTATACAGAGCAGTAAAAAAAAATCCATGTCACACACATTTGCTCATGTTACACAACATAATGTTGTTGTTTTTTTGCTTATTTGTAAGACAAACATAAAATACTGTTCTGAAAGTTGTGAAATGCATTATTTAAGATTTGGTATACTACATAGCTAAAATAAAAGTACAGGTGACAAATGGTCTGATTATCCAGTTATTCACATATGTGAATGAAAAATGAAAATTCATAAGAATGTACATTTGTGAAACAAGGGATGGTAGTGAACAAAAACATTACCTTCTCTAAAATTAGCACATTTCTTATTTTAAAGTGAGGAGAGACTTGAATACATTTTAAATGTAACAGCCTATTACATTTATGCTATTGGCAGACTTGCATTCAAGGTTTATGTTATGTCTCTTGTTACTATTCCATGGGAATGGAACTCATGAATTTGGCTTTGTTAGCACAATGTTCTACTGTTTAAGCCACAGGAATGTTTTTATATTTCTATAAACTTGTAGGTTGTGTATGAAAAAAAATCCTTGTTCTAAGAGCACATGAAACCATTTTTCATTTATGAAAAGGAAGCGTATTATACATATGAGAGGATGGATGAGAGAGTGCTGAGGCTTAACGCTCTTCATGTATTGCAGTGGGACTACAGCCCACATGCTCTCCAACTCCCAAACTATTTAGCGACAAACCACCACATTAGAGTCAATTCAGATCCATTCCTTTATTCCTAATTCAAAAAGACAGACATAGTGCTTTTCTGGCATTGTTACAGTGTCACGCATCAATGCGTTCCCAGGACGCTTCTACAATGGGAATATAAGGTGCATGTAGAATTAGGCAGTTAAACAACGGCAAATAAATTATATAACTTGCCAAGAATCAATGTGATTAACAGGGCAGTGAATGGTCAAGTTATTGAGAAGTCAAACTGTAAGAATGATACACTCAAAATAAAACAACTAACAAACCAACCAACAAAATAACATAGAGATTATTGATGCTCAGAAATGTAGCAAATAAAACTTTGCAATGAGTGATTATACACATAGGGTTTAAATAGTCGAGTGATAAAGGAACAGCTGTGCAGTTAGAAGTCCAGATATGTTTCCCAGGCTCTTGGGAAATGTATTCCAAACTAAATGCTAGTATTCAGGTGAGTGAGACATATGGTGGGCCGATTGAGGAATCTATACGGTGTTTATGACTTTTCTATTCTTAAAGGGTTGCAAAAAAAGCTGCATCTTCCATGCAAACCCATAATTGGCAGAACTACTGCCATAAACAATATAGTCAATGTAGTCGCATGCTCTGCATAACCAAGCCATCTGAGAATTCCAAGGATTTTCTCATTAATATTTACATTAACAGAACATTATTATAAATTCCCTTATTATTTTAGGTGTAACATTGTGTACTGTTGCCATGCAGATAGTGAAAATCACCTAAATGAGGTTGATGTCAAACAAAATCGGATTAATAAAATTAACAAAACTAATTAAATTAAAATTTAATAAAAAAAAAAAAAAAGATTAATTAGACACGGGGATAATACAGCTGATGTAACTTACAAAGAATGCTTAGAGAATGAACTTCATCTACAAAAATGTGGAAAATTGGGCATACTTTCAAATAATACATCTGCCATTAGGGTTGACATAGAACCAAAAATTTTGCAATCTGTACCAATACAAGTAAGAAATGTGCCAATATCAGTGCAGAGACTAAGACTATTAATCTTTACTGATTCATTTAATTCCCATTAAGAGGTTTAGCAAAAATGTAATTTTAGCCTTTTTTCAGAAGTTGCATGATTAGGCTAAAATAAAAGAGTTTTGAGGGGTTTGACATCACATACCCGACATAATGCTAAACCTTGTTCTTAGCTTCTCCAGTACAAGACAGACAACAGTCACTTTCTCCTGAAAAACCCCTTCTGGCTAATGAGGTGGAAAATGAACTCACTCATTAAACATCTCGAACATCTGCCAAGTATTCCATCCAGGTTCAGTTCTTTGAAGTACAATATTAAGCATTTTTGCAACTGCAAGCAAGAATTTACTTAGTGACAGTAAAATATCACAACATGAGGCTCAAGTGCGTTCATCAACAGTGTGTGTGAGTGTACATTTCCTTGTCGTATTTTAAACATATGCGGGATTGTATTTTTCAAGCAGACCCTGAGTAACTATGCAATTAAAATTCAATTAGACCACTGTAATTAAGCTAACTCTTAAAACCACGGTGCCAGTAAATGGAGTAGAACTGTTTCGGCGCTCATTGGAGCATCACCCAATGACCAGAGCAACTGGGATGGTTGGTTTCCCATTTCGCCAATGAGTCTGTAAAAGCTCATCTGTAGTGTTGATCAACTTCACTTTGCCAGACAATGAACCGTGACAAGAAAATTAACCAGGAAAGGGCAAGCATCTAAACGTATAAAAATAAATCATCACACTTTAAATAAGGGTCCAATTTCCACTATTACACTACCACGTTTGCTTCCATAAACTACTAATTACTTCTTATTAATAGCTAGTAAGCTAATTGTTATGTTTAGGAGTTGGGAAGGATTAAGGAATGTAGAATATGGTTATGCAGAGTCATTGGTCAGTGATGTACAATGGTCATGCAAAAAATAAGAAAACATTACATGATGTTTGCACAAATACTCAAATCACCAAGCTCTATATTTTAATGACTAAATCCTGCAATGGAAACAATACGATACAATGGCATCTGAGTGTGAGTCATATTTTATATATGACTCACCTTTAATAAATTTGCTGGTGAAGATGACACATATTTTAAGGACTACCGTCATCGTGCCTGAAATAGATTCAATATGCTGTAAACTTGTCACCCATCTGAAAGGCAGAGGATATAAAATTGTGTGATTTATTTGGACTCGCAGCTCTGCCAAAATTTTAATAGCTGGTGGGTTAATTGTGAAGGTGTTTTGCGCTGTACCTCTTTAAAGATCAATCACTTATAGATGTAATAATTACTTTGTAATGGTTCGTTGGGGCGTGCCACCTTGCCCTGCAGAGAGATCCTTAATTCACCCATCATGAGCGGCCACAGAATGTTTTCCTGTCCTTTCTGCAAGATGAAGGACACATTAAATTTCCGAAAGGAATTCAGTATGATTAATCAGTATTTAAAATGGCAATTTAACGCTGGCTGTGTTGTTACAAATGTGCAATCGCTGAACTCAGACGCTCTTAAACATTACGTTTTAGACAGTATTATTTTCACATTAATCTGATTTATGTTTCAGGGAGATGACTTGTAGTGATTATTTTTCCTTTGTGGAAAATGCATGGTGTGATATGAGTGGGATGGGGTGCTGTAAAATGAGCGACTAGTGAGGAATTAACAGAGTAGTATCGCACAGATGAAAGGATATCGTCCAGTCATAGAGAACTGATTATACCTACAATGCACTTTTAATGATTTTCCACAGATCCGCACTCTCTAAGGGTGCTGGTTTTTGCCTTTGTAAAAAAGGAATTCAGCCCTATATGAAAGCTGTTGTGTTATGATGTGCCGCTCCTCTGAGAAGCACACTGCCTCATTAAGCTAATGCTGACTTTATCTCTCGTTTAACTCTCGTTCTTATGGAGGCTTTTGTACAATTATGCTCTTCCTCACATTCATAATAGTGCAATATTATGAAGTAGAAGAAACGTGTTTTAAATTCAGAACATTACAAAAAAGGATGTTCATAAAACTTAAAAGTTGAACATGACAGTTTGTGTTTTTTTTCCCTGCCGTTTTTTATAGCTTTACAGCCTGTCACTGGGACAGTACCCATAAAGAGACGACTTTTTTAACTTAATTACCCCTAAAATCTACATATCAGTTCTTCAGAATAGTAATATGCTCCCTTAAGGTACTGCTAAGTTCTCCCTTTAAGGGTAACAAGATGTTCTATCCCTAATAGGTACAATTTTCATGAAAGGTACAAAAAAAAAATTCATGACAGTGTAGCTGTTGACAATTTTTTTTATCTCAATGTTTATTAACCACATTTAAATACCTTCAGAATTTATTTTTGATACTTTATATTGTGATTGTATTGTTTTATTTGAGATTATGGTTTAATCTCAGATACAGACTTTCAATCTTATAATTTCCAATAGTCTGCATAATTTCCATTTCCATACTGCCAAAATTCTTCTGAAATAAGTGAAGTCAAATGTGACTAGTTCTGAGTCAGTGTGAACAAAAAATGATGATTAAAATGATTGATTTTGCTCCAGTTTTCAAAATATGCTATTGGGTCAGTATGTATGACCCTTAACTTGGGAATGGTTGAGGATAAGTGAGTAATAAAGAGAAGGGACCTCAATTTAAACCAGAAATGACAAATACATTTTTTACTAGATCTATGAAAAACATCTATGTACAGTAATACCTCGGTTTACGAGTGACTTTGTATGCGAGCAAATCGGTGTACGAGCATGGAAAGTCAAATCGGTGTACGAGCATTATATCGGTGTACGAGAAAAATATTCTAACGCACACACGCATTTTTGTGTGGAAAAGTCCTAACCCTCAGCATCTTTGCACGCATTTTTACTGGAAATCATTCACCAAAGTGCATTCTTTTATGAGTGATTTACAGCGGTTTTACCTCGTGTTGTTAACATTAATTGTGATCGCTATTGTTCACATAGTGAAATATATACGTACAGTACAGCATATAGAAAGAAGGTACAAAAAACAACCCGCCCCCCACCCCCTCTTCTCGTCTCCATCACGACAGCTTTAATTGCTTTATTGCTTTAATTGTTTATTGCTTTAATTTATTTATTGCTTTAATTGTCAATTATTAATTAGGATTTATAATCCTAATTAATCCATTTATATCTTAATGGTTATAAGTTTAACTGTAATTAATAGGGTAAAACCCAAAAAATATTTAAAATGGGCATTTATGGTCGTGTAGAATGAATCGAGTGATTTTTAGTGCATTCTTATGGGGAAAATTATTTTGGTGTACGAGAATTTTGGGTTACGAGCTCGCTCTTGGAATGAGTTAAACTCGTAAACCGAGGTATTACTGTACTTGGATTTGGATAGTACTTGATTTTTAGCCAAAAACAATTAATCAACACTTGTTTTTCTTTGTTTATTGCTGTTTGAGCAACTGCTCCTACAATGAATGGGACTTTTGACTCATTGGACTGAACCACAAACTATTTTCTCCATTTAGGCTTAGTGAAACACAAAAAACGTAGATCCAACACACTAATCAAAGCCTTCTCTCTCACTGTGTCTTTCTATGTTGTTATGGAAAAGATGCATAGAGCTGCATGGTACCTGAAAGTTGTCAGTGTTATTTACTTGATACATTTTTAGGTCAAAAGCCACAACGAACATTCCTACTCAAACTCCTTAGATTTCTGTTGTTATGCTCCACAAGCAGAGGCACATATTTTTAATCCAGTGAATGATGTAGACTTTGACAGCAGCCTCACCAGAGCACAGATTCACTGAAAGACCAGACTGAGATCTGGGCTCCGTCTGTTGCCCCCTAGCCGTATGGATTCAACAGACTACACCAAGCTTATGTGCTGACCAGCCCACAGTGTAGAAACTTATTATAAGCCTCTCTGCATGGCTGCATGTGTCCAAAAGAGTGGTCGGGGAAATAGATGCGGTGCACCATTAGAGAGAGAGCGTGCTTCACATTAAAGTCAGACCTATGAGTTACCCTCCACGCTTCGTAACAGCACTTTTGGGGACTTTGTAGCGAAAGCCGCTTCATGATTGCCATCTCTATAATATCACTTATAGGTTTGGAGCCAGGGGAGGCGTATTTTTAAATGGCTCTTTCAAACGAGCATGCGATTGTTCGAAAGCCCAGCTAAAATGCATCAGAGAGTTCTCAACCTTAGCTGGGAGCAGTTTAAACCTACGCTAAGAGCACATTAAGAGCACGCTTTTTTATGTATCTATTCTATGTAGAAGCACTGAAATTCTCCCTCTTGTATGTCTTTTTTCATTTATGATTAATTGCGACACTGTTCTTCCTTTGATAACAACGCATCCTGCGTTGGTGATGTGAGATTGGGCCGGAAGCCTTCCGTAGAGATACGGTTCACGGCTCTGAGGCTCCTGTCCCAGATGTGACAGTCGCATTGCCCCTGACACGGCCTTGAGGCTCATTCTCCAGGGTCATTACTCATTTCACACTCACACACATACACAAATACAAAGAAACGCCCATATTCGTACTCGGTGGCACCGTCATGACAACTCTGGATCCATGCTAATTATCCATAAGGAACAGGAGTCCTGCATACTTAAATGAGCTGGGGAGAAGTCTACCAAAGTTTGTTTGACACCTCATCATAAATCAGGGGAACTAGGCCAAATTATGTCCCTCGGCCTGCTTCTAAACCAAGTGAGGTTGCATTTTAGTAAAGAGAGACGTATTGTCTGGTAACACGGGAGCTTTGAATTTTAATCTCACTTGGTTTGATCTGTATCCAATCGTAGATGTTTTCTGCTGTGAGACCGAGGTGCAATTTCTGTCCAGCTTTGAAAGAACTTCTTAAAAAGTTTCATTGGGATATGTCTCTAGTGCATTTAATGCTCATCAAATTAATTCGTTATTTTTGTTAGACTTTACAGTCTTTCTGTCCTTAATCAGATAATGCCCCAGTGTGAATCCTGCACAAACGGAAATTGAAAAGATGTTGTGTAGACGACATTTCTTAATGATGTTTCTAGTTTATGACTCTTTGTGAATTGCTCTATTCCCAGATCAGAATACATTCTGCCATATATAGCGAGAGCTCAAGCTCATTTGGAGCAATAGGTGCTGAGTGTTTGGTGAGTAATTATGTCCTATGGGGAGCTGTGTTTCAATGAAAGAGAATTTGAAATGAAGAAGACAGAAACATCGGAACCAGTATGTCTCGTTATCAGACTTGGAATACATAAATGAAAGTATAAGAATAATGCATGCTTTCTTTTTTCTTTTATTTAAAAAAAGATAAATAAATGAAAAGTAAGCGTTTTATTGATAGTATTTTCATGGAGATGCTACAGTAGCTGTACTGTACAGGACAAGAGTATAGGCGTATTTTTTTGGACAGTCTCATGTTTCATTAATTCAGAACTGCAGTGAGACAGATCACTCACATGGGAGCATTATTAATAATAAATATTCTCAATGTTTCGAAAACAATGAGAGTAAGGGCATTCAAACAGCATATAAATAATTCAAGGTACTTTATATAAGGAAATTATTTTCCATGCTTTGCAAAAGAGAACCGTGTGTGTGATTGTGTGCCTTAAATCATCCTTGGCAATTAAAGTGAAAAACATCAGCCTGAGGTCACCCTTTGAGCAACATATCGCTGTCACACCTCAGGCATTACGCGTAAATATTTTATTCCCATGGTAAAATAAATTTGTGAGGGTTTTCTCCTGCAGTAAGGTCATGTGTTGCTCTATATATTTTGGTGTCTGGTTCACTGCATTTTGTTTGTTTCCATTTGTTAGTTTATTTATGTATCTGTACTATATCTTGGTCATATATCAAGACAGAGATCATGATTTTTACATTTTCTGAAGTCAAAACTATGCAACCACATATTGTCAGAGTCATGTCGTGTTTCGTCACTTTCCGCCTGTGTGATCCTTCTGTTTCCATCCTTCATGTCAGCCACTCCCTCTTGTTAGTAGTTTCAGGTGCTCCCCGTTATTCTGCCTATTTAAACCCTCATGTTCTCCCTTGTCTTTGTCGGTTGTTGTAACCAGTTCCAAGTCTGTTCTCCGTGTGTGGATGCTCTTTCTGTGTTTCAAGTATTACAAGTTTTTTGTACTGTTTAGTGCCGTTTTTGTTTCTCCATTGTGGAATAAAGTGTTTTCTGTTGGATCTCTGTGTCTCCTTGTGCTTCCGCATTGCACACTCCACATTAGCGTTACACATCTTCTGCCTGGCACCTTCTTTTTTTTTTTTTTTTGTAAAAACAAAAGTAACTTTAAGGGTTAAATCAAGTAAAATCTGTGTATTTTCCATTTCCTCGTGACCCATCAGCACTCAAAGTCCTCTGAATCATTTGACGAGAATGTAGACTGTATGTTGTTTAACTGTTGGTGTGAATGACAAAGGAAATAACCAACGATGCTCATTATTTCTCCTCTGCTTTCTATCTCCTCTCATTCTGTCCTCTCTGGCTGGAGCTATTCAACCCTCGTCTTCCTGATTACCTGCTACCTGCTTGAATGGCCCGTCTCCCCCCTCCCAGCGCAGCAGCCGGTCTGTCGACGACAGTGAGACATCACTGTTCCTGGAATGGGTGCTGACACCATGCCAGAGAGAGACTGGAGCATTCCTGACAGTACGCTGTCCACTCCCCAAACCTCACTCGAGCGCCTTAGTCTTACAACTGACAATGCATGCCCACAACTTTTAATGGTCATTTTCTCTTGATGTCAGGGAACACATTCCCTAGCTGTGCACATATGAATGTGTTTCTGTGTGTATTTGTGTGTATATCTCCACATTTCATCCATGTCTTGTGGGTATGTGTTTGCCTACTGCTTGTGCTAGATGGTAAAATTGCAAGCCTATTGAACACTGCTAACACCCACCTGCCTCACTGTGCATATAACACAGACACCGTCAGTCTGACTGGTTATCAACCACCAGCAGCAGTCTGCCCCATGGCGTTATATTAGTCCCTGCATGCGCAGTCCAGGAATCCAGTGTGTGACAAGCTCTCCGTTTGAATGGAGAGGCAGAGCGCCTGATTCAAAGCTGTTGGTTTCCCAACCAATTGCCAGCGCCACCCTGGACTGAAACAAAGACAAGTGAGAGCAAGATAATGTCACATGCTTCACAGACAACAGAGGTCAGTGTCAGAGGCCAGGTCTGTTGTCCTGACATTTACTCTGAGCCTCCCAAAATAGAGTTGCATTGTCAACAGAGGGTGTTATGCTTCTCATATGGTTGTAAAAACTGTATATCCTTCGGGCTGGATAACAATTTAATCCTTTACAGGTGCATTGTTAACTAAAAAGTTTTGTAAATAAAGCATTGTTGAGAAATATGATTAAAATAATGTGCACTGACAATATTCTATATATATATATATATATAACAACAACAACAACAATAATAATAATTACTTTATATTCTCTAAGTTTCCAATGTGTGTGGTCAGTGATATTATTATTTTTTTTAAATTAAATTAATAATTTGACTCAGTAAAGGCAATCATTAAAGGCACAATATGTAAGATTTTTGAATGAAAATATCCAAAACCCGCTTGTACAGTGTTATGAATTTTGTTAATGTGTGTACTTAAATTATCCCAACTGTTTTCCACAATGTTTAAATCCAGAGAATTTCACATTTTATCCAGAGTAACGTCAAAGCTTCTTGAAGGCCAGCCTGCAACCTTCACTTTGCTGAATAAACTGCTTTTGTTAGGAAATAGCTTATCATTTAATGAATCGACAGGCCATCGGCTAATCTTTAACGTGTTTGCTTTTAAACATCCATTTTGGATTTATCTATTTTTAGAATTGACACTGAAAAAATGCTATTTTATAGAAGTCACAGGCAATTGGGTGACAGGTATGATTCAGTTTATGGCAACTCTCATTCATTTCTATGGCATCTGAAGCAATGATTGACTGTCACACAACTCTTAATGAAATTCAATTACCTCAAGGCTGCAATGTGATTGGTTATCAAGGTAAACGTGATCCAATTTAGCTGTTGCGCTTTTTTCAATAGTTGAGCCACAGACCCAGGTTTGCCCTTCACTGTTTCCTCACGTGGTTCTCCCAGTGTTTTTTCCATCCACCATATCTACCCAGTGTGTCTTTCTGTCTTGGTCCATTGTCGCTAATGTTGGATGTTGTGTTTCTCCTGAGACATTTCCCGTTGGACTGTTTTCATCCCTTTTGTTTTTGTATTTAAACTGTTTATGATATAAGAAGGTTTCAGTTTATTCCTCCTGGTTCTGTGCCTTCCTCATCCTCCAACAACATGCCTGACAACTTTCTGATAACGTTCCTCCTCATTGCGATGAAATTCCTCTATGGGAAATTTCTCTAATTATGAAATTAAAATGACATTATATTTTGCATATACTTAAGACATATATAATTTTCCATTAATTCATTTTCCAAATCTGATCTTTGATCTTTTTTTAGGGTGCTGTCATTTCTAACTGACTTTGTCATTGGGTAAATTGTTTTTGGCTAATTGTCTGAAACTTCATACATATACATACATATGCTTCCTCGCTATCTGAAAAGTAGTGAACAGTGGGACTCACATGTGAAAAGTCAAAAACTTGACAGAAAGGAAAGTAGTGTTTTAGTGTTTCAAAAAGTATTAAAAAATATTGTTTCCTTCTTGGGATTCTAAATCAATATTGTAGCAAATAAAGTGAAAATCAACAAGACTTGTCTTTTTTACTGTAGACCACACTTTCCACTTAATTTTGTTTAGTCATCATTTTTGGAGCATCCCTAGTCAGGCTAATAGGCAGTGGCATCTTTACTGACCTCTGGTTGTGGTTTGGATCACATCTTCCAAACTGGCACAAGATAATGTACCCAAATGCCTGACTTCCACAACAATATATGACTTCTATCCATCATCTCCACTATCACCCTCACTACTTCTATTCTCCTTGAACTTCTTCCTTTCTTACTATGACCTTATTTTCTGATGCACTGCCGTCACATATCATCACTACTTACTGAAAAGGTAGAGGTTTTTCCTTTCTGTCTTCAATAAAACTGACTAACAACAATCTAAAAAAAAGAAAAAAAGGCTATTATACTGCCTGCAAGTAATTCAATCATAACAATAGTGCAGATCCACAGAAAATATGTATTCCCCCAAAAGGACTTATGGTGCACTCAAATCCTCCTGAGAAGTTTGTATTTATTAGTTGGTAAGTTGTGTTTATGACATCAGGTGCTTTCAGGAGCATTTCGTCTGAGCAATATGTCAGTGTACCTTCTTTTAATTTATTCACACAAAATACAGTAAGGTTTTTAAACTCTACTTGCAGGAAATTTCTTCCACAAAGAATGTGCATCAGCTGTGTTTTCCCTTTTGATGTTTTTAATTAGATTATGAAGCCACCTTTAAACTTGTTCATTACATATTGTGATATTACAATGCCAATTTATTTTGTGCAGGGAATTAGCTTATTTTGTTCTACTAAATTAAAAAATCCTGACCATGTCTGCTTCCAAATATCTATAAATAATGTGGTATTTTTTTCCCTACTCGTCTTTATGACTTTGTGAAGGTGTTCATTTGTATTCAGCATGTAAATATATATATTTTTTAATTTATATGTATTTTCTTTGCACATCGATTTTAATTTTATTGGCTAAAGGGGGTTGTTACGGAACAGAGATCCAGAAAGACAGGATTGATCACACACAATGAAGTTTATTAATGTGTTTTGGCAAGAGTTCGTAATAGTAATGGTTACTGGATAGAAAACAGGTGATGAAAGGTTTTGGACAGGAGGCCGTGGAGATGAGGAGGAGGAGGTTTCTGACAAGGAGACGAGGAGACACTGGGACAGACAAGGAGAGATGTAGGCATAGGTAGAGTTTCAGGTGAGCTGAGGTGAGTTAAAGTGCATTGTAGCGAGACTTGATGGTGACTGCAGATTGAGGTGGTTATTTATAGGGTGACTGGATGAGTGATTGATGAGGTGCAGGTGCAAATAATCTGGTGACACTGATCGTTGGGGTTTGGCAGTAGGAGACCCTGGTCGAAACGTGACATTACTCCCCACCTCCACGGCACGCTCTTCAGGGCCATGGAACCCAACGATGTGGTGGTCGACCTCTACCCTTGGGAGCTGGACGGTCAGGATTAGCTGAGTGGAAGTCTTCTCTTTTTTTTACATTTACATTTACTTATTCAAAGGGCGTGTCACTTCTGTGGCAAGAGCGTTCCTCAGGACCGTACCTCTCCCAGTCCACGAGGTACTCAAGTTGGCCACCAAGACGCTGGGAGTTCAAGATCTTGCGCACCGTGTAGGCTGTTCCTTCATCCAGAATCACGGGAAAGGGCTGTTCAGGCATTGCACTAGGCTCTGTGGGAACAGACACAGGGATGTGCTAAGACTTAAAAAAAAGACACGTGGAATGTGGGATGGATTCTGTATTGTGAAGGGAGCAGTAGCTGAAAGGTGACTGGATTAATTTGTGTAGTGATGGTGAAGGGACCAATGTATCTGGGACTTTTTGCAGGGTAGGCACAGCCTGATGTCCCGAGTTGTCATCGAGACCTTCTGAAGGGGCTGATACTGAGGGGCTTGAGATCTTTTGAGGTCGGCTTTCAGATTGCACCTACTCACTGACTGTTGAAGTTGATGGTGGGCAGTAAGCATAACAATGGTGGAGAGCAGTTGGAATGTGACAAATGTGGGCACAATGACACTCACCATTGGTCTTGGGCACTTGGCGATGAGGTGCCCACTTAGACCACAATATAGACAAAGCCCCAGGGTTGTCTCATTGTCTTGTTGAATACTTCTATAAAAGTGGTCAATACACTCGAGAATGATTGCGTCACGGGGCCAGCTTGGAGCGCTCGTCCAGTGAGATTAGATTTCACGATTGAGATTTTGCTGCTTTCGGTGGAAAATATAGCAGCATCTCTTTGGTGAGGGAACATTCTAGTAGGAAGTTGTTGCACTCTTCCGCCTTACCAGAGTAGGGTGCCGGTCAGGCCACGGCACTGATCACATCTGTAGGTGAAGAAGTGACAATAGGTGAACCCAGAAGTGGTGGTGAGGGCGGATGTTGTTCTTCCATGGTCTCCTGCACGGGTCCAGGGTTGAACCTCTTGCTGTATCTTTCGGTCCGACGGGTATCATATGGCAATTCTAATTTTATTTTATATTTTGGTTGTATTTGAAATTCAATTTTCTTTGTGCAGTTTATAAATTACAATATATTTTTATAATTCTAAAGTGACAATGAAGACATTCATAATGTTACATAAATATTTAAAATTTATCACATCATGATGTTCAGAAAAATATAAAGTAGCACAACTGTCTTCAACATTGAAATTTAAGGAATGTTTCTTGATTAGCACCAATTAGCATATTAGAATAATTTCTGAAGGATCATGTGACACTGAATACTGTAGTAATGATCTGCAGCATAAATTCCAGGACAAGTGAGCATGTCAACATATATAAATTGATGAGATTGAATTAATTTCTCTTTCTCATATATACTAAATGTCAGTTTTTAGATGTATGCAGAGATATGAATAATGAAAAGCACAAAAATAAATAAATAGATTTGGTGTGGTGGACTCCAAATCTATAGTCAGTATAAAGTCCAAGACTACATTGATGAAGAAGAGCCAGTTAGACATAAAAACGTTCTGAGTGTGCCTTTAACAGTAAATCTAGCCTTTAATTAGATTACTGCTGACAAAGTTGGATTTAGCACAGTGAAAATAGTGCGTAACATGGGCTTTTTATATATTCTATTTTTTAAGGAATTTTAAGCCTATCCATGTGCCTATTAGAGATTAAAAAGGCTTTGAATTTTTACAGTCTAGTGACATTACCAGATGTTTACAGGATTTTATAGTCTAATATATGATTTTTTTAGCTTAGTCATCCATTTTGAGATTGGGTTTTTTCCCAGGCTATTATGCTTTTAGCAGAAGCTAACGAAGTGGAATGTTGAATCATTATGCAGAGGCGTGATTTGATCAGAGGCCTGAATAAAGGATATTTTTGAGGGGGCGTCTTACTGTAGATCCCTACATCCTCTGGAAAGTGGTATGAAAACAATAAATAACTTATTGATCTTTTTTCGAGGTAAAGCAAGAGGATTTTAACCAGCAAGAGACCATGAACATAATTGGACCCACAAGAAACATTCATCTTGATTACATTCAATTTGAACCAATAAGGATTGGGTAAGTACTGGTCATACATCAAAGTCAGATTGGAAGGACTTAGTAAATGGGAACTAATCTTTTTCTACCTGTGTCATCAGAGAGGTGGGCAGCTGAAATATGTGGACTAGAAAGTACACAACATCACAACCCAGCAAAACACTGAAAGAAAGAAAGAAAGAAAGAAAGAAAGAAAGAAAGAAAGAACGAGCCCAAAAATGTATTTCCCACATGGTTACTAAGCTAATTTAGTTCCCATGTAATGTTGTCAGTCTAGTAATCCTGATTGTATTTGTGTATGTATGTTTAAACGTGGTGACATTAAAAAGCAGTGAGGAAATAAACTCTCACAAACATAGGGTATGTATGAAAGACATTGAAGATTTCTGGTTATTTTCAAACTGAACATAACCGGAAACTAGAGTCAGTTGTGAACCTGACTGAGTAAGTCTGATTCAAACCGCTGAGTAATGAGCGAGTTTGAGGCTGTTTCTTTAATATTTTTGAATGATTGGATGGACGGATGTGCAGATTCATAACACCCGATGGTATTCCTGCTTTTGATAACTTCATTATCCACCGTTTTCACAGACAAGGTTTAAGTCTAGTCCCAGACTAAAATCTCATTTTAAAATATGTCAGTGTCATTGTTTTGTCTCAAGATGCACACCAGTAATGTTTAAGGGACATTCAGATTGGAGGGGCGTTTATAAAAGCTACTTAAATGTCCTAATTGAATTTAGGCCTAATCCTGACTTAATCCAACCTCTGTCTGTTAAACCAGGCCTATACTTTTTATTTTTGTCGAATACTTAGAGCATGGACATTAAACAAATAATATTTATAATACTTTTAAAATTACAAAGAGGTCCTCTTAATTATATCTTTTATTGCATTCTTTCAGAAGTGAAAATGTCTTGGAGTACCCCTTTGCCCTTTAAAATGATTAGTTTTTTTATATTCAAGGGGTCTTGAACAACAATAATAGCTTTATTGGAAATGAAAAAAAAAATATATATATATATATATATATATATATATATGAATACAAATACATTCTGTCATGTTCAGAAAATGGATTTGTGTCTTAATCTTGTTTACTTTTGGCTATAGAGATGTGCTCCAGGAAGACTATGGGAGGGATTTGAGACTTATTGAATAGTGGCATGAATCCCAAATAAACAATTAATAACAACAGATCAGGAGCCGAGCCATGAAGTTGAGCAGAATCTGCCAACTTAACTCTGAGTTAACTCTAGTCAGGAAGCAAAAAATTACATTGTTGTTTGAGGAGAGATTAATGAGCCTTCATTTAGCAAATGCTCATTAGAGAGAAGGCAGTTCTGCCCCAGAAACTCATGCAACCAAACTTGCAAGACTCCATCAGAAGATATCAGACATTTGGCATGCTCTTCTTTTGCATTCACACGGTTTCTACGCTCAAATCCGCTTAAAGTCTGAACTATGACCAATGTCAAGCATATTCTATTGTTTCTCACCAGCCAAGTGTATTCGGACTATCTAAATCCCAGACTAGCTGCTGAGAGAAGACAGGCGATGTGCCCTTTCTATGATGAATTCTCTGCTTCAGTAGCTTTACCCTGAGCATATGTTGTGTCAGACTTCTTTTGAATTGATAAACAGCATTGTGTGCATGGACAACATTCTTTTAACCTGCGATGGCTTTGCCCCTACGGATCTGGAATAAAAGATCCCCACAAACAATAGTTTGACTGTCAGTAAGGCTATGGGCATCTCACAGAACAGTTTGTCTCCATTATTGCCCCTTAATTACATTCAAACAGCAGTAAGAGCAAGCAAATGATTGCAGTGATGAGAACGCTATTTGTCTCTTTTCAAGGCTGACGGCCCAGAAGGCATAATGCATTTATGTGCCTTTTTTGTTTGCAAGTCATTTCACCGGCACTAGAGTACTCCCATCCAAAGAGAGATTATCTAAAATCCCTTTTGTGAACAGCCATATGTTCGTACATTCTCTGCTCTGGCCTCTTTAGATATCTCAACCTCTTAAACATACATCGTAGTGCATACGCAGTACTTCCAAAACAGTGTAACCCCTGAAGGAGGAAATGCCTGCATGCGGGTCTGCTTCTTTTAAGCTTCTCAATCTATATCCACCCTCACACCCATATGAATCAACACAGGGAAAACGCACATTAAAAAAGGTTGCGGAGCATCATTTAAACTTGTTCCATGTGGTTTTTTATGCCGAAGAAAAATCTTTAAATGGGGCCAAGCTGAAGCTCTCATAACACCCACAATGTTCTTATATTCTCTCTAATTTGTTTTTGACGTGTTTTTTTAAATGCTCTCCATGCTTCTGGCAAAGATGTAATAAGCAAACATTTTATCTGATGAGCCTGTCTGAATAATGATGTTAGCTGAGCTGCTGCTGGTCGGAATTTGGCGTCGTGGATTGTCCCCTTTTTCTTCCACTTTTGTCTTTCATGAACAAATTTTGGCTTCTGACAACATAAGCAAGCCTATGAGGATTGGAGCATCCAGTATGATCAGAGCCCTTTTGAAGTTACAAACATCTCCTTGTTTACTCATAGTGTTGCATCCTTCCCTGTTTACTCGGTGCATTTCAACGGGCTTTAATTAAAGCAGAAACATCCTCTTATTTTACAGATTTTGCTGGCTCTGGTCAGGATTACCTTGCTTTAGATGGTGCTCTACCTTTTTCTTGATGATCCCATGTCCAACAAATGATCATGTCTAAAAACATCTGTGCGCCTGTAAGCATCAAAGGAGAAATGGAAGGAGGCTCTGAGTTTAATTAAATAATGAAATCTCTCTAGGCAAGACACTTTACCCAGTAATATTTTTTTACTTCCTTTTATATGCTGATTTCTTGATGATTAGCCACACTTCAAGCCTTGCTTCTGGTTAGACTGTCACATCTTGGCTAATCATAGTTATCCTGTTAGAATCCCACAGTACATTCTTTGTGATCTGAAAGAAAAGATTTTGCCGTATGAGCCCCTGCAGAAAAATAACTAAATGTGTTGTCTTCTTCCCAATGAAATGCAGCATCTGTGTATAGCAGCTAATATAAAATGGAATGTACTTAATTTAGATAGATTTTGTGTATAATTTATGAAATCGAAATTTTATCAACATGGAGACAACTATGAATGATATTTATAATTCTAATAATAACATTTATTATAATATTATTTCACTTATCTATGTATGACATACAATTTATATTTTGTATATGTGAGTTTGTGTGTGTATATATATATATATATATATATATATATATACATACACTCACCTAAAGGATTATTAGGAACACCTGTTCAATTTCTCATTAATGCAATTATCTAATCAACCAAACACATGGCAGTTGCTTAAATGCATTTAGGGGTGTGGTAATGGTCAAGACAATCTCCTGAACTCCAAACTGAATGTCAGAATGGGAAAGAAAAGTTATTTAAGCAATTTTGAGCGTGACATGGATGTTGGTGCCAGACAGGCCGGTCTGAGTATTTCACAATCTCCTCAGTTACTGGGATTTTCACGCACAACCATTTCTAGGGTTTACAAAGAATGGTGTGAAAAGGGAAAAACATCCAGTATGCGGCAGTCCTGTGGGCGAAAATGCCTTGTTGATGCTAGAGGTCAGAGGAGAATGGGCCGACTGATTCAAGCTGATAGAAGAGCAACTTTGACTGAAATAAACACTCGTTACAACCAAAGTATGCAGCAAAGCATTTGTGAAGCCACAACATGCACAACCTTGAGGCAGATGGGCTACAACAGCAGGAGACCCCACCGGGTACCACTCATCTCCACTATAAATAGGAAAAAGAGGCTACAGTTTGAATGAGCTCTCCAAATTTAGACAGTTGAAGACTGGAAAAATGTTGCCTGGTCTGATGAGTCTTGATTTCTGTTGAGACATTCAGATGGTAGAGTCAGAATTTGGCGTAAACAGAATAAGAACATGGATCCATCATACCTGGTTACCACTGTGCAGGCTGGTGGTGGTGGTGTAATAGTGTGGCCCTTAGTGCCAATTGGGCATCGTTTAAATGGCACGGCCTGAGCATTGTTTCTGACCATGTCCATCCCTTTATGACCACCATGTACCCATCCTCTGATGCTGCTTCCAGCAGGATAATGCACCATGTCACAAAGCTCTAATCATTTCAAATTGGTTTCTTGAACATGACAATGAGTTCACTGTACTAAAATGGCCCCACAGTCACCAGATCTCAACCCAATAGAGCAGGGGTCGGGAACCTTTTTGTCTGAGAGAGCCATATACCCAAATTTTTATTGAACATGATCTGCCTGTCTCTTCCAATCGCAGAAGTAGAGGAGCGATCGATCTGTCGTTGGGGTGGTGCGCCGGCGCGATCTGCCTGTTCTCCGAACGCGGAAGTGGCGGCGCGATCTGCCTGTCCCCCGAACGCGGAAGTAGCGGAGCGATCTATCTGTCGACGGGGGGCGGCGGCGTCAAAAGAGCCATATGCAGTCATCAAAAGAGCCATATATGGCTCGCGAGCCATAGGTTCCCGATCCCTGCAATAGAGCATCTTTGGGATGTGGTGGAACGGGAGCTTTGTGCCCTGGATGTGCATCCCACAAATCTCCATCAACAGCAAGATGCTGTCCTATCAATATAGGCCAACATTTCTAAAAAATGCTTTCAGCACCTTGTTGAATCAGTGCCATATACAATTAAGGCAGTTCTGAAGGCGAAAGAGGGTCAAACACAGCATAAGTATTAATCCTTTAGGTGAGTGTGTGTATGTGTGTACGTGTATGTTTGTTTTTTGTGTGTGTGTGTGTGTGTGTGTGTGTGTGTGTGTGTGTGTGTGTGTGTGTGTGTGTGTGTGTGTGTGTGTGTGTGTGTGTGTGTGTGTGTGTGTGTGTGTGTGTGTGTGTGTGTGTGTGTGTGTGTGTGTGTGTGTGTGTGTGTGTGTGTGTGTGTGTGTGTGTTGTGGCCATGTTGAGACACAATACACACATGTGAGCAGCATTTTAACAACCAATCAGATTTGAGGGACAAGTTTACCATTTCTGTCAAGTTTTGCCTTACAACTAGAGTTAGTTGCTTCTACATCAGTGTCACCTATCATTCACCTATCATTTCTCTCTGATTTTAGGGAAAAGTTATAGGTAGAGTTAGGGATAGGGTTAGGACTATAATTTTCAGACAGGAATGTTGCTCCAGGATGTAGTTCCAACAATGCAATTTAAACAAAGCAACTTAAATTGCATTCAAAATACACATTAACATTATAATCAGTTCTTACTTTTCCTGAGTTAATAGTTATTTAATATAAAATATACCTTTTATTAGATCATTGATTTAATTGAATGTGATATATTGGAAAGGAATTTAGCATTTGTTTGTTTTGTTTTTTGTCAAAAGTGTGTGCATTTTAAACTGTATCAGGCCCGCATTTCACATTGTTTTTTATTTACTTGGTTTGAATTTGTCATGTTCTGCTATTTGCACGAGCCCTATGAATCTATGCTTTGAATCCTTTGCACAGCATACCGATTTTGCTCAAAATCCTCTGTCAATGTCCCTTTGCGTTTATGTGTCTCGTGGGCATTTCCCTCACGTCACTGCATTTCCACGCTAACTCATTAGCTAGCAGGCTACTTGTTAGTGATCTTGCCTCCTCTCCATGCTATGAAAGGCAAGCCACTAATTGAAAGCGTGTTGTGTGGGAAATGAGCACTGTGCGCTGTGCCGCAACTCTGTGACAGGGCTAAACAAGAGTGGCTCCCCCATCCCACCCGGAGACAACACCAATTAAAAGTGAATGAAAGTGGAATGTGAAGATAGCTTCTGTCAGTTAGATGGAGCACTGCTGTGTCATGCTAACTTTATTGAATGTGTGGGAGGGAAGAACATGAGAGTTGTGTGTTAGCTCGTTAGGTTGACTGAATATCCTTTTGCCCTTGGACAGTATCGCAATGAACATCAGGTCACAGCAAATGTACAATAGAAAGTATGAATGAACCACTATACCTCTGTGATGACCTTTATGGGTACCGAGACAAACAGGTTTAGGTACAGAAGCAGAGCAACTCCACAGTGCCACCTGGTGTAAAGAAATATCTCAAAATTCACAGTTCTTAAGCTTTGCTGCAGTTAGCTAACCCCGATGATATATTTCACACCATGCTACTAGAAGGTTAAAACTAAGTTATAATCAAACAAGCAGGCCACTGTATTTATTTTATTTGTATTTACATACATATTGATTAACTAATAGTCATTTGTTTAAGACGCCAAAACTTTTTTTTTTTTATCAGATTATTGATATGCTTACAGTTACAAAATTAAAGAAAATAATTTTGGTAGCACTCTTATATTCTATGAGCTTGGATTAATCACTTCTATTACTATAATTTTATATTTTAGCTATATTTATTTATGTTTTAGCTCTGTTTCTTTATACTCATACTAGAAATCAGTATGTGTGATCAATCTGATTCAATTTGAACGAATAAAACATTTATTTGTTTACTCAAACAAAAGTTAATTATTATTAAATAGATATATTTATGGACTAAAATTAAGTCGTTTCCACCACCCCCCCTCACCCTAAAAGTAATAGCTTAATATACAATTCTGAAAGTAAGTTTAAAAAATGCATTGAACTTGTGAGTATTTTCTGGTTTGTTTGTGTTTAAATTTGACGGAAAGTTTAAACTATAGGCTACAATCCAGCTCTGTGTTTGAAAGCTGTGCTAAGCAAAAGCCAAACCAATTACACATCATCATCATCATCAACCACGGCGGTTCTTAATTAGTGAGAAACCTATTATCCTCCAATGATGGGATCTTTAATTAGATCCACTCTGTTTCTTAGAAACAACTGCCACCTGTATGGGACGGTACAACACAACAGCCCAGAGTCGCAGAGGTTTGCTACAGCTACACTGAAGTTAATCAGGACTTCACAAACGCCACCAGATGTTTCAACTTCCTGAGGCATAAATATTCTGGAAATTTAGTTCATTGTGCACTTGGCCTGTATGTTACCTAGCAACTGCAAATTCTACCATGCAGTGTCCATAACCTGATCTGTTTTCTTCTTATGGAGTCACATATGCTACACATCAGTGATGTCAGATGAGAACAACCAGTCCAACAATTAACTTCTGTGTAAACATGACGTTTATTGCCTACTCAGATAACACCACTTATATGAAGACCAGAGAGCCATTGCATAATGGCAGATACAGGGCACGGTGTATGCTTTATCTAATCACGTGTTTCTTTACTTCAAGTATGAGCACACAGGCAGATGTTGGTGGGGGTTCTTGCAATGCTTAATATAATTGTTGTAGCCCTAATCACAAGCAGTACAACATATGACACGAGTAGTGATCCCAGCTTAATACATAGCCTAAGTGGTATTGTGTCATTACTATTAGAAGTAATTAGTGGCAATCTTACACCATAAGAAACTCATTAAACAGAAATTCTGATCAACTGAGCTTCCACTGCAAATGCTTTATCACTGATTTTTCAATGCTGCCATCTTGTGGTCGAACTCTGTAATCAGAGATTTATTTAAACGCATTAATAATTAAGACATTGCAGTGTTTACCCTCTTGTATTTGTTTATATTTTGAACATAACCTACTTGAATCATTTAGAAATCAAAACTCAATATTTTGACAAAAAAAATACATTTTTGACCCTCACATTTCTGTTACATATATACTTGACCATGCAATTCAAGTCACCTTAATTTATGTAGCACTTTATACAGTAGAGATTGTTTACAATCCTTACAATGCAAAGCAGCTTTACAATAGTAAGAAATTCAAAATCTGCTGTAAAGTAGCTCTAACAAGCCAATAGTGTCATTATACAGCTCAAGTCAGTTCAGTGTTGATTCAGTTCAATAGCTGTAAAGTTTATCAATTATGCGTACATAGCGAAAGTCCGATGTGACAAACTCCCGTACACTACACTGCACACTGAATAAGCAGTATAAGCACATTCATGGGTCAGGTAGGCCAGTGACCTGTCACATCACATTAAAGTGTCAAAACGACATTTATTGATTGAATTTTGTATAGTTTGAATGCTGATATTAGCTTCATTATATTGGCATAAAACACAAACGGCTCAAAATAATAGAGCAAGTCATAAATGGTAAAATAGCCATATAGGCTTAGGTTATATGGATTTGATCACTATAAGATATTATTGAATCCTTTGATTCTCACTGATCTAAATGTATAAATAAATGAATAATATATATATATATATTTGGTGAATGGCTATGACAAGTGATTGAATAAAATCTTAAAACTGTTTGCATTGCCTGCAGCTGACGCCATTATTCAAGGAGAGAAAATGCGAGTTAATAACTGTCAGTTGGGTGTAAAGACCATGGATTACTTTTAGATTACTGAGTGCCTGCTGACAGAGTTTGCTTTAGGGTGTACCTGAACTCTGGGAAACAGACAGATTTGATTATGAATTCATTTGCATGTTTTCTAGGCCGACCCCTTCTTACATTTCAGTGGAGAAAATACATGGGACCACAAGGGAATCCAGCATTTCTCTGTGTCAGTGGACTATGAAAACCACAGGGCTACTTGTTCCAAAATGGAGATCCCATCTAACATTAGGCTGTGTGACTGGGCAGTGTCCCATCCGAAGCAAAGCGGCTGATGAATAAAGAAAAAGGTCATGTTTATTTTGTATATCAAGTATAGCAGCAAAAATAAATAAAACAGAAAATATGGCCCTTTTTACATCTGTTTTACATACAATTGAGCCTCAAAACTACAAAGCAAGTTATTCGCTGAAGATTCTTGGCAAACTGTTTTCTTTTCTTGCCTCGAAATGTATCTGATTTCTAATACAGTTTTTTCCTCATCCAGTCATTTGTATATGAGAGTTTTCATGCCGAATATATATCACCACCAGCTCCGAAAGCCCATTCACCACACCTCCTCTCTCAGTTTATTTAAATACGTTTTTATGAGAGCTCAGTCCTTCTGTGTCTCCCAAAGACCGTGACACTTTGACCTGCATCTGTACGTTGCGCTGCCATTTTTAATATCCTGCCTGCTGATCAGAGCTGAAGGCCGGCCTGCCCGTGTGACGTGTGCTGGTTCATGTCATAATTTATTACACGCTATTTTTCTTACACAGCCAAGTTTACTGCAGCTGCCAGAGTGGTAACTGGCAAAGCTTAAGAGTACTATCTAGAGGATTGTTTTGCATATATTACAGGGTTAAGTGCAAACCAATCTGGTTTATACAAACACAGCAATCCAAACAACGAATACATTGAAGCTGATGAGTACCACACCACTCGGGCTGTCTCCCTCACTCGCAGATTGTTTGAGGCTGATTAGTTGTATAAAACACAGCGCTGACTTTGATTACATTACATATCGCTATGTGTGGACGATTCGTGCGCTGACGGAAAGAGTCCTGGGGAAATGCTTTGAGACACAAGGTCAATTCAACAATACGCATTTGATTGCATTTACCCTGGAAAAAAAATAAAAAGCAGTGTACATGGAGTAACTTATATGGTTTTCCTTTCGTTAGGTTCCTGTTATGAATATCCTCTATATGTGCAACAGAGTAGCTAATGTCCATCCTAACACCGGATAATGCAAGTTCTTCCATGTCACATGTTTGGAATTTGTTATGGGTAAAGTAGTTCAGACGGGCTCAAAATGCAATCTCAAAAGTCGGAATGAAATTGTCTTGGCATTTTAAATGGAACACCTCCGTATGTCACTGAAAATAATCTTCCATGTGCTCCTATATTCTCCTGTGGACAATGAAAGGGGAAGTATTTGTGGTTAAAGGCTCGCTCGAAGTGAGAGCACCAGATAGCCTTTCGATGCAGAGCTCCACGGTCTGCGCTGATTTCCCACAAACCCGTCAGCTAGAGTTACAGATGCAAAAGACAGAATCCACCTTATATCATGTGTGTTTTCACTCAGATTCCACATTCAGTCGAAGTATCCGTTAATCCCTCAAGCAATACACTCTCTTATTAGTGTTGCAGTGAAATATGTGCTCTCTCTCTTTCAGCAGGGTACAGCGGGGCTAAAAGGCCCCTGGGGCAAAAAGCCCTTTAGGTTTTTAAATTCGCACACAACACAGAATAACAACAAACACCAGTGCTGTGCTGGAAGCAGTGCTTATATGGAGAAAATGAAATCATAACCACTTTTGATTTTGTTTGCATATGCGCACAGTACAATTGTGATGACGCAAGAGATTATTGAGTCCAGTTGGAATCAAAAAAATAATTCAATTTTAGGGTAAGGTTATGAAATCTGAAATCATAAAACGCAATCCCTTGAGAAAATGTAACGATTTATATTATGTAAAAATAGTGGTGAATTCGTATAGTTTGATTTGTAAGAATATTTTAGTAAATACAAATGAGATTGTACTAATAATACAAATTCACCATGACAGTTTTGTATCAACAGTTGTTGATAACGGCCTGAAAACACTTAGATTGTCAGAGGGGGAAAGAAACAGTACTTTGTCAAATTATTATCTTAACATTTTCCATTAGGGAGATTATTTATTAAGGATGATGCAAAAATGGACTCAAATAGACTGCTCCGAAATGTTGACTGTTATGAATATGCTGGCTGTTCATTTACTAAAACCAGAACGCAGGTGTTCAAAAAATACTTTTATATGAATATGATTTTTTTTTTTATATATATATAATCTTTTTTATTTATTTTAAAGAGGTTAAAAGCCCCATTAACTGTTTTTATTTTAGCATGGTTTTGGGTCCATATAGTGTACCTATTTTATCCACCATTTATATTTCTCCACCAATATTCAATACAAATGTATACATTTTTGAGTTGACATTTGATTGTATTTTGGGACCAGAGAAATTGCAGTTGTGCCACATAAGAAATCCCACCATTCCTGACTCCATGTGCTCCTCTCAGACAGCAAAGAAAGACAAACTATTAATTTCTGTTGCGAAAAACCTTCTGCGCGCTGACATTGATTCTGTGCCAAGGGTCCACGCTTTGCCCGGGAACAGACGGGTCTCTCACGGCCGACATCTGCGCGGTGCGCGCGGCTGGCCGCTTTGTCATGTTGTTGGCGCGTTGCTGTCACTCTGAGAGAAACAGCGTGACCATGTTGATTAGAGTAACCTTTTGGGCAGAGAGTGGAAATATGCTGTCAGCTCATTACAAAAATACATAAGCTCTCACATTCAATTACTCACTTAGCAACGGAAGATTAGTTTGCGGGAGCTGCCAACACCGTTGCCTTCGCGGGGTCAAGAGAGTGAGACTGTAATCAGAGCGGTTTGAGAACCGCTGGTGTATCGCTTTCTCTTTCGCTCCCCCTCTCTTATCCTCGGTTTCATCCCCTCAGCCCGCTCTCCTGACCCTCCCGCTCGAGTCAACCCATAAAGCTGATAAATATTTACTCTAGTACCGTTCTTTTTCCCCCTTGGGTCTTAAGTGAATTTCATAGTTCATAAAACATCACACGGGTTCTTTAATGAGAGCTTCCCGCTTCTGCTACGGGGCCCACGCGAGTCTCAGATTATGCGTGTTAAATTCAGCGAAGAAAAGCGTAAAGCCATCCGCACCGAATCCCACCCACAGGCTCATTTTGACACAAAAAAGCGAATGCGCTCACACATTCGGTGTGCTAAGTAGATAACCGCCTGCGCTTTATCTGTACACTTTCTTTCACTGTGTGGATGTGCATAAATAACGCGCGCGCGTGTTTACAGCATACTGTTTACTGATGCTAAAGAGAACGAAATCTGTGAGAGTGGAAACCCTCTCTGGGCCATGAATCACGCAGAGGCCCCTGGCGTGAGACGCCCGTCACCCACCACTCCTGCTCGGCGGCTCCCAGGCCTCCTTTTTCGAATACGGATCAAATCTGTTAATGCCTGACATTGGCTGTAAACCAGCTGTCCATCAGCGGCCACGGGGCAGATTTGTTATGACTGAAGGGATTCTGGGTAAGGCTGCCAAGAGAGGTCTATCCTTCTCTCGTGGCCCTGGTGCTTTGATTGCATGTTTAACCTAAGATATGTTTTGTGGAAAGTACGGTGCATGGTGGATATCGTCTGTCAGGGAATTAATTGGGGAAAATAGCAGGGCTTGGGGGGAGGGGGAGCGTGGACACTATCTGTGCCTCCTGGTGGTTTGTTTCATTGTAATTACTCACTGTAATATCACTATTTCTAATTAGCCTCAGATGACAATCAACCTTCTTTAATCATAGGCTAATTACGGTGGGCAAAATACCTGGGAAGTTTGTATTTCAAAAACAAATGATTTTTTTATTAGATAAAGCTGCTTTTGTGCAGCTAACATATCACAGTTTGATTATATGGCACTAAAGGCAGGGGCTTGGGAACCCCTAGACAGCCGCAAGGGGGTCTGGGGAAAACGTTCCAAAATAGTTTTTTTTTTTTTTTTTTTTTTTTTTTAGGGCTTTCATAGTTGACGTGTAATTTGTATAAAATGCATTTTTAAATCTTTACTTTTTAACACATTTAATAAGTGTATCACTTTTACTGAGATTTCATGAGATTAAAGCGCCCTATTTATTATTAAAGATGAAATACTTTGCACCCACTAGATGGCAGATTGGGACTCCTAAGCATGTTAAAGCATGTTAAAAGTCCAGTGTTAAATGTGTTCATAATTATGGTGGGCCTTTGAGATGTGTTGATTGAATGTTTTGAATCTTACCCCACTGAACTTTAAATCAATGCTTTCTTTCATTGAAAAAGTGATACATGATCTGCAAAATTAGCTATTATTTTCATTACACATCTTATTCATTTTGCAGATCTTGTGGAACTAATCTTCTGGTTTTAATACCCTATGCATGTAAGATAACAAATTGCTTTTGATAGATAACATATTGCTTTTCTTGGTTTTATTATAGGATCGTCTCTGGGAAAAGCACTGAGAAAGTTAGCAAACGCTTACAGAGCAGTTCATTTGTCACGGTAATGTAAATCTGTCATTGTGATTTATTGATAATTCATTTGTTGTGAAAATGCTTTGCTTTAAATCTTTGTTTGCGCTTCATCTATCAGAGTGTCGTACATCATTGTGCCTTTGGGTTTTCTGCTAAATTCATGTTTCCTCATGTTATTTCAAACAGTTCTTGATATACTTGTTTAAATTCCTTGCGGCTTGAAAACTAAAGTTAGAAAATTATATATCCCTTGTATTCAAGGCACATATTCTTATGTTTTATTATATACAGGAATTGTCCTCTGAAACTGCCTTTCTTTTGGGATGTAAAGTGATACGCGCTATGTAATTTTCTGTCCGGAAAGAACAACGTTAGGAAATCATTTCTTCAATCAATTGTCCTCAACATCTTCAATATGTTTATACTGTACTGGGACAGACCTCTTTAATTATATATATATATATATATATATATATATATATATATATATATATATATATATATATATATATATATATATATATATATATATATATATATATAATATCCCAAACAACATGTTTGGTTTTGCCTTATTTTATTTTTCCACGTGACTGAAAATGACACTTTAAGCCCAAGCTTAGCTTTTCATTTTCAGATATGATCTATCATTCAGAATCCGAGCTGCCTGTGTTGTTGATACAAATAATTCTGATTTATCTCCTGTAAAAGCCTGCGATTTCGCCTGTCATGGACGAGTAAAGTGTTTGAATCATTCCGCCATTAATCCCCACATTGTTTTATTTACTTTCAGCTCTCACCAAGTGGAAGGCAAAGGGCACATTATGAGGTCACAAAACAACGACTTCCCTGTTGGGTCTCAGCAACAGCCTGTCATTTGTGGCATGCTTTTGAAAGAGTGAGCGAATTGCCCTGAAGGTTGCGGAATAACACGCACGCTAATCTAAGCGTCCTTGCGAGTGCATTAAAGGTCTTAAACTATCTGGAGAGTGTCGTAAGCTGTGTGTCCCCGGTGTGTGCTGCATGCAAACCTGGCATGTGCCTGTTCAGCATGGACTTGCACTCCTGCGATTCCCCAGGCGCCGTTCTGAACCAGGGCCAAACGTTTCGCAGTGGGTCAAAAGTGTGCGTTCCTCCTCCCACTAACCCACAGGCGGGTGCCCTGCTCACCCCACACCAGAGGCAGACCCTGCTGGAGGACTGAGGTTAGCCCACACCGCTAATCAGCATCGAAACTGGGGCAGTGCCGTCTTATGGGCCCTTCTTGATTTCCCAGCAAACGAATGTTGTTCCCCAGAGCACTCGCTCACAAATGAATGTACACACTTATGCCTACATTCTCCATAGATACAGCTCATTCATATTGCTCGTGTTTGTTTGCTTTGGCAGGATGCGTTAGAGGGAAAACGTTATGCCTTCTTTAAAGAGTCGACCCTTGAGGGCCCCAAGAACATAAAGATGTGATCTGAGGCTTGTAAAACGAAAGAAAAATTGGCTTTAGTATATGATTACCTGATTTACCGCGGAGAGATAAGTGTTTGCTGCTAGCTGGCGGTTCTGACCTGGGGTCCCCCTTGCTTTTCTGCGACCGCGTGGTTTCGGTGGGGAGGGACACTAACCGAAGGCAGTTGGTACCTAGTGTGCTGGAATGAATGTGGTGACAGGCCTAGTAATTACCAACAGAATGAAGGGCCACAATTGCTAAAACCTATTCAGGTGCTAAGCTCACTATATAAAAAATACATTCTGAAGTGTACTTGTTTCTTTAACTTATAATTTTAAAAACATGATGTTGCATTTTGGGTATTTTAGGGTTTTGCAGAGTACCAAACCACATGGCATCCCACTGGAATATGGTAATGATACAGGAAAATGTTTATGACGGTAAAAATATGTATTATTTGTCTTTCTTTCGTTCAGAGTCCTTCCTGAGCCATTTTATACGTTTCTTGAAACACACCACAGAGGCTGGCCAACACCCGTTTCTATCTTTAGATGGGGGAATCCACCCAAAAGCTGTCAATCATGAGGCCACATCTCTCAGAAGACAAGGTAAATCAGAGCACAAAATCTAATTCAATTAATACCTACATTCTAACTTGATAGAAGTTGAGAACATCAGCCTTTTTCTCAATGAAAGCATTGCCATTTATTAGATCGAGGAGCATAATGATTTTAATTATGTAAGAGCAAGATGTAGAGAAAAAGAAAAGCGTATGGACAACTGAGAATGGGGAGCAAAATGCAGTATTTCTTAGAAAACAAGCACATGACTAAAGATTTATCTGCTTCTGGACTTGACTCACTGCTTAATTTTTCTTGGACTCCACCTATGTTTTTCCAAGTTTGCCGGGAACTATGCATAAAAAGGTCAAAGAAATAATGGTTTGAAAAAAAAAAGTGTGTATTACATTTTTGAAATACTAAATTACAGCCTAAAAAGGGGGGAAACCAAAAAAACAGATTAATGGACACAGTCCTGTGCTTTGTATATCTCACTGGCACTCAGTGAAGAAACACTTTATAAATCACACTAGACATGTGAAGGATTATTAGTGCAACATGCTTTGTTTCTTGGTTTGTGTTATTGCCAAATCTTTAAGTACCTGCACTACCCTCTTTAATCTGTTTTTTAAAAAGCCACCAAAGACGTTAAATAGTATTATTTTTTCAGTGTGGTTTTAGAATCGTATGCTGTTTTTGTTTTTAAGAAGGGAGGGGGGGGAAAAGGAGACCAAAGGTACACAGAGAAGCAGACTGATTTAAAATCACTCAACTATGTATTTACTGTGAAGGAATAACAAATTGTTTAGAAACTAGCTATGTCTTCGATTGCTGGAGTGTTTAATAAAAAACATCACACTTAATCAGCTTCATGTCTGGAAAAACATGCAGCCCTGAGTCAATATAGTCAAAGACTGCGTATGGATGTTTATTTTTGATGATAAATAGCCCAAATGCAAAGCACATAAACACAAATAAATATTCGGCTCACACTGTTGCCCATCAAGACTCAAGATCTGCGTTTCATCAAGAGAAAATTGTCAATATAATCCAAAAGGCTCTTACAGGCAAGACTCTGGCCCGTTGCCAGTGTCACAAATCATATTTAAGTAGCTTATACCTTCAAAACAGACTAAGCTGTAATTATTCATTTAAATATGTATGCAGTATCCCTGTCTATTCCTTACACATACAGGCAAACACGCACATCTGTAGTTGTAGTTTTCATAGAATTCACGTTGCACACCCTCATGTGGATAGATGTTATGGTCCATTAGCAGGAGATAACAGAGAAACTGAAATGTTTGTAGGGTTAATGTATTTGGAATTCTCCATTTCATGGAAATCATTAGCTTGTTTTAGGGGTAGGCACATACATTTTAATAGTGTCAAATATAATGAATGTAATGAAAATACTTAATTACTGTTATTATATATTCAAAAATAAACCAAGGACTGATCTTTTTTCGTGATTTAAAAAGTCATTGACTTGAAATTGCAAATGTGACTTGAAATTGTTGGCTACAATAATATACCCTTAAATGCCAAAACTTTTTCGCAAAACTTGGCTAATATGTAAAAATATTACATACTGGTATGCTAAAATTAAAAAAAAATAATCTGTTTACATGAGGCAGACATCTTAAATATTTTATGGGCTTGTTTAAGTGACAAAATAACATTATCACACTGCTACAGTAATTCTGGGTTGAAATTTGGTAACTTAGATTGTCTTCAATTTGTCCAACTGACTTTATGAAGAAAATATATTTAGGCCTATTGAGTGTAGACAGTGCAGTGTGAACAGTGATAACACAGCATATATGCATGACAGCGTCAGAAACGCATTGAATAGCTGAATATTATAGAAAAAAACTGTTATGGTGGCTTAATCCGTTCGTTTAAATCACCACAGCTTTTTTTTTCGTAGAACACCAAAGACAATAACAACAGTTAATATATATATATATATATATATATATATATATATATATATATATATATATATATATATATATATATATATATATATATATATATATAGTTATATATATATATATATATATATATATATAGTTATATAATATATAGCATTTTCGCGTTTGCTTCTTTTCACCGTTTGATTTTTTTTTTCTCGGCACAGTTGCAAATAGCTTATGTACGCCTATAATTTTTGTACATATAAATAACCAACACCAAAATTCGTTTTAAAGATAAAAATATGCTTTGTTATGTTTGAATACATTCAGGAGAAGTGGTTAAAAAAATAAAAAAGAACAGGTGGCTTTCTATTCAGTACTACGTCATGTCATTCTTGATATTATTACGTCATCAGCAGGGCCTGATGTGACGTAACAGGATGATTTTATGACAGTCCATTCAGGCCGTTTATCAACTCGATGATTTGACTTTTGAACTTATCAATAGTAGAAATTATACTAATGTATCTCTTATTTACCCCCATTCAGAAAGGTAAAGTACAGTGAGATAACGAAGTCTCTCGAGCAAATAATCATGAGATGCCTATGAAAATGTAATTATAGCCTAATTAATTCCTCGTTTAACACATACTGATAATCAGCTAAGATGACTCTGCGAATTGAAATGCTCAGAGAATATTTGAAACATTTGAAATAAAAACGAAAAATCAAACTTTTTAAAAGATATTACTTTAATATTTGCTTATGTTCTTTTTTTTCAGTCGGCAATAACGATGATTTAATCAATGTCAAACTTTATCGTCCTGCCATCGTGTCAGTTACAGCCCATTCCAGAACAATTTATTTTTTTGTAGTATATGTACGACAAGACTTCAAAAACGTTTTCAGTATATATCATATTATATGGCCAGAATCCACTGTGTAAATTTAAATTAATATAAATAACAATATCATTGTTAAAGGTAACATTTACTATACATTTGTGCAACAGCATTACAACACATTTTACTCCTACTCACATGTTTGTTTGTTTTTGTTTTTTTGGTTGTTTGTTTGTTTTTTACACTATGTACATAAAGTCCGAATCATATTTGTGCAAGATTTTCCGGTTTCATATATATTTATCAGCTGTCCGAATCCACGTCACTTTTGCCTTCTTCGATTTTCTCTGTGGTTGTTTTCACGGATTTGTTCCATTTCTGAGAGTTTTCTGATTCCTCTGAGGAAGACCTTTTCTGTCTTCTCCATTTTGCTCGTCTGTTTTTGAACCAAACCTAAGCGAAGAAAAGGGAGAAAATGCTTAATTTCAAAAATATAAAGAAACAATAATGATACAGATGTCACGTGAAAGCATTTTTTCAGTGTGCGAATTATTCTCTGACTTTTATGGGGTCGATAAATTTCTGTCAGTGATTTTCTGGTGAAGTTCCTCTCAACGCAACCCAAATCATATTTTGTCGCCACAACTATAGTTTTTTAACGGGTTATAGACAAAATACTAAACGGTTTTGTGTAATGTGCACTTACAATAAAGCGATAAATAACAGTAGTTGACACTTCTTCACTGGTTACATCTTCAAGCGAACAATTCTTTTCAGGGCATTCTGACAAAACTCAACTCTAACTTTTGCCACACACACACACATACACACACATATTTCAAAACGTCATGATTGCTCTGATTTCTACTAGATATTAGTGCACTTTTGTTTAAAAAGAAAGAAATGCAATTCAAATAATATTTGTCTTCCTAAAATCCTATTTTTAATAAATATTGTATGGCTTTTTTTATGCTGTCATATGCCTAACTTGCTATGGCAATAGCCAATAGTGTGAAATTACAGGCAGCTCCAAAAAAGTATTTAAAATTCTAGGTTATATACATACAGAGTGCGTTAGTATTATTAGGAACCGTCTTGTAAATATGTTATAAATAATATATCGTGAACTCTCTCATTTTAAGCGTTAAAGATTAAAAAAAACGTTACTCACCTCTACTTTCTCTTCACGGAGGTGCACTTTTCGCGCCAGTTGCTCCCGTGTGCCAACATCAGGGTATTTGGTTTCTTGAAAAAGGTTCTCCAGGGCCTCCAGCTGCTCGTCGGTGAATATGGTTCTGTGTCGTCTCTTGCGCCGACAGTGTAACTGGTTGAGTAGCTGTAATTCGGTTCTGGACAAGGTCCCCACGTTCATGTAGGACATCATCTGATGCGGGACTGGAGAGATGAGTACTGAACCGGCGCTGTCGTAACCTGGATAGAAGATCAAATCACCATTTTAATTTTTAACGCATTGGATTAAAAATGATATATCATTTAATATTTATATGTACATACGTGTGTGTGTGTATTTAAAGTTTTCAATGACTAAGTTCTGCAAAATGTCCCTTTTTGTCAAGAAAAATGTTATATATCATAATAGATTCGTCAGATAATTGTATTGGTTTGATGTTGTTGTAATAAATCAGAAAATAACTTTTCCAAATTAACTCAACTATTAAACCCCCTTTGATTGCAGTCGTAGCCTTTATTTTAAGATGCGCTCCAAAATCCACCATTCACTTGATTGAGAATTCTCAAACATGCACCGCAATAAACTAAATAAACCATTTACAGATGTAAATATATATGCTACAGACCGTTAGCGATAAAGAAACATACCTGTAGGAATACACGGACACTGTTGCGAGCCGAGGGTCGGTATTGCGCCACAGCAAGCTGGCCCGGTCGGGCCCTGGACATGAAGTTGTCCGTAATAGTAGTTGTTGTAGCCTATCCTGGTTCCATTTATCGATTGCAAGTTAGGCGCCGGAGGTCCCGTGTGTGAATACAGTCCGTTAAATTCGCCAGCTGCTGTGTACAAGGATTCCGTCAAGTTGGAGAACACAACTGGAGCATTCCGATGGAGCAGAACCGAGTCCTTGCAGCTGGGTCTCCCTGCCAAGATGCTGTCGATGCTAAACATCCCAGCGGGCATCACAAGCGAAGAGATCTTTGGGACTTGTTGCCAACGGTACTAAAATATTCTCGTAGTCCTAAACACAGGTTTCCCTCATAGTAGCAGGAAAAAAAGCGAATTCTCAGAGTTTTTTTTTCTTTTCTCCTTTTGGAAAGAGTGACCAAGCGCATGAGATTCAGTGAGTCGTTTGTGGCTGAGCTGAACCTCCTGCTCGGTTTTATACCCCGCTGACGTCATTGAAGGATTTGTGAATGACTTCTCCAATAAGAGATTGGCTGGGCTTAAGGTTAGCACACAATGGCGTGAAAACCACCGATCTGTGTATTGAGAATTAATTTGATTAAAGTTATTTGCTGGCTTTTGAAACAAATTATTTAGTTCCAGCAGCATTACTAGAGTCAATCAGATTAATTCTGTCAACAAAGACTCAAAGACTTGTAATTTGGTTGTAAATGGTTGTCTAGTTTTATTTCCTCTTCTTAAAGGAAACTTTTTTTGTAAATATATAATATAGCTGTAAAGTACTTTATCCCTAAAATGCATCTGTTTGTTCCTGTGTGGATGAGAGAAGAATACCGACTTCATCGCAAGACATTCTAAGTTCTAGCAGGTGAGCTTCGTTATTATTTCATTTATTTTTCACTAGGCACTCTAAACAAAACATTTATTTTTCAATTTATAAAAATTGTTGTAAGTGTTATTTGAGTTGAGAGAAACACCTTGGTGAGGTGACAGAAGAGGATGTGAGTCTCTATGTAAAAAAATTATTTGCAGGACAAAATAATTTTAAGGTGAGAGTATAATTTCATGTCTTATTATTTGATTTGCTTCTTAATAGATATTAAATGATCTATCTAAATCTGCAGGCTCGGATGCATAACATCCACCAAAGCTTTACATCTATGAATGTGTGTGTATATATATATATATATATATATATATATATATATATATATATATATATATATATATATATATATATATATATATATATATAAAGTAAATGAATGAGCAGACGTGAAGCTTGTAATGTTATTTTTCACTACTGTACCCAGAAAATGCACAAAATGGTACAGCTATATTTGACAGAACTGTGAGAATGAATCTAACACAATGTCGGAGTCATGTATTTCTAGTTCAAAATGTTTAGTTTTTTAATTAAAAACTTATAATGCGATGGCATAATTATTTAAAAGAGTACATCTGCTCACCATAATAATTATAACGCACAACATATTAAATGTCTGTTTTTATTAGTGTCATCCCGGCTACTCTTTATACTTGACATAAATGTACACAGTTTGCGGAAACAGTTTTCTAAACGACATAAATGTGCAACAGATCAAATACAGCCAAAGTTTTAGACAGGCTAATGCAAAAATCACAGAGTTACAGACGGTGAAACAAAATGTTACAGCACTTCCTAATGTTTCGTATACATGTTTTCTTCTTTAATTCTCTTTTTTGATATCCACGGATTCCGCTGCATTATCAAGGACTGTATCTTAAATTGCTTAATAGCTCGTGTTATTTGCGGAAGGCTCGGTCTGACACGACCGTCGCGCTCTGTCCGCGGGAGATAACGCTGAGCAGATTAGCGTGTTTACTCCATCACTAGCGGATTCCCGGCAGGGAGGAAATCGCGCGCGTTAACTTACAACACCTCCAATAAGCACGCGCTCAGTGAACGCGTGACCCTCGCTGTGATAAGATAACGACCATTAGCGGCTCTATTCTCCAGCTCTAAAACATACTTATCGCTTGATCAAATGAAATTTGCATGAAGGAAGATGCTGCTTGGTTACATTGGCTATTCAATTTATCACCAATTGTAATGTCTGAATGTTTATTGGCAAACCAGAAGATATCTATGCAGAGAATATGTGGAATGACACGATTGATTAGCCTATTTATAAACTGTGAATAACAGTAATATTGTGTTTATTCACTGTACCCATCGTGCATAAAACAAAAAAACGTATGGAATCAAACTCAAATCTAGTAATTGCGTACAAGCACGGGTAGAACAAAAGCGTATATGCATTACACACACAAATACACACAAAAAACGGTTATAATTCTGCCACAGGTTAATCAGTGGCTCTTAATCAGAGGCCCTGGACCCACTAGAGGGCCTCAGCAAACTTCTATAGGGGTACTTGATGTCATTTATTTAGTTTGAGATATATACATACGCGCACACACGCATATATAATATATATGAAACCTATATTTATATTAGGTATAGGCCTAATTTAGTTATAATTTAAAATTATTTTAGGGCTATTAATTTAAAAAATAACTTAAATTTGAAGCAAAATCGCAAACAAAGCAACAAAAAATCAAGATGGGCAACATTTATACTGACATTTTTCTTTAATAATCATTTCATCTATTACTTTTTAGTTATAGTTAATGTATCACGTAAATATCCCGGAATTAATCTACCGACACTGCTAGTTTCTGTAGCCTTCATGAGCTTCGTCAGTACAGTATATTGACGAGGAGAAATATCAATAAATATCTTCGAATACTGTACTGGGGACCTTGGTGTCAAAGAGGATGAAAAACACTGCATTGACTGAACGGTAAAGACGCAAACGATACAATAAGAGGGCTATTGAAATCTCGGCCAATCAATGGTCACAAGTTATCACAGGAATAAATGCTTAAAAACGGGGCCATTTACGCGTGGAAGTTTAGCTTGTTAAGAGCGGAAAGTACTTTTCAATAGGGGCCTTTTGTTGTAATAATTGCATGTTTATCGCATAATTAAAAACGGGAAAAAGGTGCTTAAACTAAAACAATGTGGAAATTATTTGAACTCTGCATTGTTAGAAATTAACTTTGGATGGATGGATGGATAGATAGATAGATAGATGTGTGCGTGCACAAATGCAAATTCATAGACATTATATGCGAGAAGTTTTACTTTATTTGTAATACTAAAAACTACATTACACCATTTAACTTCTATCATAATTGTGACGCATTGATTGGCCCTTAGCCTTTATGTAAACACTTTAGCCTATTATGACTGAATGAAAGCATACTTGCATTTTCAGCTCTGCTCTCTAGGCACTCTGTAATTCAAAAAAGGCACCTATAGCATTATTATTTCCTCTTTTTGTACATGTATCTCAACTTTCAAGAGGCACTGAAAGGAGATAGTAAAAAGGACTGAAAAAAAGGAGATGGCCATTTGAAATTAAAAGCCACGGAAGAGGTGTGAAGCCACCACTTACATGCTGAATAGCTGACATCAATCACAGAGAATAAATGGTGGCTCTGCAGACAGGCCTAGACAGGCCTCTTCAATAGAGGGTCCGCACACCGGCATCTTCACGGCACAACATGTATTTCAAAGCCTTGATCTCTAAAATCTATCGTAATGCAGCAAATCAAAAGGGACTTTGTAATATAACCACATTTTAACTAGCATAAACAAACCTCAGAGTGAGACAGGCTGTCAGAACCTCCTGATCGCCTCAAGTGCACAATTCTCCATTTCATTTTTTACATGTCATCATGTCTCAGAGAGAAAATATCTGTGTGGATGAATGACTGTCAAGATAGACAGATATATTCCTCCTATGTGGACCTCCACAAAACACCCAAGTGTGCGTGTTGCATTTATAGTGCTAGACAGAGGCAGAGCCACGAACAGTGCCAGACAGCAGTGTTTATTTCCTGTGTATTTCAGCAGGGACAGAAAGGGAAAAAAGGGAACCTGGCACTGGATTAAAAGGGGTTCTTTGCATTTAATCTTTCATTCCATACTAGTGCCGGCCAGAAATCCATATTTATTGTTCATGTCATGGCTGTCATATGGCGGGTGCCTGTTTTACAGTATGTCTTTTGTAGGACCCCCTGAGCTGAGTTCTACAGTGCTGAAACACAGCCATTCACTGATGCAACAGTTCAATAGCTGCCTTGAGCCTTTGACAGTTGACCAGAGCACATATACAGTGACTTACAAAAATGAGAAAACATCCACTCGAAAACTTTTGGAATGCATATGATATATTTTTAATAAAATGTGAATATTTTGAGAGTGAAACAAGGGTTCAGTGTCTGAAGATGTCTGAGACAACAACAGCTCGCTATTTCTATTTTTCAGCCATAGACCATTTCCAGTATGTCCACTTAACACCAAAACAACAAGAGTGTTTCCAAATTTTTTTACCAATTTTTACTTTACACAAATAATAAAATTCCAAATGCACTGAAGCCGTTTAGAGTCTTAGATAAATCAGCTTTTGTTATCATGGTAGGCCTGCATTCAATGAAATATATAATTTCCACAGTGTGCAACGGAGCAGCTTTGACATTATTATGGGGGAAAAATTAAATTTTTTAATGATATTTAGTTTGTTGTTTTAATTGAGTACTTTTAGTGATTTTAGTAAATGGCAAAAACATACAGGATTACTGGAGACAAAACTCTTCTTAAAACTCATTTTAACTAAGGAAATAAAAGCTGATGTTGACCATCAAAGCAAAAGACTCAACGAATCAGCAGCATGTGGCAGTCAAAATATAGATTTTTTACTCCGTTTTTGAAATATCGTTACAGCCCATTTTGACCGTCCTCTGTTAATTTCTGCTTGAATTTATGCCAAGAACCTGTCGTTGTGTATAAAAGAACCTCTCTCTATATGAGGCCTTATTAATCATCATTTCAAGTGTGAAACTATCAGCCAGTCTCAGTAATTACTGATTAAAAGCAGCTGGTCATCTGGCCGTACCGCTCTGAAACAGGAGTGTATGTAGCGGCCTGTTATCTAACCGAGCGTTAAGATGAGAATCAGGGACACATTTACACATCTTAGAATCAAACATCCCACTCTGCGCCCTCTCTCCTGTCAGAGAGCCATTGTAAAGACCTAATTTGGCCACGCAGAAATCACAAGAATTTCAAATGGGTGCTGAAGGACGTGACAGAATCATAATGGAACCTAAAATCAATCCATCAAAACATCAGAACAGCAAATGTCAGAAATGAATTGAATGCAGCATATTAGTGTGTTAACTCAGGCTTCTTAATGTCCCGTGACACTTAAATTTCTTTTAATTTTTTCTTCTTTTCTTGACTCAAAGACACGTTAAAGCCTCTAAGTGGTATTTACTCTTGCGCTATAGGTTGGTATTTTCAGTTTGAGTTGAGACTAGCTTCTGCAACTTTTGCTGTTTATATGAAATATGAAATTTTTATTATTCTTAATAAGTGTTGTTGACATTAACATGACTCTAAAAGGCTGGACAATACCATGGACAGCAACAATGAGGCGTCTCTGAAATGCTTACCATTAGAGGGCACAGGTGTGCAAAGAACACTGTGACCACAGATGCTTATCTTTTTCATCTGTGAATGCAGGATTTAAAGTACAACATCATGCTACATTAAGAAAAGGAAGAGGAATGATTGACAGACCATTTTCAACTACTACCTAACAAGGGAAAGGCTTTGCAATACTGACAAATTACAAATACATAGTCCATGGAAATGTATTGCCTGATTGGATTTTTAAATAAAATCAAAAACCGACCATGGTGTTTTTACTTCCGGAGGATGAGGGGAAAGAAGAGAGGCAGTAAAACAGAAACATATTGTCTGGATCTGGGAGGTATTAAGGGAGAGCACCTGGACAGACGACAGCAACTTAAAGCAGAAACTCAATCTCAAGAGCTTTACCTCAGCCCGCTACTGGTGGTGGTCTCCATTAATCCACTACAGGTGCCAAAGACCCCTGCCCTGGCTGATACTACCAGAGGAGATTTGTTTGTCATTCCTCTCACTTTCATTTGAATTCTTTTCTGTAAACCACTAAAATGCTTTGCATAGGTTTACATATCCAAATGACTTCTCCAAATCCTCTCTCCATTTGTCATTATAGCCTTTGATTTGTGTATTGTCACAAAAGCATTGTCTATGTGTGTGTGGATGATAGACGTTTTCTTTTTCCTTCAGAAATGTCTTATTGTAAATCTACATCTCAACAGCCTTGTAAAATGTTAAGATAACAATAACCATTTGTGAGGTTATAGTGAATTACTCTAACACGCTACCTTGCACAAGAGTGGCTCTGTTTCACTTGGCTTTGGATGTGCAGGACGAATTACACAGTGCTGCCATTGTGATTTACAAATAAGTGAACGTGCCAGGTAATAATCTTTAATATCCACCGATGACAGAATGGAATTAGCCGCATATTTTCTCCCAAACATTCAATTTTCTTCCTCCTCGTTGTGTAAGCTAGGCCCTAATCCCGTCTTTATGCGGAGGGGTATTAACCCTATTGAGGCATCAATGTATTGGCCTCTGGACCCGGGGGCGCAAAGCGCGCGCTCACCGGGGCTCAACGCGCCATTTGTTAGCGCGAGAGACCCACCGTGCCAGCGCGCGGGTTATTCAGGAGCCTGAGAATCAAATACAGTATTACATTTAAGCTATGCAATAATTACCCTCATTAGCCGTAACTGGACCGCGTAGCGAACGGATTTACCAATAAAGCTTCACTAATGCTATGTAGGCTGAGGAAACATATCATAAACATAATTCAATAATCATTGGAAATACATATTAATGCGGCCCTCCGACCTTCAAACTGTCAGCGTTGTGCCCCGGAGGAGCGTTGTTAAATTTATTTCCCCCTTCCTTGTTGCGGTCATTTCCCACATTTCCATTCAATGAACTGAATGTTTATCCTCTGTACAGCTTCAGGGTAAGATGCAATGCCTCAGTAGCAACAAATAAAAAGTTGGTTTGCTCTGTCCGTTTGCTCAAAAGGTCATCGGATTCGCCCCGTCACTGACAGGGAGATTTAAACTGGTAGTTATTCAATTGCACCGCACAGGTCAAAAATACAGGCTAGTGGCGGGAACCTTTAGACAACCCCGATACAACATATTACATTATGGGTTGCTTCAGAATGTTGTTATTGGCTCGGCGATGGTTTTGATTTCATCGTGAACTGATTCAATCAGAACAATGTGTATCAGAGTTTTTTGTTTTTGTGCTAGACAGTGAATCTTAAAGCGCTACTAGAGCCGATGGGGTCAGGGCATCTTGTAGTTTTCCTTTTTAGAGCAGCAGATAAGAAAAATAAAATGTTTTAAAGTTGATTCTGACAGTTGTTTAGTGGTCATCTAAATATCTAACCTACAAAAATATTTGCCATCAATATATTAAGAAAACGTATTTGCATTTAATGTACTTATATTTAATGTTCTTTGAGCTTTTGACATATAAGAGGTCATCATACTATATAACACTGTAAGTATCAGAACTGAAAACTTCCTTGTTAGTCCAAAAACAGCTTTTATTGAGACCAAACTAGTCGTTTTGGAATGTGCCCATCTATGACATCATAGATAGGTGATGCAAAACAAGATCAACACCCTCTTCTGCATCATTACCACTTTAGCCCCGCCCACCGATTTGTGCATGACAAGTAGTAGGTAAATAACATACTGTGACATAACAGATGTGAGTAAAAAAGTTTTTACTGTCACTATTGCTTTGCTACAGATTGTTTGATATGTACTGATTATATATGTGTGACGTCTCACCAAAATCACCAGTGATTTCTGATATGTAATGAATGATTAATGTACTGTCAGATGTTCATTGTCTCAAAACTGTTTATTGCTGCTTGTGTCAGTAAACGGTCAACTTCACATTGCTTTTAGGATGAAAATAATCTATTATTTAAACTGTGATTAAATTAGAAAGTGATCCAAGAACAATTTCTTTGCGATCGCTTGAGCTGTCAATCAAACAGCTCAAGTTTATCAGTGATTGAGACTCTCGCTAAAACTCTTGTTATATTCAATAAATCTCCTCAGTTATGATGAAGCATTTGTGAGAGTGCAGAAATCGAGTTGCAATGACAAAATTCCTACATTCATGCACTCAACATGTCGGACACAATGCTCATCACTGTAACCTTTCATGCCCTATATCTAAATATAATCCTATAATCTACACTTTTTAGTTAACTTTGACTGTTAAAAAGTGAATTAGGCGCCGTCTTTTAGCACTTTTTAATAGTAATGGATAAGTGCTAAAAGTTTTTGAGAGGGTTCCACATGTAATACTCAGCTATTTCATATGCAAAGATGACAGCCAATCACATCAGTGGGCGTTTACACTGAAGTCTCGCCGCGGACACGCCCCTTCAAATAGAGCGTTCAGATCCGAGGCTAAAATCAGGGAAGAAAAATGCATATTTCTAAATTATGACAATTTTTTAAGTAAAAATCCTATATAAGTTATAAGTGCACCCAAGAAACATTACAAAATAATATAAAATAATGCAGTTCATGCCCTCTTTAATCTTTATTGTAATCAGAGAATTTGGATAAGGATATTTAGCCATGTTTATCTGAATCGGCTCTTTGCTAGGCACCCGCTCTAACTTTCTTGACCAATCCAACATTAGCAACTGTTGCAGTCCCATCAGGTTTTGCACTTTGGATAGTTATTATAAATTCAATTTAATGGGGAATATACAAAAAAATACATTAAAAACTTTATTGTATGTGATGGTGACATAGACATGATAAAAGCTGTAGCCTATTTTTTCTGAATCTAATCTTGAGAAGTCCCTGCAGTGGATTAGCTCTCAATCATAAATGAGCATGAATATTAATAATGGCATATACACGTAAACATTCTCATTAAAGTAGTCAAAGTTTCAAAAACCAAATCGTTCACATATATACTCAATGCGTTTTAGCAACTGCAGGTAAAAAGCTTTACATGCCACAATTATTTGCAGTCCATTGACCATCATGCTTTTTTAAAAATATATTGAATATTCTGCTAAGCTAATTGCCGGTCTATGTTTGAGCTATTTATATCAGTGTTTTGCTGCTTTCACCGTTTTGCACCTGCACATATGCTGGGTTCAGAAACCTCACCCGGTGCACTGAAATGGGGATCAGGAAGAAATTTGTGTAGCGAATTGAGACGTACCTTGCCAAAGGAAGAATGGACATTGGCAGCCTTGAGCACAATGGTGGAGTTGAGATTTGAACTCCATTTGGTTTAATTTCCTCTCAAGTGAAAGGCAAGGAAGATTAATGAAATATCCCCAAATCCATCCTGTTTTATTTCTATTAAATCAACAGTGAAATGCAACCACTAGGTCTGTTTGTGGATGGAGAATTTGGATAGTGTTTCTCCATCTAGTTAAAGAGACCTTGTGTATTTTCAAGGCAATGAATGATGCTAGTTGAGAAATTTCAGCTGTTCCTGAAGTCAGCCTCTCCGATTGCACGCCATCCTTCAGAGAAGAAATGACCTGCAGAATTGAATTTAGTATGAGTTACTGTCATATGAAAAAATCAGTTATTTCACTTTTACATGGATAACCTCGTGTTTTTAACTGCTATTAATTTTGCCCTATCATATCATATCTTTTTTTTTTTTTTTTAAGTCTTCTCAATTATACTTCGTTCTTCAATTAATTCCAACGTCAACTGGACAGCACTTAACCATGTAAAACTACAAACACTCCAGAAGCACAATCACAAATCTCTTGCAGTGGCCAGGCGAGTCAACAGATTCTGCTCTTTTGGGAAGAACCATACTTTTATGATGATCTCCATACTCACTGTCCTTTCAGAAATGTTGGTTTGCACAATAGGCTGCTGTTCTGAATGAAACCCATCTGACCCCAGTAATCTGTCCTTACAATGGATCGATTGGGAAGACAAACGTGTTAAACTCTTCAGCTAATTCAATCTCAATCACTTTTTTCTGCAGCATTACAAAGGCAGAGCTCAGCTGCTAGCATGCAGACACACTCACTCGGCTATACTGTCTGTCAGCATCGGTTTAACTGCTTGCATAGGCGAGACAACAGCAAGCCCTTACCTGTAGTCACACTTGTATATGCAAACCGTGGCCTGCACAAGCCCAGCCTGTTTTACAAAAGTGTTTTCAATCCATAAACCGAGACTATTGCTTTTTAAAGCGTGTCTTTTAAGACACCATAAATCTTTCCTTCTCGCTGGCCGTTCCAAAAGCCTTTCTCTAGAGTGACAGTCAGCATACTCGAGTTTGACGATGATTGTTTTCAGTACCCCCACCCCCTCCTCATCGCCCCCCACCAGCTCTGCACTCTATCATTTGGAACAATAATAAACAACCACCGACGTGGACAAAAAAGCCTCCTGAAATCTATTACTGAGAATAGTGTGGTTATGCGGAGAGCGGAGGGGAATGTCCCCCCCACCCCCTCCATGCAAACATCACTGTAATTTCCAATGCCAAACTGATTCGGGCCAGGCTTACCATGCTCTTATCTGATCCTTACGGGTGGTCTCCCCGACCCCTCCTTTTATTCCAGTTGCACAGATCTGGAAATCTTCTTCACACCACACTTGGGTTGTGGAAAGAGCGACTGGAAGCTTTTCAAGGGGGAAAAAAAGGTAATACAAAGTGGTTAGATTGGGGGATTAAGATCACTTACAATATGGACCGGTTTATAACGTGCCCTCTGTAGTAATGTTCTTCCTTTCATTTGGCTGCCGAGATGCTTGCTGAGGCAAATTTCTTGGTTTTAGAGCAGCAATCAGGCGTTCTTCAAGTCCTGGACCACTGAAGGCCCACCATGTAGAAGCTGTCCTCAATTACAAATGGGTGAACGTGGTCTTGGAGTTCAAGACAATAACACTTCCCTTGCAGAGAAACTAGACAGTTTCATCTGGTACAGAAATTGCACGATTACAGACCTAAGCGTTTGTGTATATAATCAATTACACAAATTAGTTAATTTTAAGACTTTATTTTATATATATATATTTTTATTTTTTATTTTTTTTTTTGTGCACACAGATTTTTAAGAATTTATTTTTTTATTATTTATTATTATTAGTCTATTAAATATATTTATACATTATATAATCTATGACAATAATAATACATTTACTCTGAATACAGAAAATTATATTCTATAAAATTAATTATGTTGGCATTCTAAAATGTTATTTTATATACAGCATTTAAAACATTTCTAAAAAAAATTATAACATTAAATTACATGAGACATAGACACAGAGAGAGAGAGAGAGAAGAGAAATAACTTGATGTGTAAGTAAATTCCTGTCTGAAATAGCACTACACAATTCCCTTTATGAATAGGTATCAATTATAAATACTTCTTAATGAAGACGACATAATATTGTGTGTAAATAGTGGCAGGCCGTGCTTTTGATGCTGAAACTGATTTGAACATCTGCACTCTGTAGCAATGCCACATATGTAATGACACCATAAATACATTTTTACTCAGACACAAAAATGTCTGACAAGGAAATAGTCCTACAATATCACAACATTTTAGCACGTCCATATGTCAAGACTGGCAATAGAAAAGTTTTAAACACTACCTGATGTTTGCCGAACAATTTTTTCCCTCCATGAAAATAAAAGCTAGGCTGAACGTCAGACACACATCATTTTTTAGAGTGCTCAGTGTAATGTTTTCTGCAGTATAGACTCGCAAATGCATTTGAGCTCCTAGCTCCTGGCTGCATCGCAGTACAAACACACACACACACACACAACCTCCTTTTTCCACTTTCTTTTGGCTGAGTCACATTACAAACATAAGAATTTAATAGCTACTCTTCACTGATGAAGAAACCTTCTCATAAAGTTTTTTTTATTCACTGTACCTCATGAACACAGTTGTCTTTCCAAATATACAATTTCTTGTCTTTGTGAATATTGTTCTTGGCTGGGCGCACCCCAGATTAGATTATATTGATAGGGAAGATGTATTTAGAGATAAAAATTAAATGGAGTTCCTCATGCCATAACCCTTAATTTGTTTTTGGTTTTCATTACATATGTTCCTGATTACTTTATTTGCCGATTTGCTATGTCTGTTATTTCTCATTACTATAGATTCAAGTACATCTGAAACTAAACCAGAGCAGGTTTTCACTTGGAATTAATTTAACCTTCCTCACTGCAACAGTGCATATTATTTGTTCCTTTATATACACAGAATATGAATAATAATAAAACTGTAGTAATAAAATATTTTGTTCCGAGATGGACACTAAAGAAACAAAAATGTACACAAAAGAAAGAAAAAAGGGAATACAAATTGTAAACTCACAATATAAGATGAAATAAAATGTGTTCTAGTATCAGACATCGCCTTTACCAAAATATGTGTGTGTGTGTGTGCGCGTGTGTATATATATATATATATATATATATATATATATATATATACACATATATAAAAATGCAAACTACATGAACAGGAATCATTTTGAATTAAATGCCTTGTTCAAATGTTCATGAATAATACATGTGAAAGCAAAGCAGGGTGTATCAAATATGACTTGTTCTGGACATGTACTTTTCAAAAGCATGGAGATTGATTCCAATAAAATTGCAGCAGCTTCGTAATTTCTTAGAAAGCGCATACACATTTGTTTCATCAGTAGGTAACAAGAGGCCACTTGACAGAATTTGATAAAGCCATACAGTAATATAATGATTTCATATGAGTTACTGTCTTCACGCTCTCTGAAAGAGCATGTCAGACATTATAGTAAGCCAAGCCTGAAATTTGGACCTGATTGCGTGGCCCTGTGCCCACAGTGCAATTCACCACAGTGCAAGTTGATGGTAGAATGAGAAATGCCCCTCTCCCCACTTTAGACGCTAAAGACATCACCCGTGCTCTCAGTGGATTCTCCATGCATTTAAATTCAAGAAGTAGGCTGAATAAGAAGCACCAGATGTACGTTAGTTCTCGAGCCTCCACCTCTGCCCCTTGGAAATGTCTTAAATTTCCTGTGATGTTTCTGTTGAAGAGGACTCTTTCAGGGCAGACAGCTTTAGAATAAAGTTTCCATCCCACCTACCATGTGGTGCCCGGTCTCTACACAAGTCCCTCTACGTCTGCATTTATCCTATTACCGAAATCTACAAGGATCCAATTTATTTCAGCAAACAGTTGGAAAATATGTGATTTGATGAGACCTAAAAAAAAAGCTCCGCTTGTGGTGCCCATCGTGTCCCTGAATCTAATTCTCCATGATTTGAGCTGCCAAACATCCCAGCCGAGCTTAATACCTTATATCAAATCCCTCTAAAAGCGTATAATTTCCAGTGATTGCTCACACTTGCGGCCTACTTACAAACACATCGGCAACCGAGCTGTGGAAAGCCACCAGAGTACACATTCTCTGTCTCGTTGTGTTTTCGACCGCTGCCAACGTATTTATTTTTCTCATTCTAAGTGGTGGCTGAGAAGAGAGTCGAGGAACAAAGAGTCTTTCTGCAAGCTTGTGCAGCTTTAATACGGCTCCATTTTCCACATTGCTCTTGAGTGGAGAAAAGTTGCATTTTCTCCTTTGCAACATACTCTTATTCCACTCCAATATAATAGCTATGTGGTACAACCGGCATCAATTTCACTGGACAGAGAGCTATTTCGTATCCAAAGAAACATGTAATATCTTAAATATAATGTTTATAATTGTGGGATTTTCAGCATGGTGCGTATAGTGTACGGAACTGAATTGGTCGCAAAAAATCATCTCGGGCCAAATCATTCACTGGAAATAGATAATTGAGACTGAGCTAAAACCATAACCATAGCTCTCACCAAGGTATTACAGGCATAAGAAACCAAATAGTCAACCAAAGTTGTTTCATGTCGAAATTTCCAGGACAATAGCCAATGACCCTCTTTAGAGGAATGCCATAGCTGAGAGTGATGGGCAGGCACAATCCAGCCCATGAATCTGTCACCCTAATACAGTTTGCACTATCATTAAATGATTGTTAGTGCTGCAGTTAGAGAGCGGTTTGTACCAGCAGTAATATTCTTGTTTTATTTTGCATCTTTTGTTGTTACATAATCAATTGGACCAACTGTGTTCATTCAAAAGGAGCAAATAATTACAGATCATGGCTTTAAATGTTATTTCACAGTCCACATTCTGGTTTGTCTACAATGTCTAATAGTTTACCCAAGTAGTGCTAAAGAAAAGGAATGTGTTTTTTCCCTTCGTTTTTCCTCCCCAGTGATCCACAAAAAGGCCAACACATGGTCACCTCAGGACTTTATATTTAGATATCATGTGGAATATTTTCAAACACATCAGAGAAATGATTCCTGTTCCGAAGCCTATAGCTGTGTTTCAAAAAGGCCTTCTGTGAGTTATTGCTTTTACCAACTGGAAAATGCCTTGTCAAACCAAGCAAAGCGGGTCTCCATTTGGATGTCACATAATGAGTGAAAACCCAAGGAAAAACGGCACACACAAGCCACCGTGGAAAGCAAAGCTCTATGCTTTGGCTCTTAGGAATAATGATGCATATATGATATATTTTGTGAAAACTCAGCTTTTGTCCAAACCAGATAATATTATAAAAAAATCACAATTCTAAAAAATATTTTCCTATTTAAATATATATTTAATGTAACTTATTCCTGTGAGGGCAAAGCTGAATTTTCAGCATCATTACTCAAGTGTTCAGTGTCACGTGATCCTTCATAAACCATTCAAATATGCTGATTTGATGCATGAGAAACATTTCATATTAGTCTTTTTTTCTTCTTTTTTTTGGGGGAAAAACTAATACATTTAATACATCCTTGCTTAATAAAAGTATAATTAACTTCATATGATTTGTTTTCCCACATTTCACCCAAAAAATCGTTATATTAAAACCTGTATACAAGCAGTTATTTTTTTAAACAAAGTGTTCAAAAAGTTTAAACGAGGTCCTTGACGTTTAGAAGTTGTAGTGAGACTGCTTCACTCTGTAATTACATCACTGCTTTGCTTTACTGGTTGAGGTCAATGATGTCATTAAGTCTGAGCAGCTTCCAAAATTTCTGCAATGGGTTTATTGTATGAGTAAATCTACTGTTTGTTTCACTAATTCCTAATATCATTAACTGGCTGTTTTACATGCCTCTGAAATTCAATCAAGCCAAAGGGCTCTCTTTCTTTCTTGCGAGCTCTCTGCCACAGTTTAACATGCACTACTTTATTTGCTGTAATTAGGGTAGGGTTTTATTCTCTGTTTGCTCTGCGGGCCTTAATCAACAATGCAGAGCCATTTATTACATTATTGCTTGTAAAATTTAAGTACCTCCCTATATTGAATGCAGGATTTCACTAGAAGAGCCTGGGGGAGAATTTGACACTTCACCGAAGCCAGCGCAAAGCTCTTTGAGGAACTCTTTGTTTCTTTTTTATTTCATTGACTCTAGAGATACATTGCGATGTCAGAAATATAGACGTTTGCTTTAAATTATTAGTACTTTTTAAGCAAACACAAGAATTTGGATACTCCGGGCTGCCTGGGGAGCTGTCCGTTAACAGACGAATTGGGTTTAAAGACCATGACTCTCTCTGCGACTTTGGATGCGCGACTGATAAGACGCAGCGACTGTAAGTGTTTATGGGATACACAGCAATAACGCAGGGGCCGGAAAAGCCCCTGATCCCTTTTCATAATAGCATTTTCCTAACTGCCTCTTTATCATAGGCAATTTCGAAAACTCTTCAGGGAATCCTTCTTTTTTTTTCAGTCGTGGAATCACCATCCCGCAATAAATTCCACCTTTAAAAAAGTGTGGACCATGTGTTTTATGAAGTCCAAGTTCAGTCAGAGTGCAGGCTGAACCAGGGCCCCGTAGTCTCTGGGTTTCATCTGATTTGCGGTGGCAATAAAGGTGCAGGGGGGGAGAAAAAAACCCTCCACATGCTGCCCGTTTCAGATGTGTTTTGGATTGAAAATAGGATTAATGTGCTAAAGTGTGATTAGAATGGTTAAACACGATTAATTGGAACGGACTCGTATCGCCAGGGGAGCCAGGCGGGCGGAGGGGGGTGTTCCTGGACGGCCTCCAGTTCACCAAGTGAACAAAGCACACCAACTGTCCAGGATTTTCCATGTCTCCACTGGTGCGCCTTTTCCTTTGCATTTTCTCATAGCCAGCTTGTCTGAAGGCAGATTAAATGCAGCTGAGAATGTTGGTGTAGGCCTGCAGCGTGGGACCCTCTGGGAATAGGCAGGAACCACGAGCTTGGACTTGGCCTGAGCTGCGCTGCTTGAAAACAGCCATGCACCCAGGGCAGAGGTCCAGGTGGATCGGCAAGGGAGAGGGGAGTAATTTGGGGTTATTTAAAATGATCTATTAAACCCCTGAACTTTAATCAGGGTTGCTACTATACTAACAGGCATGATTTACTTACAAATCAAGATGATGGGGATGGGAGGGGATGGATAAGGTCAGAATTTGCGTACTTGATTTTCGGCCGACGATCAGGAGGAGTCCCGGCACACTAACTACTCCCGGTCGAGCGAGCTGACTCATTAGCACCTCGGAGGCATCGCGGAGACGGATCCGAGTAGTTGATGGAGTGACGAGCTGCACTCGGGGGTGGGGCGGAGGGGGTGAGATCACGCCCGGAGCAGACACACTTGTTTGAGTTCTGTCTAAACACAGCAGGGCTCTGACAGACACCTAAAGTCAAACTGTTTTACCCCAGACTCACTAACTCACAGAGCAGAGGCTGCATTTCAAATGTGATTAGCCCTCATCATCGGAGGGTTGAAGAAGTTAACGGTCGCGTAAACACAGAGCCAGCAACGGTGGGAGAGGCGTAGCCACGGGGCAAAAGTCATTGAGGACATGAAGAGTGACATCTGAAGATCAAGGGGTCTCGTTCTGAAACAAAAACAGTTTAAGCGCAAGGTTAGCAAACATGTGATTCAACACTGTCAAGTTTGCAAGAAAACCTTTGAAATGATACAAAGAAGAAATCAAATTTTAGAACCACACTTCAAGACACAAAAAACTTGTTAATGTCTGTTATTGTTCATGTAATGTTTATGAAAACGGTTATCAAAAAATTTGCATTCGAAAACAATAAAACGTTAAGCTTGCAAAATAAATGTGTCTGGCATTCTTCTTATCCCCCTAGTCTAGCTGTATTTATTTAATTAAAATGTATGCTATTAGAAATTTGAATAAATTATTATTATTATTATATAATCAGTCCCTGACAATCACTCTGCAAACCAACCAATCAGAACCTGTTAATTTTATTTGATTTTGAATCAATTATAAATTATGCTAATGAAACAATGCATTGTAATTATAGGCATGTATCATCAATAGTATCAGATCCTATAAATGAAGGGGACTCAAACACATAATAGTAAAAACAACTGATGTGTCATGTAAGATGGGAGCAATAAATAAATAATTTCTAATCGCTACATGTTCCTGTTGAACTGTAATGATTGACAGAGTGTTGACAGGTCCCTGCTCACACTCCCTGCTCTTCTGCTCTGACCGCTATGCATTGGAAGATTCTGACAACTCATAAAAGTATACGGGTTCTGGCAGCTGCTGCCCATAAACAGCTGCTGAACCCTATAAAACCATTATGAGGTCCTGCTCGGGTTCAGCAGGAAACAGACGTATCAATGTGTAAAAAAAGTGGATAGATAACTATGATTTAACTGATGTGCAGAAGTATTTTAAACAATGGAAGAGTTGCATTTTTGTTTTTATTGTTAAGTCTTGCGAATGTCCAGACTGACGTATCATGTGCAAGTATGGAACAAAATTCAGATGTCTCTTATTTTAATAGAAACTACAATAAGCCACGCTGCGGATCTGCTGTGCATGAACATGCTGTATTAATTTGTTTTGAAAATAGACAAGCCAATAAAAACTTGCAGTCATAGCTGGCTTGGATTCTAAATTCATCACCTTTCTTGCTTAAGCCTGAGGAATATACACAGAGATGGTGCACTGGTTAGTTATTGGCTTTTGTGTTAAACCCTTTTGTTGTGTCGTCCTGGCAGAATATTAATATGTATTGTCAGAGGATTTGGAGGGAGCCATTCTGATGCCTATGTGTAATTACCGGGGTCAAGGCCATAGCTTTGGCGCAGGCATTAGATATTATTATATGATGAGGGACTTCAGACTCTCGTAAAGTATCTAGGGCATTTCCCTTTACTTTTAGCATTGGGGCCTGGCTTTTGTAAGAATCAGGCCCTGGTTCCTCAGTTATGTGTGTTTTGTTTGGCAGATTAGTTTCCAACAATCTTATTTTAAATGAAATTAAAATATAATAAAACCGAAAACAGCCACAGAAACAATAAAACTACAGGTCTGATCTAAAAGTAAAGTGCACTTCCGCTTCAATCGATAAAGTCTGATAGACAGTCTGATAGAAGATATTATATCCTCACTGCATCATACACTGTCAATGTCACAAGTATTTGTATTTTAATTTACTAATACAAAAGTTATTGTAAGAATTTTTTTTAAATAAGATAGTTACAATTCTGAGAAGCAATGAAGAGAAAAAGTCAAAATTGAGATTTAAAGTCTCAGTTATGAGAAATTATAATATATAAAACGTTTTATTTTAATCAACAAAACTGGATTAAAAAGGCAAAATTACCATGATTATTTCCAACATGATACATTGATGATACGCTACTCACTGAATTAAACATACAAACAATATAATGAGTGCTGTAGCAATAAGTAAGCATTGTAATTAATACTAATTATGGCTACAATTTCACTACCTATTAACTGTGAGCAGTGAACAGTATTTTTACTCCACAGTTAAGCTAGTATTACATTCTGATCACAGCCATATTAACACACACACACACACACACACACACTCGAAACAGTATATCTTTGGCGATCATTTAGTGATGTTAGCGATAGTGATGATAGATTTAGTGACAGCGACAACATTTCTTGCAGTTTCTTCAATTCAAACTAGTAAAAGTTTGATGTGCGCTAGTTAGAGCTGGCGAAGAATCATCAAGACAGCGCTTCTTTCTGACCGCAAGCGCTCATGCTGAGATGAATAGTAACGCACATGGGGGAAGTATTTCATTCGCATATGCCAAACATCAGCAGGAGCCGCAGGATGCACAGTGGACATGTCCTTTCTAAGTGTCACTTTTATTACAGACCCGGCTGGCTAAGAAAAACCGCCCGCACTCAGCCCACTGCAAGTCATTTCTCTTCCATTTTCCACTACACACTGACATCTGATGGCCTGATGTTGGAGAGGTCTGAAAAACCAATTTACCTCCCTCTTTTTTCATGGACTATTTTTCTTTCTCATCCTCCGCTTTCCATATTGAAGCTTATGAGTTACACGTAAAAAGCAAAAAAGAGCTATGTTTCACATCCTACCATGATTTGGAAAATATACTAGTGAATGTTAACATCCATAGGTCATGGCATGCACTATAAATGTCATGTTCTATAATGAAGACGCCTCTAAAAATCATTGATAGCAGATGGGTATCAGTCCCAGGGTGGATAAATATCCCACTCTCTCTTTCTTGTGGTGGAGAGAAACATATCCAGCGAGATGTTCTCAACATGCCTGCCAGTACGCTGAAATGATGTATTAAAGAGCAAAGAGACAACATAGCTAATCTTGAAATAACTTTCTCATGTCGTCTTGCGCAACTTCACCGTTTCTATATATCAGATGACACGTGTTGTCAGGCCTTGGAGTGAACTACATCATCTGTGATTCAGATGTCCGTGAATGCTCTCTGAACACACCGACTGTTTTGCGTACACAGCTATTTGTCTGCTACACTATGGTTTTCTCTCCAATTCCCTGTAGGTCGTTTTCACATGAATTTGTGATGTTTGTTCAAAATAGATCTTTGAAAACAAATCAAAGAAGTGTTTACCGAAAAGTAATGCACTTTGGCCAGGCTCATTTTTCATTGAATTAGCTATACACACAGAAAATGTTTTGACTGTTCCTACAAGACCATAAGTGCACTAAATTCATAATCATTGCTGACAGACATAACACGTTTGTGCTGCAAAAGTGCAGCGAGGGAATAAAAATGACAATTTATCAGACAACATAAGTGTGTTCTCACATCCAGGAGGGTATCAAATGTATTATATTGGGCTTCTCTAACAATACCGTTCCTTTGGCTAATATATAAGGGATTTTATATATGGGGATGATCATAAAGAAGACCGCTCCATTAATCATTTTTTTGTACTTTTATGGAATACATATTTAGAAAAAAATGCAATTCCTTTTCAAAAAATGTTTTAGAGGGAGCAAAAAAATGCTTTGTAGCTTAAGCTTAGATTAAAACAATATGTAAATACTAAACAAACAGCATATTTCATTAATATATATTTTTCATAAAACATAAATGACAAAATGCAGCCTTTTAATATAGGTTTTTATAAACTACACGTAGTCGTACAATCAAAAACTCAAGAGTTCATAAGAGTCATTTGTTCATGAATTAAACTTCACTCGATTCACTTGATTGATTCACTAAAAAGAACTGACTCATTGGAGTCAATTGTTTGGGAGTCCAATTACGCCGGCTGTGCTGTATGTTTTAGAATCACTAAAAAGAAATAGCTGATAAGAGTCAATAGTTCAGGAATCAAACTACACTAGGCATGCTATATGGTTTTGATTCACTAAAGAAACAGCTCATTAAAAGTACATTTTTGGGGAAATGGACAACAGTGGTGGCTGTCAGAGTATTTTAGTGCAGTTTGCAGAAGAATGAATGTGCGGAATTGATTCATGAATGGCAGTTGATTCTTGTGTGTGTGTGTGTATATATATATATATATATATATATATATATATATATATATAAAACAATTTTTTTTTAAACATAACATTCATATATACGCACACACACACCTTAACTCTACTTGCATATATCTGCGTTTGCTCATTTGCAGACTGCGTTTGCATTTTGAGACAGCCGACTGAACAGACCTGCAGCTCTTCAAGTTCACTACCCTTGACTTGACTCTCAATCCAATAATTAGGCAGAGGGCTCACTGGAAGGGATGGCTCCAGGCTCTGCACCCCCTTGCGGTTCTGTTAGAAGACATTCCATAACCCAAGATTGAGAGATTAATTTAGATTATCAGTGGCATGAGCCAAACCCAATCTGATTACTCCACCTTTAGGCTTAATAGGTAAAACAAACAGTGATATCTCTGGATCTTATCTACGGACAATTGTAGCCGATGAGAGCGAGTGATAAGGAAGGTACAAGTCAGAGGAAATGGTACACCCAGGTCTTTTCCGTGGACCCAGCAGGAGGCTCCTGGGTAAAGCCTGAATAACAAATGAGTTTGCTGCGGATTTGGCTAATCATCCCAGGCCTCGAAGCCCCCCGGACAATTCTCAACTTATCGCAAGAGTCAGAGCACTTGAACTGGAGACCCCTACCCCTAATTAACAACCCACCACAAATGAAAACCAGCTGCTAATAATTACATAATTAAAGTGCCTATGGGGGAAAAAAAAGCATAATTTCTGCAGCCATCGCCATAAATCTTCTGCTGTCCGAGCCCATACTTTCAACGTGAACTTTTTCCCGAGCAGGTTAATACATTACTCATACAAAAAACAGTATCCCTTTGTATTTTTATTGGACCTGCTTTATAACAAAGAGAAGTCTGAGTGGTCTATGTGAACGTCTATGGCTTGCCGAGGGCACAGGCTTTGACGCTTCGGCATGTCACCACCATCTGCGAAGGATTTTTTGCTTTCGAGTCCGATCACAGAGGGGGGTCATTACAGACATAAACAAGCTGCCGCTTTACACCTACTTCTGTTACTAAACACACCCAAATAAATTGAAAGAAAGGAATTAAAATAGCTATGTCATAGCTTTACTCTTGCAAAAATAAGGGTTGGTTGTGTGGGGCGGAAAAATAAGAATAGCAATTGATTTTGCTAACAAACTCCAGAAACAGCATTTGGTTTTACTTTTGATAATTCAAAGCCTCACAACCCGAGCTGGAACCACCAGTAACGTGGCAATTAGGCAATTAAAACTATTTCACAGAATAAGCCATAAACACCTCTAAGTGTATTGTAGCCGGGGTCACAGGCTCAGATGGCCATAATGCGTGATCTTTCACCAACGTCTTTCCAGGATGATTAATAGTTTAATTTCTACGAATTATTCAGACGCACAACATATTTGATAGAACGACAGCTATTACCAAATCTAGTAATTGACATGTTGTCAGGATGAAAGGTGTAATTTGTTTTCAGAGCACTTAACAGGGTTAGAAAAGCCACCGGTCTTAGCATCATCAATCATCCGTCATTGAGTGCCGGGGCAATAGCGTGCACGTGGGTGAAATGTGCTGAGCTGAATGAATACTGTCAGACAGCTCACTTCCTCCCTTTGAATGCGTACACACTGTTTTTACTGTAAAGATAATTACAAGAAGTCCTCTGGTACATTATTTGTCCTTTTGAAAGGAGTGATCGCTCTGGCAGAGCCTAGACTGCCCCCCCCCCCCCTCCTGTTGAGGTAATTGAGTCACAAACATTTTCCAAAAGAATATTTGATATTGAGCTATGCTGTGTAAATCACTGATTGCAGTCCACAATGGCATGGAGTTACTTTAGTTCATGAATTATTATAATTTTTTAGCATTTTAGAATTCAAATATTTTATTGCATTTATCTATTAAAACACCCCTCTTGTTTAAGCATCACAATCAGCATGATAAAGTAACACTGACTCAACGAACAGCGTACATTTGGTGCGGGGCCATGCGTTCAGGTGGGCGGAGAGTCTGGGAAACCTGTTTGAAAACAGTAGTTATTTTTGCATGACTTCACCTTAATATTCCTGTTTTTCACTCAGAAAATTGGTGCTCTAATCCAAATGGCACGTTACTATTTCATACATTACAATATCAAGCTTCATGTTATTCTAAGTGTTCGTGATTTAAATGTAATATCACTTTCTTATCCATCTTCATCCTTTTGGCAAAGTTCGGCTCATTCCCGCTGACACTCTTATGAGTTTACTTCAAAAGAGTGTGGCAGCAAGTACAAAACGTACGGCATGTGGCGATGAGACATTAGAGCCAATCACACTGGGAATGGGAAAATCTGAAGCAGATTTCTTGTATTTACATTATTCAGTTTTTGTGACTTTAAACAGCGTCAGCCAATTACGAGCTCAATTCGCACAAACCCGGCCATGACTATCTGAGGCCTTTGTTTTCCTTCATGTGTGTACTGTAAGGGAGTTTTCTGTGCTCAAGGGAAGCTGTTTTTCTAAGCAAGCATGTTGACACATCATTGTACCGCTACACAAGGCCATGATTGGGGCCGTGGGTTTTCCAGCACATTTCAACTTCTGACAGACTGAAGGTTAAGATGTTCTGAATTAGATTTGAATTACAACCACTAAATGCCCCTGTCAGAGTTAATTATGCCTGACACTGGCCATATACATCCAGCTGACTGGCTCTTATAGGAAGGCTCATAGCTTAAACAAAGACAGACTCTAAAGGCATATCTCCTAAAATTGTCAAAAGATAATGAGCTAACAGAGGCACATTTATGGTAAAAGAATGCTAATCCATCTTTTAGCCACGACAATTGCTCCACAAAAATGCCAGCAGGATATTCTCGCACAGCTGTGAAGGGGAAGAAACGAACGAATCGTGAGCCAAGATCTGGCTTTAAGGTTTTGATTATAAGGATCACACAAAATGCATAAACACACAGCAATTTTCTAATGCATTTCACATCCAAGCGTACAGCCTGTTTTGAGTTGGCTAATATTTGCCGTTGACTCTCTTGCACGTTTGAGGGATTGAGATTCAAAAGTGTCTTGTTTGATACAATCATAACATCTAGCAGTGATGAAAATACATCAGGATTTTATTTCAGGGATTAGAACAATTTTAAGGGCTTCGGGGAGGTGGATTCACACAAGCTGCAGTGAGAAGCAACACATAAAATCAAAATGTAAAGCTCCCTTTTACTCCGCTGCAGTTGTTTAAGTCTTTTGACACAGTAATTGCTCAGGGCTGTGCACAGGGGAACGAGGTATCCTTAAACAACGCTCTTTGAAAAAGAATGAAGAAATAAATTAAAATTCCTGTGTGAGATGCTGAAAATAAACAGTGTGCTGGGGCTGGCATCAACAATTTGCAGGACAACCTCTGCTCTTTCTCAGGCCGAGAGCCTCCCAACATGACTGCCGCTCGGTTCACACTTCCCGCCCAGCCAGGTGTGAAAGGCTCACCTCGTGTAAAAACTTGTAATCGTAAGTGATTTTTAAGAGTCCAAAGACTCTTTAAAGGTTCATTTGTCTACCCTCCTTACTTTAGAGAGCCAATAAGATATGCGCATACACATAAAAAAAAATCATTTGTAAAATATGTAAGCCTGTTTCCACCTCTGACAACTAAATAAAACTGGTAATTGTGAGATAAAGATTAAAATAAGAAATCAACTAATTCATTACGAAATATAAAAATCACAATTTTGAGATATAAAGTTGCAATTATGATAATGAATCACAATTCACAATCGCAATTATGATAACTGTCAGTTATGAGAAATAAAGTTATTGTGAAATATAAAATCATACTCGTGAGTTACTTAGTCTCAATTGTAAGGGACTATTGCAATTGCAATAAATAAAGTCAGCTTATGTTTACATTTAAGACAATCATCTTTATTCATTTATTTTACTCGACGTTTCATACTAATAATACACTTTTGCGTTGGCATACCTCACATCTTAGCTGTGTAATTTAAACTGAGAGGCTGGCCCAGAAACACCTCATTAAAAACTCACAAGTACCCTCTCAGGTGTGCCTAAATGGATGCCCACTTCATTGCGTTCAAAAAAATGTTACTCTCCGAGCTAAACACATCACTGGGGAACCTCAGGGCTGACCCAGAGAATCAGCTCCCCTGCTATTTATAGGTATACATTACACTCCAAGTGAAAATTAGGTTACCCAGTAGTGTACACAGAGTAGTAGCCCACGGGTCCTAGCCGACCCTATGAAGCATGTTTAACAAAACAGTCACTGAGCTTAATATACTCCGCTTATTATCAAGGGTAGGATTAGGGTAGGATTTGGCAAGCCATAAATATATCATAGCTTCATTAAATCTGGACACTGCGGTAACGCACACCAGAAAGTAGGTGATTCAACCTCACAACACTCAGCAAACCTTAAATGCTCTCGTGCAGTGCTATGGGAAAAAGAGGCCTGGTCTGAAAGGGCCTTACATATGAAACCATTTAATTAGGGCTCCCAAAACTATACCCCGCTGTTCCAAGCAGGCATTAAGCAGTTGACATGGTGAGTTTGTTGTGGTGGGGCCTAACATGGTTGTGTTTGTGTATCATCATCAGCTGTTGCGGTCTTAACTCAAATGTTATCTGAGAGGCAAGAGCCGTTTAAATCAGCTTTGATGGCTTTTAGGATAATTGTATAAACAACCAATTGCTAGTTAGAAGGATTACGTTGTCTGAATCAGCCCTCCGTTTCATTCTGAAAAGCAACCGTTAGTAAAATACTCCTGATGGCCAAGTAGGTCTTAAAGGAATATTTCAGGTTCAGTACAAGTTAAGTTCAATTACAGCATTTATGGCATTAGGTTGATTAACTCAAAAAATGATTTGGACTTGGACGATTACAAGCAGATATTTTATGTTAATTGTTAAAACGCGTCTTATTCGAGCTGTAAAATTGCTTGTGTGGTCATTTTCGTGTATACATTTTGTGGCTATACTATTGAAATATTTGAACATTAATGGATTGCCCCAATTCCTTTAAATTTGTAAGGGAATTTCATTTGCCTCACTGTAACCCGGATTTTTGCTTTCTTTAAAGAAAACGAGGGACAAGTGGTAATCAACGTTATGCCATAAGTGCTGTCCATTGACCTTAACTTGCACTAAACCCAGAATATTGCCTTAAATCCCTTTTGGCGTTTATTCACGGTGACAGACATTACCGGTATGTTTAGCAAAACACATTTAAGCATACAATTTCTTATTGCAGCATGGGTTTTATTTTTATTCGTCTAACCCATATTTCTGACATACATGTCACAGCTCTTCTGATTCCATCATCCGCAAAACACATCGATTATATTCGCCCTATGACAGCCCTATGGCTAATTGTCGGCCAGTTGGTTTATTTAAGCTACATACCAGCCTTACATTCCCATGCGTTACGAGCATACAAAATCAATTCAAGCCCTGTCCTCAGACATGCTTGCGTGGAGCACTTTACATACAGTAAGAGAATATGTGCTTTAATAATACTGTAATTTTACATATTGGCTTATTTTTCTTTTCCTAAATAATACATGTGTTAAGTTCAACCAGGAGGAATTTCACTGCATATGTGTGCCTAGACAGAAAATAGACAGTCCAAATCTATCCCAGGTTGCCTCTCGGTGAAAATCTGGCCTTCTTAAAAGGAAAAATATATAGATGAAGGGCTTGGATATCAGATTATCATCAAGTAGCACAAGTTCCCCCTTATTTTGTAGCAGATTTTAGTATCAAGTCTCGACTTCAAAGTAGCTCATTATACTAAGTCCTGATTTCATGGTCACAGCTGCATTGTATTAGCAATCACAGCATCTATCCATACTGAACTGTGGTTTCTTTTCATGGAATGGGCGGAATATTGTGGCATATCTTACAGATATCCATGTCACTTCAGGCATGCATGATTGAGACACTCCTTTTGAGGCTCCATCAATGATGAATTGGCATGCGCAAAAAAGTTCGGCAATGAAAACAAGCCTAAATGGGTTTTTGTCCATTAACAATTTGATTGCCACAAAATTTACCTCACCAGGACGAGGGTACTAAAAAAAAGGGTCTTTACCTTCTCTGTTGGAGTTTCCAATGGAGGTAATTTGCCAAGTATTTCCCGCCTGGCATGCCAGTCATCGGTTTCCTCACGCTCTTGTCAGTCTTGCGGCGAGTCACAATTTGTGGTGTAAATACGATACGCCAAACAAAATATGTGACGTTATCAATTCCTAATTCAAATGGACACATAAATTGCAGTGGTTTAATTCTTGAAGCATACAACAATTATTTGAATTCATCTCATTTAATAATACATGCCTGATGGCTGTGTGTTTACAGGGCTCTAGGCACAATCAAGATCCCGGATTTGTATCGAGTTACTCATGGCTAAATGAAAAAAGAGATCCAAATAACCAGTGTTTGAAGAATAGACTGTCTAATCACACTATGTGGACTTACATGAAAGCCTGAGAGGGATTGAGATTCCTACATCAGTTATTACCACGCTTATGACACATTTCTTGTTTTTTATATGCACTGTATATCAAAGACAATTTCACAATATCTTTGAAAAAATTGGTGAATCATAGTATCATAGTAGGAGAGAGTGAGGTAGTGATGTCATGTTACATATGTATGTATATATACGTAGATATATTTTTTCCACACTATGAGTGTTCCTATGTTTTACTATTTGGTTTTATTATGTTCAACTACACAAATGATATCCCATATTTTATAATAAGTCTTGATAATGAATGTGCTATTGGCTAACCTTTCCGATCACCAACACAACACTTATCAATACAGTAAATCAGCGGAACTAAACACATAGCTACATATATGTATACATATATACATATAGGACTATATATTATTTTGTGGGGGCCATTCCATAACATCTACTCACCTATGCGTAATATAAACTTCATCTTCCGCTCCACTATGACAAGTCTATATATGTCCCTTTGTCTGGATCTGTTGTCTCAATAAGAAGGTTTAATGACACATTGTGATGAAACTTGATTTGCTTGAAAGGTTACAATACTAACTCCTCCTTAGAAATGGAATCATACATGAATTAAAAGTTGTTCAAAAACATTATTTTTTTTTATGTTTTTGAACACAGCTTCTCCTGTGGTATTTTGGACAACATTTTAGATGGATGTTACGTCATTTGAATATACACTCTGACCAGTCAGTTTGCTGTCAGTAAACCTCATCTGTCAATAATAATAATGATAATAAAGTTTCAGTCTCCTGTCTTCCTCTGAGTCAATCACAAGATTTGACAGGGCGGGCAGCTCTCTGACAAGACTTTTGGATTACATGCTATGTTCGGACGCAATACCACTTTTGGCCCATCCATTGCAAACTGGCCGCACGAGAAATGCACTGCAAACGCATGTTGTGTAGGACAGCATCCTTAGAACCAAGGATTCTAAGGGCTCAAATGGAGGTTCACACGGAGTTCACACAAATCTCATGACGGCACCATCGATTTTGTAATAAGCTTTAACCACTGCGCCTGTTTAAGGAGCCGAATGGTCAGTGGCCCTCATGACATGCAGAAATGGCCATAAGTAAACCTCTAGCTTGGAATAAATCCAAGTCAATAATAAGTCAATATTCTGATAAAAAAAGTGTGATAAACCAACGCATACAGCCCCTTGTCAACAGTGCCCTAGTGCTCTGTGGCCACCATTGCCAATAGATTCTCCATTTCAGCAGGTAGGCCCATAGAGACCACAGTTTCCATCAAGGGTCTTGGATCTGTCCCCTTGCCTAGGACAGCAGGTCCCTGCATTGGGTAAGATACCAGGGTATCCTGGACAGCAGTGTCACGATGCTTGCGTACAATTGCCAGCAAGAGCCAATGAAATCAGTGACATACCCTCCTGAAGCACCAACTAGAGTGGGCTGTATCAGTTCCACCAGCAGAAATGGATACAGACACATAGAGTTTTTGGCCATACATGTGACAGGACAACCACTCCCAACTGCTGTCTGTGATTGAAAAAAAAGAGAGTCAGACATAAGATCTGCGTCGGCCCTGCCAAACTGTTCCGAGATCTGCAGCACTATTCAAGGGTGCAAGCACCATTCACTGACCTGTGGGTCCTCTCTAGACAGCAGGTCTGCAACGCCACTTGTCTATTTAAATGCCACGTGGCATTCAGAACAGTGCTCAGTACCTAAAGAGGAGCCGAACACAGCCGAATGACTGCTATCATTGAGGCCATGAGCCCCAGCAGTCTCAATACTGTGTGAACACTCACTTGGTTCCTCAGCCAATAAAGACTCAGGCAGTTGTGAAAATCCTTGGCCCTCTGTACAGACAGCATAACTGTGTTCCGTACTTAATCTATCTCTAAACTAAGATATGAAATCCACTGACATTGAACCAGGGAGCTCTTTCTAAGCCCTTGTCTCCCATATACGGCAACACAACTCTTCTTGTTCTGTGCAAATAGGCGAACACTTATGCCAATGGCAGTTCTGCGGATGATAGCCTCACTGAATCATGCAAAGAACCCACGATGTTGGTGTGCATGTGCGCCACCGCTCGAGGCATCACCTGGGGAACCCCCACCTCTTTTAAGAACTTTGCTGGATATTGCATATTGCTGTATTTTCCTCTATTGGCACACGGCCCGATTGTGAGATTAGTGGTTCAAAAGCCTTTTGATTATTCTGACAAATCTAAACATGAGGTATTGCATGATTGTTTCGAGAAAACAACCTAAACCAAGGTTGCACAGCTGACTGTGTTAGTCTGGCGAATGTTCTAGACATTAACCCATCAGAGATTCGGCCTGTTTCTTGGAGTTCTCAAATTGAGCCTGAAACGTGAAACTGAAAATTCTAGCCGTGCTGGTTAGATCACAATAAATTTTGCTGAGCTGTTTGTACAAGAACCTGTATGGCCACATTGGGAGAGTGGAGGTAACTGCAACACCATTACTTTGCATTGGACCAAGGTATGGGATACCATTTAGGTAGCTGACATTAACTCTACTTCCCTAACAATTTATTCATCCCAGGTAGTGGAGGAGGATGAGACATGGGTTTCGCCACGAAGATGTAAGCTCCACTACACAATCTGGGTAAAGTGGCGGGCATTTTCTTATTGCTGTTTGCACATGAGGGAGAGGGGCAGGCCACTCCAATACAGCTCAATGAAAAGATCCTCCATCACATCACTTACACCCACTGCCTCGGAGGACGGGGTGAAAGCTGTGATCTGCCCCGATTGAAAAATTTTGTATGAGAATTCATTGCCCGCATCAAGTGAGACGGAGTCATCCTTACTATGCTCAAAATCCTTATTAAACTCAGGAACAGTCAGAAGAACTTTGTTGGAAACACCCACAACCTCCTCGTTTCCACTGCAAGTCCACGTGGCCTCCTAAAAAAATGGCTAGAGCCACATCTGGATCTGCCAGAAGTGCATACATGCCCTGGCGTTGGAGAGAGCCAACCTGGCCTGGACAATCCCCAAATAGTGGTTGTGGGTATCTTTTTCAGACAATAAATACACAAAACATTGGACAGAGGCAAGGAACCTTTGCTGTGTTTGGCCAGTTTTGTGCGAGAAAGGCCAATGTCATCATGAGTCATTGGCCTTTCAGCATGGAGAGGTGTCAAAAGAGGTGGAGCTGAACGTCATTTGGCTCTGCTGTGAGCACCACTTGCTTCTAACAGCAGCTGCAGTGATACAATGACTTTACCAACTGGGGACATATTAGAAGGTGTGACATATTCCGCATTGCAGTTTCGCCCATTCATAAGGAGTGCACAGTCTTTATATATCTATAGACTTTCACTTCTATATTGAAATACCGTTGTCACTGCTTAAAACTCCAGAGTACATAAGGCCTATATATTAAGTCTTCAGAAGCCATATGATGGCTTTGTGTGGCAAATCAAACTTTCTCAGCTGATCTCGAATAATTTGTCAAACTCTAAATATTTTGTATTTGTAGAGCTTGATACAGCCTGATATAAAAACAAATATTGTTTTTTTTTTATAGCAAATTATGAATGACAGGATGGTGAGTAAATAACCGAATTAAAATGTTCTCTTCCTATAATGTACATACAAAATTGTCAAACATACAATTTCTAATTCGTAATATATCAAGACTGAAAAACAAGGTATAAATGGTATATTTCTGTATAGAAAAAAAAAAACGCATTTTTAAGACCTAGTCTACTTGTGACATCAGTTGCTCTCTCGGACAGGAAGGATCAAAGAGTCTTATGTTCAACGAAAACAAATCTTCCACTCTCGTCTTCTCACCTCTCGCCATCTGGAATAAATAACCAGCTCTCCCTAGAACAATAACTACATGGAGAATAGTTGTTCCTTGTTATTGCTGATTTTTACAGCAATCTAAAATGTGTCAGGGCCACTACTCTGTTTTCTTATCCACCAATATAAAAAAATGGCTATATTATTTAATTACATATCTCTACTTTGTAGTGAAACAATCTGTAAGCATTTAACCAGAAATAATGAGGGTGGGAAAAACTCTAAAATGGGTAAGTCCAAAGAAAAGCGAAAGGTGTCGTTCGACTGGGTGGACTTGTCCATCTATTCAGGCCCTCTTATGAAGACAAGGCTGAACACACGACTGCTTAGTATCACATCTCAACAAAATGCATTTCTGGAGGTTCAGCATATAAAAGTAATTACCTTCAGATGAAACGGAACACGACTGACCACAAACCTGCAGAAAAGTTAGGCATTATAGGCTGAACCACTTCACTGAACATAACCGTGTGTGCCATGAAAATAAAAAACTATAATCTGTGTCCATAACAACGGATATGAAGCGGGTAAAAAAAAACGCAGATGGTACGAGTAGAGAATAACAGGTGTTCATCGCAGAGACCAGGCCATGATTATATATATATATATATACACACATATACATACATCATTTAGAAGTCACATTCAGAGTCATCTTGGTGAAAAGTGGCCAAACACCTCAAATGTCACTTAAAAAGTGTTTTTACGTTACAATGTAATATTTACACAGCAATTATGATTTGTCATATAACCTCTTTATTGCTGATTGCTTTATCACTGCATCATGGCTGATTTGCACATTGTTCATCCAAAACATTTCTCAGTATTTTCTCACACACACGCACATACATATGTATTTATATATAATTTCCATGCTGTTTTGTCCATGCACACTTTGACCTCGAAAATATATATAAAATATATATATATATATTTAACCTCTTCAAATTTTGCCCACACGACATTGTGTTCCCATAAAAGTGCACCAAGTATCATACCATTCTGAAACATACATCAAAACATAAGGTTGTGACCGAAGTGACACCAGAGGGATAAAATGTTGACGCTTATTGTCACGTAAATAAACGGCTAATAATTGTTTTTTACCATAATGCAATTTAGCCCGACTAAAATGCGTCAGGGAAATAAATTTCACACTTTCCTGTACTCCTTCAATCATTGCTTTTTGGACTGGCACATGCCATTCTGACGGACCCCTGATTGCTTTTCAGACGGATGACATTTCTCATTCGAGCTAAACGAGAGGAACATGACCGTTAGACTAAACTCTCATTACTCTCCCCTGCAAACAGTGGGGGCAATTTACAGACACCACTCAAGACTAAAACACTGTTATTGCAAATGGAAATAGGCCCTGGGACCCAAATGATTCTGTTAATTATTTCTGCATCTCGCCAGCCTGAGATGTCATGCTGTTCGAAAGCCCCCTGCTCAGACTTCATTTCAATATTCCCCAGATTGCTTTTGTGGTTCATGAGAGGAGAAAATGGGTGCGTGGCCAGGAGTGAGAGGAGAAGGGAGGCATTCTTGTCTGAGCTGACGACAGGTGATGATGACAAATCAAACATACCCAGTGGCTCATCAGAGGAGCTGTGTAAAGTAATTACCATCTGATCATGGTTTTCATCCTGCTCTCATTACTGCTAACTGTGGACATTATAACCTGGGCTCTTTGGGGATTTGCTTTCAGAAATATTCATATTCCATTTCTGTTCAGCATTTAAGAATCGTAAAATGAGAGATTACATATTTGCCCGCCTTCATTGTTGTTCTAATGTGTTTGCAAAATACGTCTTTGGTGCAGATTAATGGGGAATTCTATGACGGCTAAAATATGTTCAAGCTGATGAAGAAATATAGCTGTATCAAAGCATGTTCCCCCTCGTGCATTTTACTTATATTGCCTGTATGTACACATACACTATGAGGTCCATAATGAAAATATGGAATTTTCCCCTAGAAATAAAGAAAATAACATTTTAGAATTATGAAAAAACCCCAAGAAGAATTACAATTGAACACTCTGCAACATTTCTAATTAAACTCTTTGTATCCGCCTTATTTTTTAACATAACTCCTTATAGTTGTTCACTATCACAATTTGTAATTTGAATGTGGTTTGTTGTTATTTCAACTGTAAAAAAGCAGTACTTTATGCAACTTGATATTGCAAACTGGTATTTGTCATCATATTTTAATTGGCAACATGTTAAGGTGACATGTTACTACATGTGCTTTCTATAGTCATAATAATAAATTATGCATAATTACAATTACCTAACCCTAAACCAAACCCTATAATTGTAACTCTATAGTAAACTCATGTAGTTAATTAATATCACTATGTCACCTTAAAATAAAGAGTAAGCTTTTCATTTATTATCTTAAATCATAAACACACTGGTTTGTAGCACAAATACTTTTACAGTTATTGCACTTTGTTATTCTTCCAGCCGTTTACCTAGCAGTGAATGAATTGGAAGTCTCACACATTATGTGTAGCAAAATAAGATGGATAGACAGCCAGATGTTTTGCTTCCATCTCAAATCATGTTGAAGAACGTGATCATCAGGTTTTATACAATCTTGCGGAGTTCATGCAGCTTGAATCCAGCGGTGAAAGCTAAAGAGAGACCAACTAAAAATACAAGCAATTAAAAGCTATGTAAATGCATTTCCCCTTGTTACACATCCATGATCTTCCCAAACAAAACACACGCCGTTCACAGAGTGCTGGGGATGCTCCCATTCTAAACTGCTTACAAAGCTCTCCATGCATATTGAGATTAAGTCATTAGCATGAGCCAATTCATCCTAAATAGGGAGACAATAGTTCTTGTAGTGTATTGGCCAGCTAACAACTGACTTCCTAATTGTAATTGTTCCTGAGTGAAAAGATAGTAGGAATTAAGAGTGCGTTTATTCTGACACTCCATTAACACCTGAGTCCCCGAGAGTTAATCCTCCCCATGGGACAGACCTTTCAGATGCATCACACGGTAAAGGGCCCCAGGACCCTCACTGTTTACTCCACTAATGAAGTACATTAAGAGGGTGGAGACTGCATTAAACCAATGATTTAGTATGTCTCAAAACAATTTGCATTACCAGTCAAATATTAGATACGTTTAATTTGTTATAATCCGTTTGAGATTAAGAAAACATGATAATATGACTATTGTCATATTTGAAATGTAGTGTGCAGTTGTTGTTGTTTTTAAAATATATATATATATTTGATATATTTCACCGTTTGACTAGGAAGACAAGAAGAGTTGAGGTGTAGATATATGTGTAGGCAGTATATTCTTTATATTCTAAGGAGGCGTTTACAAAACTTAAAAAATAAATAACAAACAAACAAATATTTTTTTTTTGCATTTTGGACATTCATTTACACCATGACTACATTTTGGGGGACTGTAATTGTAAGTGTAAGTGTAATACTATTATAGTCTCAGTGTAAACTACAAAAATGCGATTTTGTGAAAACTGTGATGCCATGCTCATGCGTATTAAGTGTTTACAAAGTGACAGTGGCAACTACTGGCCTGGTGGCATAATACATTTTCATGAGCTTTGACAATGTTCTCGTCTGTACGCAGAAAATACAAGTGTTTAGTACATTGTTGTTGTGTAAATATACCCTAAGTGAAGAGAAAAAAAAAATACTCTGCACAAGGAAAAACACTGGAGAACAAAACCAAGCTATACATGGACAAGAACTGAACCAAACTAGGGATATAAATACACAGGGCAAATGAGAGAGAAAACAAGGAACAGATGGAACTAATTAATTAACAAATCAGTAAAGTGTTAACTAAAGGAACCAAAACAGCACATATGATATGTAACACATACACAGCCAACAATTGTCCAGCATATCAAAATCAGCATACATGCCAACGTAGAATCTGATTTGTTTTTTTATATATATATATATATATATATATATATATATATATTAAAATTAATATACAATATCAATAGACATTTTTCATACAGGTATATATATATATATATATATATATATATATATATATATACACACACACACACAGACAGACATTTTTTAAAGTATCTTATACTCACTAAGGCTGCACTTTTTTGCTCAAAATATAGTAAAATAAGAAATACTGGCATATTACAATTAAATGAATATGTTAATTTAATATGCATCAAAACGTAACATTCCTGTTATGACAAACAGGAAATCTAATGCTGATTTGGTGCTCAAAAAAACTTTATTACTA